>CM037879.1:286317157-286876861 GCA_021292165.1 Shinisaurus crocodilurus | reverse complement strand
GAGCCACCGCTGGACGGAGGTAGGCCCGTGTGCCTTGCGCAGGCGTGAGCGGGGCCGATTTTGGCCCGCTACACCCGCGCAAGGCAAACGGTTACATCACTATGCGCATTTATCAAATGTACACACATTTTTCAAACGTTGAATGCATGTTTGGCGGTCCGCAAATTACCTTGTTTGTGTGTAAATGTACAGACTTCAACTACAGATTGCGTCCAAATCAGTGTTCGGTCCAGAAGGTACAAACTGGGTCAATCCTGATCAAAAACAAACTGAAATGAATTTCTCATACATCCCTAAGTCTGTTCCTTACTCTTGCTTCATACGTATCCACTGTTTAAAACTCATCATTTTAAATCATTTTGCTGCTGTTGATTTGTGTGTGTGTGTTTTTAATGCTTGTGCTTTATTGCTAATGTTATGAACTTTGTTCTATTGTTGGTCTTTGTGTGTGTGGGGGGAATGTTACCTACTTTGGGTATCGTGTTGAAAGCTGGGATTGAAATGCTTTCAACAATGAATTAGTTGTCAGACGGCCATGTGTCCTACGTTACAGGGGGCAGTCCTCTGTCTGAAGTGGTGTCCAGTCAAAGTCTGGTTTAAAGATGAAAGCGCCATAAGAAGGGTGAGAGCAGGCCAGGGCCCATCAGCACTTGGCAGGCAGCCTGCAGGCACGGGGTCGCCTGGTCACAGTCTTCCCTATTATGGCAGGATGTATATTTCTATGTAAGCAATACTATTTCTAAACTGGCATCAATCCATGGAAATTAGCATATGCTAATTTTCTGCAATCTAAGCAGCACCCTAATTAGCTGTTGCACTATGACTCAAATCCTAATTATGCCTAACTACATCTGCTCACATTTATCCATTGTTACTATATTGCCTTTCCCCTTTCTCCAGGCTGCCTTTGCTCTTCATTTCCACTCATTTGTGAAATGTAGACTGTAACCTCCACAGGACGGGGTCTTGTGTGTGTGTGTGTGAAGATTTTTGGCTTATATTACTTTCAAAAGGGACCTATACATTCATCATGTTCATCTCACTCAGGGCTCTCCAACTTTGGGTCCCCAGATGTTGCTGGCCTACAGCTCCCAGCATACCCAGCCAGCATGGCTAATGGCAAGGGATTCTGGGAGCTGTAGTCCAGCAACATCTGGGGACCCAAGGTTGGAGAGCCCTGATGCCTGATCTAGATCATTAAAAAAAAAAAAATCATTTTATTTAAAATATTTCTATCCCACCTGTCAACAGAAGCTTCAAAGATGGCTATATGAAAGTTCTTAAATCCAGGATCAACTGTTTGGATTTCCTTTGGCATTTTCATAAAAAGAGCCCTGATGCTGGATCAGACCAAGGGTCCATCTAGTCCAGCATTCTGTTCACACAGTGGCCAACCAGCTTCCCATGGGATCCGACAAGCAGGACTTGAGTGCAACAGTACCCTCCTGCCCTTGTTCCTCAGCGACTGGTGTGCATAGGCATCCTGCCTCTGATCCTGGAGGTAGCACATAGCCAATCAGTACTAGTAGCCACCGATGGCCTTCTCCTCCATGAATTTGTCCAATCCCCTTTTAAAGCCATCCAAATTGGTGGCCATCACCAAATCTTGTGGAAGTGAATTCCATAGTTTAACTATGCACTGTGTGAAGAAGTCCTTCCTTTGATCTGTTCTGAATCTCCCACCAGTCAGCTTCATGGGATGAGCCTTGTTTCTAGTATTTTCCTCATAGGTCATCAGGTCCACTGGCTACAGCAGAGAACTGTGTGAATCACAGCCCTCACCAGGTTTGAGGGGAGTCCTGGTAGGGAACGTCAGAGGAATCCACAATGGATCCAAATGAGTTTGTATTTCTACGAATCCAACCTGCGGATTCTGCAGCAGAAGCGGCTTTCTTGAATCGTGCGCATTCCAAGGCTTGCGTGCGGATGAGGTTTTTGAAGAGTATTTGCAACTAATTCGCATTAGCGCTAATCCACATTACCTAATGTGCATTTGCACAAGTGTGCACCGGTATTTGCACAGCTTGTGCTGGTGTGCATTAGTTAATCCAAAATCGCGCTAATGTAAATTAGCGGTATTGAAAATTAGCGCAAGTAGAATGATTTAAAATAAAATAAAAAAACCCTCAATTCCACCAATGAGCAGATGATGGAACCAAAGATGCCTGACAATGCGCGAAACACAGATGGGATGGATTTAACGAAATCTGTACATCGCTAGGTGGTGGGCAAAGTCTCCTGTGGGCCCCCTCCTCTGTTGGTGGGCTTTCCTGACAGTGGTGTCAGAAAGCAGCGGCCGGGTTCTGAGCAGACCTGGCTGGGTTGGGGGGGGCTGCCGTTTTGATTTCTCACTATGCCTTTGAGCGACACCACATTAAGGGCATGGTGGCAAATTAAAATGGCAGTTAGATCCATCTGCCAGGTGCTATTTGGAGCATCTAAGCGGGAAAATAATTATAAAGAGTTGCAGGGCAGGTGTTGGGATGCGTGAGAAATTCATTCAGTTCACTCACCAAATTTGCATTTCCTGAACCTAAACACGAACCAGAACACATCTAGACCTCGCCATCCATACTTTCTCCAAAATGTGTGATGCATGCATCTCACACACACAAAATGCATAGAAAAAAATGAGTGCATTTGAAAAAGCGCGCTGGGGGAAAAAAATGCTTACATGTGTAGTGGTGCGTACAAAAAAATGTACATATTTTGAAGAAACACGCATGAATGCTTTATTTGGCGGGAAAATCCCTTGGGGGAAAAGTGTACATTTGAGAAATGTACATCTTGTGCATCAAAATGCTTTTTAAAAAGTGTACAACAAGGAATGTGTCTGTTTTGCAAAAATGTGCATAAGAATTTTTGTACGGACTGGGGGGAAAAATGATAATCCACAATCTGATGCACAAATGGGATGGAACGAACTTAACAGTGAGAACGTGAGCAAAATCAAGCTTCACAGAATCACCCATCCTCAGCTGGGCCCTGCCAGGGTACTGGGGAAGAGCTGGTGGATGCACAAGGATTGCACATGCTGGACAGCAGCCCTGCACCAGATAATTAATGCTGTAGAAACTTTTAGGTATGTATGAGAATTTTGTTTCTGCTTGTAAAAACTCGTGAGCATGCCCCGATGCAATACTGAACACAAGTGCAAGCAGGAGAATGCGTCTGCCGAAAATGTTTGCAAATTTGCAACTGTGCTCCTGTTTCATTTGTGCAAATTTCCTGACTGGATTTTGCGGAATGCGCTAATTTGCATTAAACTAATGAGGATTAGTGCATTTGCGCCTGTGTGCATTACCGTTAATTTGCCAATCCACATTACTGCAAGTGCAATTAGCACAAGTAGAATGAAATTAATGCTTTAATCTATGGGGGGAAATTGCACAAGATCTGAATTTTTTGTGCAACTTTCACATTCGATAGCTACTCGTTTTGCACAATTTCCCCTTTTGCGCAAAATGAACAGTGAACACAAATGTGAGTGCAAATCGAGGAGAGACAAGCAGTGAGCTGATGTTCTGAGAATCTTGGGGAGCTCGAACATTGCTCACTCACGTAGGGATGTTGGCGAAAATCGATAGGGGGTGGAAGCAGGGGCGAACTCACCCCGCTCGACCCCTCGAGCCCCGCGGATATTACCTTTCCCTGTCTTGGCACATCTCCCCGGAGAGTAGCTGGGAGAGGTACTCCAGGTCCCCGGTGCTGCGCTTTCTCACCGCAAGTTCCATAGAAAACCAGCTGAAAACAGCTGCGATTTGCTATTCGTGGCTGTTTTAAGCTGGTTTTCTATGGTACTACATAAAAATGCAGCACAGGGGACCCGGATTGACGCGACGGACCCCTGCGCTGCGTTTTTCTCGTAAATACGATAGAAACCAGCTTAAACTGGCCACGATTAGCTATTTGCGACTGTTTTTAAGCTGCTTACTATGGTGCTTACGTGAAAAAACGCAGCGCAGGGGGGTCCCACGTCACATCACTTCCGGGTCCCCGGAAAGTCCGCCAGGAGCATCATGTCACTGCGAGTGGCATGGATGCTCCCGCGAACCGGCTGACGAAGGAGGTAAGAGGTTCACCATCATCCCTACACCTAAGGGATTGTAGCATGCCTTGATCATGGGCACTGAGTATGATACAATGTCCAGGACTGGCCCTACTACTAGGCAGATTGAGGTAGCTGCCTCAGGCAGCAGATACTGGGGTTGAGGGCGGGGCAGTGTCAAGTTGCTAGAGGATGGAGATGTGTAGGCCAAGAAGTCTGCCCTGCATCCCCAAACTAGCCTGCTGCCCTCAAAAGGATGCTGTCCCATCACCAGTGTTGAACTGAGATTCAACTGCAAGTCTAGTCAGCTTCTGTACATGGAATGTGGGACATCATCTTGTCCTTCAGTTTCTGGAAGCAAAATGCCTTGGGACAAGCCTGATGATGTCCGTGTTACATAACAGATATCTCTGACCTCTGAACCCCCTTTTCATCACTTTCCCCCTATTTATTACACATCCTTCACTTAATTTATTCACTATTTATTCAAGCATTTTCCTATTGATCAATGGAAGCTGGTGACTCCAACATCAGTGGGATGGTGTATCCACTCTAGGTTTTAGTCTGAGGTTTAAAGGAGCTATCCATGGTGCTGAACCCACCCAAAAAGAGCTAGGTTTAGCACCATGGATAGCTCCTGAAAAGTTCAGACTAAAACCAGGAGTGGATACACCACCTCACTGACTCTGGGACTACCTGTCTCTACTCCTATTGACATGTCCCATGAAGGGCCTAACCAGGCCTAAGAAATTGGGACTTGCCGATTCATCACTGGACAGCCCTTTTACCCAGATTCCTCCACTGGCATCAGCAATGTCCACAGCAATGGGCAGGTCCAGCAAGAGTCACAAATCCAGGCCGCCACCGTCCTCTTGGGAACAGCCTTTGTTCTATTTCAAAACGCGACATTAGCATCTGCATCAAAACAATAAAATATTTTTTTAAAAGCAGAAATCAACGATAATGACAACAATAAAAAAAAAAAACAGCAGCAAAGAGTAGCAATAAAAGCAGAGAACGAACAGGAATAAAACAAATGATCCATTAAAAAAGTACGCCAGAATACAATAGTCTTCATTTGGTGCTGAAAAGCTAATAAAGCAGGTTTCAACCTGTAGGGCCTGTGAGAATCCATTTGATGCTAGAAGTGCCTTCCATTTTCCTTGGGCCTGAGAGAGGCCTAGAAAGCACCTTATCATCTCTCTCTTTCCCCTGCATGCCTGTCCTGTGGGAAGCTTCTTTGGTTCCCACTTCCCAGCACAGAGATGGGTCGAAGGACGGTCAAGCTACCTTCATGAATTCTTGGCATGCAGAGCAGGAGGAGGAGGTGTCCACGCTTATCTGTGTGTTTAGGCCTACTATTCTGAAAACCAGCACCAGGTCTGCCTCCCAATAGCCAGCTATGATGGGAACCAGTACCAGGTGTAGATACCAGGCCCCATCATGCATGCTTGTGCCAACATTACTCACCCTGCCCATTAGCTTAGCAGTAATGTTTTTGCTTAGCTGTCAGCTTCAAACGCTAGTAGCCTTGATGTATAGCCTATCAAGTGTAAACAGCAAGAATGTATAAGAAGCTACTGTCTGCTTTGTTTCGTGTTCGGACTTGGGTGGTGCCTGCCAAACAGCCACGCCGTGGTCCATCCCAACTCGCTTGTTTGTTGAGTGCACGTGTACGTTGAAAGCTGCTCAATAAACTTGTCTGCTCGTAAGCAAACCTGTAGCTGACTTATCCTTCCCTGGGAATCGATCGAGATCTTGACAAGTCCCCTGTGGGCAAGACAACCCAACATCCTTGGGGAGCAGCATTCCACGATTTTGCAAAGCCCGATCCTCAGTCACCATCTGTCTCACCTCTCAGTGAAGCAGTACCTGGAGCAGGGCCTCTGATCCATACCTTATAAAAGAAGGCAAGTTCACATCGAAGCGTCACATCATAATAATCAACAATAATTCACACTGAGTGCCCTAAAAGCCACCTGTAGTCAGGGATGGATTTCACTTCCTTGCTGTTTCCGGCATTGCCAGGCATTTGATTGTTGTGGATATCCTGCGGGGTGACTTACTCTGTACTCTTTTTCACAAGGATCCGTAGAGTAGAATGCTGGCTTACGCGGCGCCCCCTTGGGTCTCTGCTACTCGGCAATAGCAACTGAGACTTCTAATGTAGCTGAGCATCTCTGAGCATTTAAACAAGTTGTGGGAACTGCTCAGAACCAGAGTGAAGATGGCTTTTAGTATGTGTGTGTGTGCGTGAGAGAGAGAGAGAGAGAGAGAGCATGGTATGGAGAAAGTGGACAGGGATACATTTTTCTCCCTCCCTCATAACACTAGAACCTGGGGTCACCCCATGAAGCTGAGGGGTGGGAGATTCAGGACGGAGAAAAGGAAGTCCTTCTTCACACAGTGCAGAGTTAAACTATGGAATTCACTTCCACAGGATGTGGTGATGGCCACCATTTTGGATGGCTTTGGACAAGTTCATGGGGGAGAAGGCTATCCAGGGCCACTAGTCCTGATGGCTATATGCTTCCTCCAGTATCAGAGGCAGTGTGCCTATGTACTCCAGTTGCTGGGCAACATGGGTTAGAAGTTGCTGTTGCACTCCTGTCCTGCTTGTGGGCTTCCCGTGGGCAGCTGGTTGGCCACTGTGTGAGCAGAATGCTGGACTAGATGGACCCTTGCTCTGATCCAGCAGGGCTCTTCTTATGTGTGCGTGTGTGTGCGCGCGTGTGTGCGTGCGTGCCTGTACGTGAGAGAGAGAGAGAGAGAGAGAGAGAGAGAGAGAGAGAGAGACTCTAGATTGCATCAGTACACATGTGTTTACCAAGCGATTCGCTGTCATGTCATCATGGGGGCAAGGGAGAGGCAGAACATCCTTCTGCCACCCAGTTCTTCCCTGCAACCCCCCCACTCCATCACAGCTTATTCAGTGGTGCAACTAGGCAATTTTAAACCGTAGACTTAATGTTCTTATGGGGAGGGGGCCCTTTAGATGGCCTGATGCATTACTTCAGTTGTGAAGCACACAACTAATGTGTCTCTTTTCTCTGCCCCCCACCATCCCATGCTGTCCAACTGCATCTGCCTTCCTGATATGTCAGAACAATGGGGGGGGGATCCTGTTTGCCAGCCCTGTTTTTATAAAGCAACAAACAAACAAAAACAGCATTGACAGGGATGTATGAGAATTTCATTTTTGCCCTGTTCAAAGTGTGAGTACATATCCGCTGCATTTTCCCGCAAATTGTCGAACATGTGCTGGCATTCGTCTCATTCCCGATATTCCCAGTTCAATCTGTGCAAATTTCCTAATTTGCATAAATTCTCTCGGTAGACTGAATCATCCCCCGCTTTAGTTTCTCGTATTGGGGAAATTTGTGCACATTTGGGGGAGATCTGCGAGAAATCTCCTGTCTGATCAGTGCTCGATTTGCGCAAATCTCCCATTCACGCAAAGCAAACGGTGATCACAAGCACAAAGGGGACGAGCGGCAAGACGATGTTCGGAGAATCCTAGCAACCTTGCTTGAACATTGCTTGTTCAACCATCCCGACCAGTGAGCAAGAACAACACCACCACTACAAGTTTGGGCATTTTTGCATTTTAAGCTCACTTAAATCTTAAGAGTTTGCTTCTTCCCCTCACCCCCTTACACTCTCAGGGCGCCTCTGGGTTCCGGGGCCCTGGACTTTGGCCCCAAGGTCCAGCCCAATCTGCCCCACTGAGGTTATTTCCTGTCCCAGAGTGGACTGAAGGGAAATCCAGAACCGTGGTGGTTGGGAGCTTTGCAAGGAAGAATTGGCGAATGGAGGACTCCCTGCCGATTCTTCCTTGCAACCCACTCCCGCTACACCAGTGTTTCTCAACCTTGGGTCCCCAGATGTTTTTGGCCTACAACTCCCAGCATGCCCCAGCCAGCATAGCTGGCTGGGGCATGCTGGGAGTTGTAGGCCAAAACATCTGGGGACCCAAGGTTGAGAAATACTGCGCTACACACACACACACACACATCCCCACACAAGTGTGATGAGACAACCATGGGGACCAGTGTGTGTGTGTGTGTGTGTGTGTGTGTGCTTTTCCACCATGGATTTCCTTGATATTGTGGTTTTATAGAGAGCAAATCAGTGCTGTAGTTTTTGCCAGCAGGAGTCTTATGGAGCAAGATGCATCCAAGTTACATCTTGTTTTTATTTTTTTGCTTCTTCTTTTTGTTGTTGTTGTTGTTGTTGTTGTTCTTGTTTTGAGATAGCTATAGTGGGACGACCTTCATTTTGGCATTCATGTGCATTCCCCCACCCCTGGAGGTGTAAAACCCTTATGGGTTTTTTCGCAGAATATGGCTTTTCCTCTGAGATCAAGACAATGTTGCAATGATAATAATATGTGGAAGAAAACCTTGAAGCTTCCTTGAAGCTGTGCACCCTAGTTGTGTTCCCCCTGCACACACACACACCCATTTTGCCCCAGAGATGGTATTAGGTGTACTTTCCTGTCCTTGTCAGTAAAGCAGAAACAGTTCAGCCATTCAGATGCTGAGAGGAGTTTTGGATTCTTCGTTAAAACCATCCTGTGGCTAAGTGCGCCTGCAGTGGCACCAATCAGTCCCCTGGCGTGATAATAATACATATTACCCACCACCTTCTCCTCTTCAAAGTGTGATATGGAGTGTGAGCTAATTAATCCTGCCAGGTAGGGAAGTGTTACTAAATAACGCACTGAGCGTTCCATCCCAGGAGCTCCCCGCCCCCACCCAAAGCAAACTCCTGGTGGGGGGTTTTGCAAGAAATTGATTTGGAGGCAGGATTTGGATGGCAAAAGCACTTCGGTAGAAAACACATTGAAATAGAGGGCCGTGGCGGCGTGGTGGTGAGAGTGTCGGACTGGGACTCGGGAGGTCAAGGCTCTAGTCCCCGCTCGGCCATTAGGCTCACTGGGTGACTTTGGGCCAGTCTCTGAATCTCTGCCTAACCTACCTCGCAGGGTTGTTGTGAGGATAAAATGGAGAGGAGGAGGAGGACCATATAAGCCGCCTTGCGTTCCTTGCAAGAGGAAGAAAGGTGGGATATTAATCTGATAAATGCATAAAAATGAAATAAATAAATAAATAAATACATATTGACTCCAGGAAACTGCAAAGGTCGGGGGCAGAACTCTACGAATATTTTGGTGCGGGTTGCTTGCCAGGGACTCGGGGCCGAAATGTAGACCATCATGTCCTGCTACTGAAAAGGAGCCTGCTGAACTATCTGGATCGCTACGGGTGGTTGGGCCCCCTCAATGGACTCCTGGATTGGTCAGGCCTGGTATACAGGGGCCCATAGCTCAGTGATTTGCCCAAGGGATAGGCGAATGAGCAATGCTGAAGATCGCCAGGATTCTCTGAACATCTTCTCATCTTGCGCCCTATTCCCATTCCCGTTTCTTTTTTCTTTCTTTTTTTGGGGCGGTTTAACGTCCTTAGGGAAGAGAGGTTGTTAAACCAGGCCACAAGTCTGCATAATCCACGCGACTCGGGAAACGTCGGTCCGCTGCGGAATTTATTTATTTCATTTCATTTTTATACCGCCCAATAGCCGAAGCTCTCTGGGCGGTTTACAACAATTAACAAGACAGTCCCTGCCCTCAGGCTTACAATCTAAAAAGGCACGCACGACAAACAAGGGAAAAGGAATGGGGCGGGAAGAAGGAGGAATATTAATGAATACTCCTGGCAGGGCTGGTGGAATGGCCCTGCAGGCTCCCTCTCTTCTCCACCTGCTGGAATCTGCAGGTTAGATTAATAGAAATCCAAACTCAAACTATTGTGGATTTCTCGGCCGTCCCTAGATTGAGACAGTGGGGAGTGAAGAATGTCCGTAGCACGAAGAAGCCATGATGTTTTGCACTCTTCCCAACTGCCCGCTTGCTGGCGTGTAATGCCTCTGACTAGAGAAGGAGACTACAGCCCAATGCTGATCCCTCCCGCTCTTATTTCCGCCCCTCAGTTTCTTTGGGAGACGTTCAAAGCTACGCCTACGCAGGAGGCAGGCTTTGTTGATTAGCATGCAGGGCTGGCCCTGCCATTAACCATGAGATGCTAGACGGATTGACTTTATTGTCCCAGCTTAAAAGCCTTGACAAGATGCATATTCCATCATTAAACAATAAAACGTGAGCCCACCTGAAGAGCAACAGAGTGTTCCCAGCCATGCATTTAAACAGCATCTTCATGACAATCCGTCAGTTCAGAATCCACCAACAGTTTAAGTTTGGTGGCAGCTGCTGCTTACAGCATTAAGCAAGACTAGCACTGCAGTCCTTTACGTGCCTACCACTGAGATCAATGGGACTTGCTCCTGAGTAGACATGAATAGGATTGCACTAGGCAGTTTTACTGCGAGGACGACAGCTAATGCCACCGATCCTGAAACTGGTAAATAGGGATAGGGACGCATACATGAGAAGCTGGTTTCACAGTTTGTGTCTGACCAGAATTTATAAAATCCAGACCTCCCAGAACCAAACACAGACTCCAACACAATCTGTGATCCAAGTCCATTTCTGAACTTGCAGTGCAATTCCCGCAACAAAAAAATGTGTTCAACAAATGCATACACTTGAGAAACGTGCATGGAAAAAACACGTACATTTGAAAACATGCTCAGAAACACTCCTTAGTCGAGGGGAGAGGAAAAATGCATACATTTCACAAATCAACAGAATTGACGTTTGGAAAAATGCACATGGAAACACACGGGACCGGGAGGTGGGCGGCAGACTGGGATATTTTGATATCCACAAGCCTACCTTGTAGGACAGGCGTTGGCAGCTGTCCTTCACACAAATTAGTTGGGGAGGTGTGGATCAGTTCGGTTCACTTTGAAATGTCATAGATTTCATAGATCATAGAGTTGGAAGGAGCCTAGAAGGCCATCAAGTCCAACCCCCTGCTCATAGAATCATAGAATCATAGAATCATAGAATCATAGAAAAGTAGAGTTGGAAGGGGCCTACAAGGCCATCGAGTCCAACCCCCTGCTCAGTGCAGGAATCCAGGTCAAAGCATCCCTGACAGATGTCTGTCCAGCTGGATGCAGGAAACTAGAGGACAGGTCTCCCATTCAAGTAATAACCAGGCCTGACCCTGCTTAGCTTTCCACACGCAGACAAGCTTAGCTGAGCCAGCGTGAGCCACAGGCCTGTCAACTGAACAAACTCCTCCCACTTCCCTACTGGTGATGACCACTGCTGCTTTCGCACACATTCTCCCACCTAGGCATGTATGAGAATTTCATTCAGTTTGCAAATCATCCAGACTTGGCCTGCGCTCAACTCCAAGCACAAATGCTAAAGGAAGTGCATTTTTTGGAAACACGTTTGCACATTTCCCAGAATTGCGATTGCAGTTGAAAAATGCATATTTCTTTCATTGCACACCTTGAACTGCACTTTTTTCTTTTTTTTTTAAAGCATTTTCATGCTTTAGTCGAAGGGGGGAGAAGTGCACACTTCTGGAAAATGCACACAGAAATGCACGCTTTCCCCATTCGGAATGTGCGCTTGTCCCCATTTGAACGAACTGAAACCATGTCGCAAACGAAAATGGGAGTGCACCGAAACGAGCTTGGAAGCGAAGTCTGGAGAATTTTGGCGTGCTCAAACATTGGATGGGAGACCCCTCCTCTAGTTTCCTGCATGGAGCAGGGGGTTGGACTCGATAGCCTTGTAGGCTCCTTCCAACTCTATGATCTATGAAATCTATGAAATCTGTGGCTCTCCCATCTTCTACTTCCAGCAGGGGAGGCTGGTGGCTCCCATGTCAGCAGGGATCCTCATCCATTGCAGCTTTTATTCTGAGCTTTAGCGGAGCTATCCATGGTGGTGAACCTACTTTGTGGATGGAGTTCAGCACCATGGAGAGCTCCTATAAAGCTCAAGCAAAGAGTTGCAATGGATTAGGAGCCCCACTGACCCAGGAGTCACCAGCCTGCTTGCCCCTCGACACCCCCAATTTCAATGCTACACTGTGGTGCATTTGCAGATTTTATTTTATTTTTAAGAAGGTGAGTGACTCTAAATTCAGTGGCTGATGCTCTGGAGCTTTGAGATGAACAACATAGGAAGAAAGTAGGGATGTATCTGCGAGTCTTGGGGGGGGCTGAAAGCAGGCCGAAATCGGCCCTCTTGCCGCCGCCCCCGAGACTCTCGCGACTTACCGGACTGCCGCTCGCTCCAAGACGCACCGGGGAAAGGAACTTCTGGGCCCCAGCATGTCTTTTTCTGGTTCCCTGGTGTTGCATTTTTAGCGTAAAAACCAGGGCAACCCAGCTGGAAATTTATTTATTTATTATATTTATTAATCGCCCATCTGGCCGGTCACCCGGCCACCCTGGGTGCGAAATGGCAGCGATTTGCTATTCGCGGCCATTTTAAGCTGGGTTGCCCTGGTTTTTATGCTAAAAATGCAGCGCCAGGGAACCAGGGAACCGGAAGTGATGCGATGCGACGTCACTTCCAGTTCCCTGGTGGCCGTGGCGCGAGCAAGGTGAGAGTGGACGGGGGGGTGCTCCGGAGCACACACACCCGAGCAGGTAAGCTCCCCGCTCGATTCACATCCCTAGAAGAAAGTCAGCACTTTATATGAGGAGAGATGAGGAGGAACAACTTGGCACCGTGCATAATAACAAGCCAGCACAAAAACACAAATTAATGCAGCAGGGTCGGGGGGGACACAGAACAAGGCAACTTGTTCCCTTCCAAATCTGAGAGAATGCATAATTAAGCTACATCTCAGGGCTGCTTGGTCATGAACCAAGTGCAATTAAGTCATCCCTTTCTCTGCGCCTTCAAATGGGGAATTATATGCAGTCCTGCTATGGATCCAAAAAAAATGCACACAAATTCAGAAGGCTCAGTAAGAATCTGGAAAATGCCGACCTCACAAATGTTCCATATCCGGTCCTGCTTTAGGAACTGTTGTAAACCACCCAGATTGCTTTGGCTATTGGGCGGTATAGAAATGAAATGAAATCAATCAATCAATCAATCAAAATCTGCTTTTGAAGATAAATGTCCCGAGTATGGCATATCGCTTTCCAGGAAGCCAGAAATATCTATGGGAGAGGTTGTGCACATGCCCACATCGTCACATTTCTCATGCCTTCTCCCCCAGATCAAATAGATGCAATATGTGTGTGTGTGTGTGTGTGTCAGGGATGTTGAAGAGTCCTTGGTCTCGAGTCACGAGTCGAGTCACGAGTCTTTGGACCCGAGTCTCGAGTCCGAGTCCGAGTCCTTGGTCCAAAATGGTGACTCACGAGTCACGAGTCCTGAGTCACTCCCAAAACTGACTCCACGAGTCCCTATTAAAATCAATGGGGTTTCCCCCCAACAAAATAAGGCTACTTCAGATGTGTGGCTTAAATAAATTCTAGGCACAAGTGTGCCTTTTTATTTCAAAACTCTGCAACTGATTTTGGCAAGAACAGACCAGGCAGACAAACCCAAAATAACCAGGCAGGCAGAGGAGGCAGGGAACCCCAAAGCAGGCAGGCAGAGGCCTTTGTCTTGGACAATTCAACTGTTGAACAGGTCAAGAAGAGACCAGGCTGGCAGAGGAGGCTGGGAACCCCAAACAGGCAGGCAGAGGCAGCCAAACCCAACATGTCTGACCCTAACCCAAACCCCCCACAACAACACATCAATCAAAATAAATCTCAACACATCGTTGGGGCTGCGCTCCTGGTAGCTGTCCATAGTGGCCGAGCAGCGGCGCGCCTCGCTTCCACGCGCTCTTCGCCGGTGATCGCGCTCCTTCTGGCACAGCCAGAAGACTCGTCAACAGCCCAGGGATGTTGACGAGTCCTTGGTCTCGAGTCCCGAGTCGAGTCTCGAGTCCCATTAAAAATATTGGGACTCGAGTCCGAGTCGAGTCAGAGGGGGGACTCAGTCCGACTCACGAGTCGAGTCCTCGAGTCCGAGTCCCCATCCCTGGTGTGTGTATACACAAACTCTGTCATGAATGAATGAATGAATGAATGAATGAATGAATGAATATTTTATTTACGGTCTACTGTCCACACCAACACCCACTCTGTCATGGTTCTCCAAAACATGAATGAATACTTTTGACCTTACTCGTCATTTCACAAATGCCTTTCAACCATCTGCAATGTTGTCTCAGGCCTCAGGGCAGCTCCCAGAGGGTGACAAATCTGGGCAATTGAGACTCGCCACCTTAACAGGGCTGCCATTCACATTTTAATTAATATTTATTGACAGTATTGGTATATCGCTCCATATCTGAGCGGATTTCGGAGCGGTGAACAATAAAAAGATTAAAAACAGATCGCATGCATAAAAACAAGGTATCAATTAAAGCCGTGGCTGATGAGTAAGGAAGGCTTCCCGGAACAAGGGTGTCTTCAGCAGGAACTGAAAGCAACACAGTGTTGGAGCCTGCCTGACCTCCAGAGGCAAGGAGTTGCACAGAAATGGGGCCGCCACACTGAAGGCTCTTCTCCAGGTGGAATCCAAATGGGCCATAGGTCCATGTCGAGCCACCAGGAGAATGTCCTCTAATGACCTCAGTGACTGGGCAGGTTGGTAAGGGAGGAGGCGCTCTCTCAGGTATCCTGGTCCCAAGATGTTAGGGCTTTGTACACTAGTACCAGAACCTTAAACCCGGCCAGGTAGCGGATAGGCAGCCAGTGCAGTTCCTTCAGCAAAGGAAAAGGGGCATCTCCTGACCACAGCTGGACTGCTGCATTTTATTTATGTTTATTTATTTCATTTTTATACCGCCCAATAGCCAAAGCTCTCTGGGCAGTTTACAGCAATTAACAAGACAGTTCCTGCCCACAGGCTTACAATCTAAAAAGACACGACACACAAGGAAAAAGGAATGGGGAGGGAAGAAGGGGATTCTGCACTAGCTCCAGCTTCTGGAACAGCCTTAAGGGCAGCCCCACGTAGAGCACATTGCAGCAATCCAGTCTTGAGGTGACTAGCGCCTGTATCACTGTGGCCAAGCTATCCCTGTCCAGGGGAGGCCGTAGCTGGTGAACCAATCAAAAGCTGGTAGAAGGCACTCCAAGCCGCTGTAGTCACTTGGGACTCCAGCGACAATGATGGATCTAGGAGCACCCCCAAACGACGAACTTGATCTTTCAAAGGGAGCGCAACCCCATCCAGAACAGGCAATGAGCCTCTCTCTTTTGCACAGAATACCCAAGAGCAGGCTTGCAGAACCTCAGAACTGGGAGCCAGATCCAGCCCATCTATGGACTGGGCCATAGGCCCTTCCCCTGATCCCACCCCCTTTCCCCCAGCTGCCAATCATTTGGTGGTTTTTCAGCTTTGGTGTGCGCTCCCTCCACATTCCAAAAGGTGCAAAAGGAAACACCTCTCCCAAGACTTAGATACTGGTAGTAAGAGCTTGAAGCTGCATTGTGGTAAAGCCAGCGTGGCCTAGTGGTTAGAGTGTTGGCCTGGGATTCAGGAGATCCAGGTTCGAAACCCCACTCAGCCGTGAAGCTCACTGGGTGACTTTGGGCCAGTCACTGACTCTCGCCCTAACCTACCTCACAGGGTTGTTGTGAGGATAAAATGGAGAGGAGGCAGAGAATTATGTGAGCCACCTTGGATTCCTTGGAGAAAAAAGGTTGGGTATAAATATAATAAATAAATAAATAAATTTGGCCCTATCCGCTATTGCCTTCAGCCCTAACCACCACTGCACTGTAGCCCTCAAAAGCTTTTCCAAAACAGAATTTGCCCCTCGGGCTGAAAGAGGCTCTGCACTCCTGCCCAAGAGGATCAGATTCAGCTTAAAAGCATTCTTAGTTTTCATGACCTGCCTCTTCCAGTTCAAGGGGCCCACTGAGAGTGCTATGTCTATGCCCCCCCCCCCGCAAATTGAACCCAGGACTACATTAACTCCCTAAAACAGGCTTGGTCCAGGATGTTGTGGGCCTCAGATAAAGGACAGTCTCAAACACACACACACACTGTATACCTCTAAGACTGCAATCCAGCCTTTTCCCAATTACCTTGGGGTAAGCCTCATTGAACGCAGTGTGACTGACTCTGGAGTAACAGGGAGGGATGTGTGAGGATTTCATTTGGGGGGGGGAGACTGGAAATCTGGCGGACTAGCTGGGCTCGACCCCCCCCCCCAAAAAAACCTCCATCCCACTTACCTTTTCACCGGCTCGACTCGCGTTCTCCCGAGTCGAGCTGGGGAAGCAACTTCCAGGTTCCTGGCGGGAATGCTGTTTACATAGAGAATGCCATAATTGGCGCAAATTGCAGCCGCTTTTGACGTATCTTAAGCCATTTCCTAGGCAAACAGCGGCACCCTGGGAACCCAAACGTCCAGTGAATAGAGCGGCACACTCCAGCTTTCGGCACTCCAGCATCACCTGCTGAGCGATAGGCAGGTCGGGTCCCGACTGATCGCCCACCCCTAGTAACAGGTAGAGGAGCAGTAGGGAACCTCTGGTCCGTGGGCCTACCGTATTTTTCCGTGTATAAGACGCCCCCATGTATAAGACGCCCCCCCACTGGGCGGTTTCGCAACCATGCAGTTCTCTCCTCAGCTTACTTCCGTGTATAAGACGACCCTCAATTTTTAGTCTTAACAATTTTAGGAAAAAGTATAGTCTTATACATGGGAAAATACTGTAATTGCACTTGTTTATCATTTTGCGCAAATGGGAAAATGGCACAAAACTAACGGGTATCGAACGTGAATGTTGCACAAGCAATCCCCAGCTTTGCACAGATTTCCAAAATTGTGCAAATTTCCCCCATAGACTGAAGCATGGGTGATTTAAAATATGCACATTTTGAGAAAGCTATGCATTGTGGGAAATTTGCAGTAATCCAGTCTTGCAGTAATCCAGTCTTGAGGTTACTAGCGCCTGTATTGCACCTTCTGAGAAAGTTGTGCATCGTGCATCTTGAGAAAGTTGTGCATCTTGAGAAAGTTGTGCATTTTTCAAGTACACATTTTGTGAATGCAAACACAAATTTGGACAATTGCAAACATTTTAAGAGAAAATGCACTTCTGTTCGCGTTCACATTTGGCCTTGCACATTGGCATTTTTGAGTGATTTGTGAAATGAAACGAGATTCTCATACATCCTTATAAATAAGACTTTGGGAATCCTGCTCGTCGAGGAAGGTTTTATAAGACAAAAGTGGGGTTTTCCATGGCTAATGTAATAATTTGAAACAAGCTTTTGTGGATTTCCTTTTATGGCCTACTGGATTTTAGATTTATTTTTCTATATTAATCATTGTGTGTACCGTTGGGGTTTGTGGCTGAATAATAGGTTAAATTATTCAATGCAGTTTTTAAAGTTCTTTGTTGTTCTCGGTTTCAAGTTGCACTTGGGCAGGGTAGAATAGTAATGAATAAATGAAGTAAGGACAAAACAAATGCCGCCAGAGACTTTGCACCTTCCAGAGCACAATTCTTTGCTGGCACATTGGAAAGGGCTTCCCTGGAGCCTTGGAGCATCTCTGTGGACGCCTAAGCCGTTCTGTCTGCACTTCCATGTGCAGCTGTGTGCATGCGCCCCTCCATGGAATCATGCGGGCCTGCTCGTCTCTGCTTGTTGCCTGCTAGACAGATGTTGTTCTTTTAATTAAGGGCACTGGTGGTAATAAAATCCCCATAGAGTCCATGAAGGATTCATAGCCTTAAGCTTAGCTCTGGTTTATACGGGAGTGCACGATGCAGTCAAGGGGAACGGATGTTAAATCAAGTCGGGAGACATATGGACTCGGTTAAAGACCGGTCCCTTTCCTCTTCTCCTCACATCATACTTCTGCCTTGGGTTAATTACTCATCACTCGGCCTTGCAACATATTTTTTCCCCCCAGCTGCTACCTTCGAGGCTGTTTTTCTGGGCCCAGGATCACAGAGAGAGAGAGACAGAGAGAGACAGAGACAGAGAGTGAGAATGGATGGTGAGCGAGGCCAACTCTGCATTCTCCAGATGTGTTCACGGGGACTGATTAACCTTAGCACCTTTTTGACCATAGAATGCATTTATCACACGTGTCTCCCCTCTCCCCGTTGCCTCCCCCAAATGTCGATCTTTAAACTGTAAGCTGCTTGGGGCAGAGGCTACAGTGTGTGTGTCCCCCCCCCCTAGTAAAACCCATAAAGCACCATGTATATTGATGGTGCTGTATACAGTCATGCCTTGGATTGAGAGCATAATTCGTTCCGGAAACGTGCTTGTAATCCAAAACACTCTTATATCAAAACGAAATCCCCCCCAAAAAAATTTGTGCAGAGATTTTTAATTTAAGCCGTACTACAGTACTTGTATTGCAAGACGTCGCTTGTATATCAAGTAAAAAAATAATTAAACAAATATTTAAAAATTTGCTTGTCTTGCAAAATGCTCTCAAGCCAAGTTACTTGCAAGCCAAGATATTACTGTAAATATTATTCATTCATTCATTTATTTTAAAACTGATTTCTATACCTTTTTTCCCCTCTTAAAATATCCAACATGTTTTGAAAAACAAAAATAAAACACACACACACACACACACAAAACAATAAAAGCAATTTACGTAGCAGTATCAAGAGAGGCATCCTAAAATCAGATAAAATCATAAGAAGAGGCCAAGTAAAAAGCAAGAGGCACCAATTTCCCATGTGAAGCCTTGGAGAATCAACCTATGGCCTGAATGCTAAAAGTATTGGTGTGTGCAGCAGAACCAGTCTGGGGAGTGTATTCTGCAAACAAGGTGCCACCACTGAAAAGGATCTGCTACAAGCATGCAGGCTGAAGGTGAAATACCTCCAGAGGGAGAGCTGGGAAACAAGTCTCAAATTTAGAGGATATTCATATGGAAGGAGGTGGTCATTTGTGTGTGCCTTGGTCCCAAGCCAATTATAATGAGAATGGTTTGTTGTGCAGGAACGGTGCAGGGCTGTTTGGCGCCCTAGGCCAAATTATATTTAGCGCCCCCCCTCTTGTGCCGTGGGGGGGGCCCCGGAGCAAAGCAGCCCTGCTCTGCAACACCCCCCCGCGCCGCCGCCACCCCACCACCACCTACCTTCCCCCCGCCCCCGCTGCTGGCTGCTGCTGCTGCCGCCGCCGCCGCTGCCGCCGCCGCCTCCTCCGACGCGACGGGACCCCCACGCTTTTTTTTTTTTGCCGGGGAAACCAGGGCAACAGGGCTGTTTAAGCCCTGTTGCCCTGGTTCTTCCCGCCAAAACAACGCCGGCGGGGCTCCAGAAACGACGGGAAGGTAGGTAGGTGGCGGGCACGCGGGCACGCGCGCGCGGGGGGGGGGTGCGGCGGCAGCGGCTGGCAGGCGGGCGGGGAGGCGCGGCGGAGGCGGCAGGCGGGGCAGGAGTGCGCCGGAGGTGAGGAAGGGGCGCAGAAATGCTGCGCCCTGTTCCGCCACGCACCCTAGGCAGCCGCCTGGGTCTGCCTAGCGGTAGCGCCGGCCCTGTTGTTGTGTGACCTAATGCAGGGATGTTAAACCTCTTTTGGCCGAGGGCCAAATTCTGTTGCTGAGAACGTCTCGGAGGCCACATTCAAGTGGTGGACCAGCCCCAAATACCAACAATACCAGGACATTTTTAGCGTAAAGCTTTTACTGCCAATAACTAAGCCTTAGGAGAGGCATTTCAATCTTTTAGAATGTGGGGATGATGTGCAAAAGCCAGGAAACCACCACTAGGGATGTTAGGATTTCGTTCGCGGGGTGGAAGTCTGGCAAACTCATCGGGCTCGACCCCCCCCCCCCAAATTATGTCCCACCTACCTACTTCCCCGGCTCGACTTGCGTTCTCCCAAGTCGAGCCAGGGAAGCGAGTTCCGAGTTCCCGGCCGAGTGCTTTTTACATAGAAAATGGCGTAAGATATGTTAAAAAGGGACTCAATTTGCACAAGTTATGCAAATTGCAGGCACTTTCAATGTATCTTACACCATTTTATATGTACAATGTGCTTGGCGTCCACCACATGACTGGCAGCTGCGGTAAAAAAGGGTGGGGTCTGGGTACGGTGGCGTGGAAGCTCAGAGTGTTGGAATGGGACCCCAGCCATGCTGGATCTGGTTAAGTATCCAGCCAGTGTGGCGTAGTGGTGAGAGTGTTGGGCTGGGACTCGGGAGATCCGGGTTCTAGTCCCCGCTCGGCCATGAAACTCACTGGGTGACTTTGGGCCAGTCACTGACTCTCAGCCTAACCTACCTCACAGGGTTGTTGTTGTGAGGATAAGATGGAGAGGAGGAGGAGGAGGATTATGTAAGTCACCTTGGGTTCCTTGCAGGAAAAAAGGCGGGGTATAAATATAATAAATAAATAAATAAATAAGTACCCCTGCCCTTAGGCCACCCAGTGAACATGCGTGTCACTATTTGCTGCTCCCCATCAAACATCATGATGGAGGAAGGATGCCCCATTGAAGAGAGCTTCGGCTAATGGGCAATATATTATTATTATTATTATTATTATTATTATTATTATTATTATTATTAACAACAACAACAACAACAACAACAACAACATGTTGTGGATGGCATTGCACAAAAGTGGCAGCTTCTTATTATTCAATGGCTTATGGTTATACACGGAAGTGCCATCAAAATCTGTTTCTGCGCATGAGAGATGCCAGTAACAAATGGAGCAGCCCTGAGCCCTGTTTTCTAGGAGTGCACTTCTCACATCCATGGAAACCATGCTGATAAGCACACGCGCACACACACACACACATAAATGGGACTGTGGTGGTGATCACAGGGGCCTGCCTATTTTGCCAGCTAATTGTGTTCAGTTTGCTCAAAGAGAAATGGCTGTGTAACTCACTGTTCCCTCTAATATAACGGGCAAAAATTACAGGGCACATTGGACCCTACAACTGCATGCCCGTGATCATAGAGATGGACTCCTCCCTGTTCCCAAGGCTTGGAACTCTAGGTTCTCCAAGCCATACTGTACCAAGGAGAAAAGTACATATTGCAAGCAAATGCGTGTAACAGAATCCTGATTTTTTTATTTTAAAAAAAGGAAAAGGAAAAGAAAGGAAAATGAAAAGCAGACTCAAGGGGCCATGATCCAGGGCGGAGAATCAGCTGTGTGTGCTTGCATGCCTGCACAACTGAGCAAAACCCTTTCCAGGCTGGCTGTTTCTCCCTCTTAGCACGGTTCCCTCGAGCTCCTCTCTCCCCTTTCCCCAATTCCAGATACAGTACATGTTTATAAGGTTAATTACATATCCTGAACCACCATAGGGGGAGAGTAGATTGGGGAATTTGGAGCAGTACTATGGCTGGTGGGAACAGCATTAAACACCCTGCCCACTGGCACTCCTTCAATCAAAGCCATAGCCTTAACAACTCTGCTTTTCATTAAAACACACACACGCGCGCGCACACTGTCAATGTTTCATTTCACACACATTTGCATGTCTCATGTAATTTGCAATTAACACATAATGCCAAACTACATCAGAGATAGCTGAGTATCTATGTGATAAGTAGTAACAGACGCTAGTAGCGACTGTCTGTATTCCACAGAAGCACACACACCAAAAAGCACACAGTATTGCATTAGGTGCTGCATTCAGCTTCTTAAAGTATCAGCTATCTTTTTATTTTTTTAAAAAAGATCAAGTTTCTAGCCCTCGTGGATACAGAGAAAACCTGTAGGCAATGCCTGATCAAATCTCTGAAGCAACAGCAACAACAAAAAAAGTTGGTTGAATGAGATCTTCAGTGGTCAGGCAGCAGGGTGCCAATGCCCTGCAGAGCTCCTAGTTCAGTGTTCTCCAACCTTGGGTCCCCAGATGTTTTTGGCCTACAACTCCCAGCATGCTGGGAGTTGTAGGCCAAAAACATCTGGGAACCCAAGACAGCTGGGGCATGCTGGGAGTTGTAGGCCAAAAACATCTGGGGACCCAAGACAGCTGGGGCATGCTGGGAGTTGTAGGCCAAAAACATCTGGGGACCCAAGGTTGGAGAACACTGTCCAAGTTCCTCTCCAGAACAAGCAAAATTACTGGGTGGGGGAAGGCTATTTTCATGTCCTGTTTTGTTCATCCTTAGATGAGCAGCAGTTCCAGCCTGTCTGCATACCGCCTCGCCCAGCCGTGGGCTACCTCGGACTTGTTGGCCCAAAATTTTAGGGATGTGCTGATGCTGGGAAGTCTGGCTTGTTTGAGCTTGACAGACTTCCTGCCCGCTTCTGAACCGATGAACGAAAGTGGGCTGAGTCGGGTTTTTTTTTTTGTGGACTTTCATCTCTAAGATGGGCATTAAAAAAAAAAACACTAAGGAAATCTACGCAAATTGCACAAACCGTGGCATTTTGTGTGTTTTGCGCAGATCGGCACCCAAAACGCACGTGGATCTTGCACGTTTTGCATAAAAATGGCCGATTTGCACAAATTGCGTGAGGACCACACGCTTTCTGCATGCCGATTTGTGCGAAATGCATAAATTTATGCAAATTTCCTTAGTGGGGTTTTTTTTTTTTTTAAACGCACAAATTGCAGCCCGTCTTAGCGATGGAAGTCTGTGAGCTGGCTCAACTCGCACCATAGTGAGTTGATGCCAGTGCAGGGCTGGCGAACCGGAAATGGGGGCGGGGCTGAATTGTGAAGATCTGTCGGATTTTCACTCCCTGTCGGATTCCTCACACATCCCTAGGCCCAGTCCAGCCTGTAAGGAGGCAGGGAGAGGCATCCCCTTGTGATATCTAATCACAGATAAGAGATAAAGGATTCTCTTGATTTGTGAGCTGCTCCCGGCCCCAGCTGGAAAGGGAAAGTGATGCATTAAGTCTTTTGCCTGCCCCATGTCATCTTCAGTGGGGGAAGGGTGAGCGCTGGCTGGAGGTGGCTTACCAATTGGGAGGGTGGTGGCATGTTATGTCCTTCGTATGCCCCATGTCCTCCGCAGTGAGGGAAGGCATGGGGCGGGCAAAGCCGAAGGTGCAGGGTGGAGGCTTGCGGCTGTACCCTGTGCCTCAGTTTTATTTATTTTATTTTTATTTATTATATTTATACCCCGCCCTTTTTCCTGCAAGTAACCCAAGGCGGCTTACATAATCCTCCTCCTCCTCTTCTCCCTTTTATCCTCACAACAACCCTGTGAGGTAGGTTAGGCTGAGAGTCAGTGACTGGCCCAAAGTCACCCAGTGAGCTTCATGGCTGAACGGGGACTAGAACCCAGATCTCCTGAGTCCCAGTCGAACACTCTCACCACTACACCACACTGGCGTGACTTGCTGGCATTCCATAAGCTGGGAAAGCTGGAGGGCTGGGTGGGGATACTGGTCTGCTCCCCATTTGCTTTGTGTGTGTGTGTGTGTGTAAGAGAAAGAGAAAGAAAGAGACAGAGCGCATACTGAGAATGTGGGTAAGCACAGAATGATAACAGCTTGGAGGTTTTCTGCTGCCACTTTGGTTCTGTTCTTGTTGTGACAACTCTCTCCCCCCTTCCTGCATTCAAAGGCCCAAACCAGAAGGTAGCTACTCATCCCAGTGCTACTTTGGTGACAGTGGTGATACAATGCATTTATAAATGTGTGTTTGTGAGATTCCCCCCCCCCCTGCTGCCCAAGAATATATCTTTGAATATTTACTGATATACACATCTTTGGACTGGTTTTTGCCCTGATTTTTCTGCACATTATTGCTGGAACATGATGGAACTGACATATGGATGAAGGCATGTGGTACTGACACAGACCAGACAAAGAGAGGCCTGCCGCCTGTCCATCTCTGGTCCAATATTATCTACCCTGGCAGGCAGCCATTCTTCAGGGTCTCAGGCAGAAGTCTTTGTCAAGCCTGCTTTTGGGCAGCCTTTGAATAGAATTTGCCAGGAATAGAATTTGGGGCTTCTTGCATGAAATCCATGTGCTGAAGCTCTGAGCTATGGCAGCTTCCCAAAGGGAAAGGATGGATGGGCGAGAAATTTGTATGGTTTGCATTTGAGCATGAACGTACAAAATTCACACAGTTCCTGAATCTGAAAATGAAGCAGAATGCAGTTAGACATTGGAATGCATATCTACCCAAAGTTTTTGCCCCCACCCAAAAAAAAACACCCAAATTAAAAACACAGTGGTTTGACAAAGTGCACACAAAAATGAGTACATTTGAAATGGTGTGTACAAAAATGTGCATGTTGGGAAAATAAGCACACAAATGCTTTATTCAAGGCAGGGTAGGAAATCATAGAATAGAATCATAGAATCATAGAATCATAGAAAAGTAGAGTTGGAAGAGGTCTACCAGGCCATCGAGTCCAACCCCCCGCTCAATGCAGGAATCCAGGTCAAAGCATCCCCGACAGATGGCTGTCCAGCCGCACCTTGAATGCCTCCAGAGTGGGAGAGCCCACCACCGCCCTAGGTAGTTGGTTCCATTGTCTTATTGCTCTGACAGTCAGGAAATTTTTCCTGATGTTTAGGTGGAATCTAGGTTCCTGTAACTTGAGCCCATTATTCCGTGTCCTGCAAACTGGGATGATCGAGAAGAGATCCTGGCCCTCCTCTGTGTGACAACCCTTCAAGTACTGGAAGAGTGCAATCATATCTCCCTTCAGTCTCCTCTTCTGGAGGCTAAACATGCCCAGTTCTTTCAGTCTCTCCTCATAGGGCCTTGTTTCCAGTCCCTTTATCATCTTTGTTGCCCTCCTCTGAACCCTCTCCAGTTTGTCTACGTCCTTCTTACAGTGTGGTGCCCAGAACTGGACGCAGTACTGAAGATGAGGCCTATCATCACTTGCCATGTGTACGTACACACACACACATACACACACACACACATAAAATCACATATTTTTTTGAAAAATATGCATGGAAATACATATGAATTTTCATACAGAGTAAAAATATAATTTCTGCAAACTGATGCAGAACTGGGATCAAATTACCTCCGCGGTGGAATACTGAGAACCTGAGCAAAATTGAATTTGACAGATTCTCCTATCCCTAGCAAAGAGGAGCAGCGGGCAGAGCTAGAACTCGTGAGGGATGTGGAAATCAGCAAAACTCAAGCTCATGGAGCTTCCCCAAGTTCCACCTCGAAGCTCAGCCCGGCTTGTATCCATATCAGAATTAGAGATGTATGGGAAATTCATTTCAGTCCATTTTTGATCAGGATTTATCCAGTTTGCACCTTCCAGACCGAACATGGACTCGGGTGCCATCTGTGGTCGAAGTCCGTGCGTTTCCGAGCTTGCCATATGTTCTACAGCAGTGTTCTCCAACCTTGGGTCCCCATATGTTTTTGGCCTACAACTCCCAGCATGCCCCAGCCAGCTATGCTGGCTGGGGCATGCTGGGAGTTGTAGGCCATAAACATATGGGGACCCAAGGTTGGAGAACACTGTTCTAGAGCATGCGTACATTTGAAAAATGTGCATGAAAAAAAATGCATAGATTTGCAAAATGTGTACAAATATGCTTTAATCAATGGGGGAACAATGCATCCATTTCTAAGTTGTGCACGATTGATGTGTACATTTGGAAAAATAAGCACAAAAAGTAGGCGCACGCACACACAGTTCTGTGCTTGGGCACGTCCTTGGGCACACAGTCAAGATTACTCAATCTTCTCCCATTGATTCAGGCATTCTGTGCACACTTTTTAAAAAAAGGATGCCTTTTTCATGCATATTTTTCGAATGTTCGCAGTTTTCAAATGCAGCTCTGCCCCACCCCCTTAAGCAGCATCGTAACCCCGGAAATGTTTGAGCTTAGTCCGCAATAATGTGCTTGCTTGCATTTGGATTCAGGAGGTGAGAATGGGGTCAGTTCTGCTCATAAATGAACTGAAACAAATTTCTCATGCATCCCTAGCAACACAATGCAAAGAACAGCAGCTCTCTGTCTACGTAGCCACAGGAGTATGACAAAATGGCCACACAGCCAAGGTGGCATACATGGAACGGTGTCCTTGTGGTCTCCCACCCAGGCAATGACCAGACCCAAGCATCAGCAAGGGGACTGTTTCATGTGCCCTCAGACCATGTGCAGGATTCCACCAAAGGAGAGATCACAAAAAGATCCTGCCATCAGCCAACTGCTCATCCTTTACCCACAATGCAAAGAGAACCGGGAGGTTGGGCTCCCACCTGAGGTGCGGCATCTGAGGAATTCCTGTGGGAGGCGGGAGCTTTCTGATGAGCAAAATTCTCACACTGTGTGTGTGTTTTTGTATCAGAATGCCATCCCTCTGGTGAGTTGCTGCGCGGCTGTGGGTGTGCGTTTCTGTGTGCTTGTTTAAAAATGCAACAGTTGTCAAGCTCGTTCCTCCCATTCCAGTAGCCGGAGCAGCAGGTGGGCAATTTGTTTGTTTGCTTTATTTTATCCTGTACTTTGCTTCCCCTACCTTTAGTATTCTTATGACGGGATGGAGATTAACAGCCTGCCAGTGGAGTTGACAGTCGTGTGGAATGGGAATTTCAACATTGACAACCCAGCTCAGAACAAAGGTAACGAATCATTTCAACTTGTCCTTGGAAGTGGTAACCTTAGCAACGGGCCGCATCACTCCATACGCCTAACAAAGCAGTCGCTGCTTCCTTTCACCATCTACCACAGGGCTTTATTTATGTTCCCTGGAAATTACTAATTTTTGTTCTCGTCTCTCTCTCTCTTCCCCCCTCCACCTGAAAATTAAAGCCCCTCAGCTGTGTATTTTAACTTGGCTTTTCCATTCTCCAAATCCTCTTGACAGGATGGCTCATTTCATTTAAAGTTACCAGTAACTCAGCTCTGATCAGTTCAGAAAACCAGAGCTCTGGCATTTTGTTTGTTTCTTTGTGCATCTAAGGCATAGGCCATGCTCCCTGCCAGTCACATGGCACCCAAACGTGTTCATGACCAAAGTTTTTGTTCTTCTTCCTCTTCAAAATACAACTCATAATACAATCGTAAGAAATATCCCACTCCATTTCAACAACTCGTTCACAGGTGACAAAAATGGAGTTAAAACGGTGGCAAAAAAATAGTTTTTGCTTGTAAAACATGTGAGCAGGCCCCCTTTGAAGCTCCAAATGCGAGTGTCAGGATGTGTCCGCTGAAAATGTTCGTTAATTGTCGAACACGTGTTCGCGTTCGTCTCATGACCAAAATTCCCAGTTCAATTTGCACAATATTCCTCAGTGGACTGAATCAGCCCCACTTTAGTTTATGGAGGAAATTTGCACCAGTTAGGAAATCTGTGCAAATTGGGGGAGATTTTGCACAAATCTTCCGTTCAGTCGCTGCTCAATTTGTGCAAGTTTCTCATTCGTGCAGAGCAAGAAGCCATCACAAACGCGAGCAGGAATGGGGAATGAGACAAGCAGTGAGATGATGCTTAGAGAATCCTGGCAATCTCGAACGTTGCATGTTTGCCCATCCCTAGCCTTGCTCTTTCTCTCCCTTCTACCCCCTATTACCCCTTCCCCCAAACCCCTAGCCTCATTATTTCTTGCTCCCGCTCTTTAGCTCACGTCTGACTACTAGCCAGACCCCTGTGGTAGACATTATGTGACTAGCCACATCCTCCGCGGGAGCCATTTTGTGGTGGTGCCCACAGACATCTCTCAAATCCCCAAAGGTGCCCACAGGTCCAAAAAGGTTTTTTTTGGGGGGGGGGGGCTGAGTCAGGGTATCATTTCAAGTTTTTAAATCAGAATTCGATTTGCCGGCTGCATGATTTGGCTGCAGATTCGTCTTCCGTTCTGCTCCTATGCCACCGTCCGTCAGGCTGTCCCCTCCCACTCACCCCTGCCTTTACTCAGCCAGACACGGCACACTTCCTCGGTGTAAAATGTCACAGCTCTTCAGGATGCCTGTCTTGCCCTCTCCCAACAGTCCACCTGTACAAATGTGGAGCGATGCGAGACAGCTGCGGCCTGTGCCTGAAGGCGGATCCAGACTATGAATGTGGCTGGTGCGAAGACCTCAATCAATGCACGCTGAAGCACCATTGTCCTGTCCTTGAGAACCGGTGGCTAGAGCTCTCGGGTACAGGAGGCAAGTGCACGAATCCCAAGATCATGGAAGTAAGTCCTTCAACTTTCTCCTCCCTGATGCATACCGATGGTTTGTAATGAACTGTCTATCTAGATCAGGGGTGGGTAACGTATGGCCCACGGGCTGCATGTGTTGCCCCTGGTCATTTTTGTGATCCCTACCACCACCACCATCACCACCCACTGCCTCCAAATCTGCTGTGGGCGCAAAGAAAGTGGTGATTTCCCTTCCAAACAAGGCTTCTGGGCTGAATTTCAGATGCAAAATAGGCAACACAGTGGGAGCAATGTTGCTTGCTTTATTTATTTATTTATTCATTCATTATATTTATATCCCGCCTTTTTTCCTGCAAGGAACCCAAGGCGGCTTGGCGGCTCCTCCTCCTCTCCACTTTATCCTCACAACAACCCTGTGAGGTAGGTCAGGCTGAGAGTCAGTGACTGGCCCAAAGTCACCCAGTGAGGTTCGTGGCCTAGTGTGGACTTGAACCTGGATCTCCCGAGTCCCAGGCCAACACTTTAACCACTACGCCACACTGGCTTGCAGTGGGGAGGGGTGCAGCCCCCAGTGGATTCCAGGGGGCTGCAGAAATTGCCCACCCCTGATCTAGATGTCAGAAGCCTGTGGCTTATGCTGGCTCAGCTCGTCTGAGTGTGGAAAGCTAAGCAGGGTCAGGCCTGGTTATTACTTGGATGGGAGACCCCTCCTCTAGTTTCCTGCATTGAGCAGGGGGTTGGACTCGATAGCCTTGTAGGCTCCTTCCAACTCTATGATCTATGAAATCTATGAAATATTGCATCCTACTAGGAATGGGTGAATCTGTCAAGTTTAATTCCTTTCCGGTTTAATTTCTTTCTGTCGTCTCATTTCCACATCAGATTGTGATTTCTTTATTCATTCGCATGTATATTTGTACAGATTTATCTGGGCCTCTTTGTATACAATGCATTTTTTAAGGTATACATTTTTGTGCATGCTTTTGCAAACATACACATGTTTATGCCTGTACCCAAAGGATATACATATGTGTATGCCTTTTCTGTCTGTATTTTTCAGAATATACATGTTTTACTGTGCATTTGTTGAAATACAGTAATACCTTGGATTGCAAGTAACTTGGTTTGAGAGCATTTTGCAAGACAAGCAAATTTTTAAATATTTATTTATTTTTTACTTGATATACAAGCGACGTCTTGCAATACAAGTACTGTAGTACGGCTTAAATTAAAAATCTCTGTAAATTTTTTTTGGGGGGGTTTCGTTTTGATATAAGAGTGTTTTGGATTACAAGCACGTTTCCGGAACGAATTATGCTCTCAAGTCCAAGGCATGATTGTACATGCATTATTTGTGTGCTTTTGGTGAGGAAGTGAAGGTATTTATATATTTTTTGCACTTTTTTGTGCACTGCATTGCAAGCTCCGAAAATGCACAGATTTCAGTGGCAAATGCATTGCGGTTCGTGTTTAGGCTTGGGAAATGCGGATTTGGTAAGTTGGCATGAAAATCGGAAAGCAAGGAATTTCCTACCCGTACATACGTCACGCCAGTCATCCATCAAGCAGACGTCTTCCCCGGCCTTCCTACTCATGCTCTTTCCACTGGAGTTGCCAAGGACTGAACCTGGGTCTTTCTGCGTCCCAAACCATGAGCTCTTCCCGCTGAGCTTTGGGATTGCAGTGGGAGGGGAAGCCTCCAAGATTCAGTGCTGCTGTGTAGTGCCAGCCCTAGCTTTTTGAGGGCCCTTGGGGAAGGCAGCCTCACTGGGCTCCCTCTTCCCGGTGAATCTACCTTCTCAGTCACCGCCATCATCACCAGCTCCGGTTGCTCCTCCTCTCTTCCTTATCATTGCTTCCACCTGCTCACTTGGCAGGGAGAGAGCCGGCCAGCAAGCAGAGAGCAGCATCTCCTGCTCGTCCTTCTCACCACCACTTTTTTTACTTGCTGGAACGAGAAGCAGATGAACAAGCGGGTTGCAACGGTGAAGAGGAGCAAATACAGGAAGCTCTTGTCGGCGGGGTCTACCCTCCATGCCAACCCTCCATGCCAACGTTCTGCTGCTATGCAGGGCAGGGCGACTTCTCAGTTGTGCCTGTCCTTTGATTGTTGTGCCTGCCCTTTGCCCTTTGTGCCTGCCCTGTGACTCGTTGGGACCTGGATCATGTGGGGTGCCTTGGGGTAGAGGTACAGCACTGGCGCAAGGATCCCTTTCTGTTTGCTCTCCTTCTAACTCTCTGACCCGGAGAACAACGGCCCCAGTTAGGGATTGTTTGGATTGCGAGATTCATTTTAGGTCAGGATGCCATGATTTAAGGAGGATGACTGCTCCCGTCTCTGAAAGTGAACCCAAGAGACTGAGGTTTAACTGGAGCTGCCGGTCCCATGCGCTGCCAAACAGCTAGTGATCAAAGGACGGCCTTATGTCATCCCAGCTCCTGTGTCGCTTTGCCGTTTCCACCAGGGATGATGCCAAAGTCCTCAAGTTTCAAGAAGATTTTCTTGAAACCAGCAGGATTGGCTCGAGTGAGCCTCCTAGCAGAATTGCTGAGAAGTTGAAAGGAAAAGACAAGATGCTCTGTTTAGTTGCGTTAATTTGTAGTTCAAATCCGTGAACTGCTTTTTCTTGACAACACATTATATGACCCCAGGATTGTATACAATCAAAACCACCTATCTTGGTATACTTACTCCCTGATCAAACAGGTTTTGCAGCCCCTTGCAAACATTAAAAATCTGGAAAGTCTTTTTGAGCAGACAGCAAAATGGGAGCATAGCGTGCCTACAACTGGACGATGTAGTCCAAAGCAAACTCAGGGGGAGTCCCCTTTAAGCTTACTTCTGAGTAAACATGTTTTCAATCTGGCTGCAAGACTCCAAGTGAGGTTTAGTCACTTCCAGACCCACGGTACTAAAGTGCTCTTGATTTTTGTCCATGCTGACAATGAAAAGCTTTCAAAAGGGATTAATTGGTATGCATGCAAATTAGTATGCATTCAACTTCACACATATGCTGATGAGATCTGAACTGGAGTTCTTGGGGTTGGGGTAGCTCAGTGAAAATGTTGACTCTGTGTGCAGCAAGCAGTGAAAAAGGCACGATGCACGTTAGGGTTTATTAAGAAAGGCTTGAAAAAATAAAAAAGGCCAGTAATATAATGCCAAATGCCTTAATATAAATCTATGCTGTGGCCATATTTGGAATACTGGTTGCACCTATCTCAAAAAGGAGTATCTAGAGCTGGAAAAGGTAGGGAAAGGGACAAGCAGTTGGAACAAGTTGGATCAAGCAGTTGGAACAAAGCAGTCTGAGTCTAGGGATTTATGAGAGTCACATTTCAGTTCACAAATCACTAAAAAAAAAATGCTCTATTTGCAACCCTGAACGGGAGCACATGTTCTCCAAAAACATTTGCAAATTCCTGAACATGCATTCACATGCGCAAAATGTGCACTTTAAAAATGTGCACTTTTCCAAATGCACACTTTTTCAAAAATTGCATTTTCACGATTTAGTCAATGTGGGGAAAGTGTGCCCTTTTGAGAAACATGCACTTTCCCTGTTTGAAATGTGCACTTTCTCCATTTGAACAAAGCAAAGCAAAAAACACACACAAAAAACCCAGGTTGAAGCAAAAATGGGGGCAACCTGAACTGAGCTTTGAAGTGAAGTTTGGGGGAAATTTGGCGAGCTTCAGCATCCCCGGCTCTCCCATCTCTAAAATTTTTTTGACCCATTTCTGAGGTTACCCACTGCCATGGCTGTTCTGTAGGCAGCAGTCTGGGGGTGAGCCAGGAGTCATGGGAGCTGTCTGTACTCAACACCGGAGGGCAAGTCAGAATGAGCCAGGCAGCAGAGTTGAGGAGCAAGCCAGGGCCAGAGAATAACCAAATCTGCAGAACCATGCCAGGAAGATCCTGTTGCCCAAGCAAGGCTCAGCTGAACAGGAAGTTCTCTTATATACTCCTTCCTGTCCAAGAGGACCCATTGGCCAGCCTGGGTGGGTGGAGTCAGTCCAGGGCCTGAGGGCACTGAGAAGCTGCCACCTGCAGTTAGAGATGTAAAGGCCTCAGAGAGTGGGTAAAGGGGGAGTTCCGGTGGGCTGCAGTGGCCAGGATAGGAGCTCTTCTGTGTCCCCTGTAGCCTTCTTCCCTCCCGCTCCGAAGCGCCCCAGCTAGATGGCCGGCCATCTAGTGAAAATGCAGAGCGGGTGATGCAGGGAGGCAGTGATCGACTCCGCTGCTCCTCCCGCTCTACATCGACTGCTCATAAGCCTGCGAGTTTGGGGTTACACAAGCATCGAGGGCGTGACCCATAGGATTGTGACGTTAGGAACATAAAGGCTGCTTTTTGTCTCTAAAGCAATCTTTGCCAGCCTGGTGCCCTCCAGATGCTTTGGACTACTACTATGCCCAGCATCCTTGACCATTGACCATGCTGCCTCAGGCTGATGGGAGCTGAAGTCCAAAACATCTGGAGGGGAAGGCTTTGTCCTAAAGCAACAAAGTTACTTTAGATCTGAAAAGAGCACTAAAAAAATAAAAATAGAAAGTATTGTTCATCTTTCAGTTTTTCCTCAATTGTCCATTTTTTTACACACACACACACACACACCTAGAAAAAAAACCTGCTCCCCCCCCGCCCCGGCTTGAAATTTTTTTGGAAATTTTACATTTCTACCTGCAGTCCAGTGGTTCAGCACACAGGCTGGCCAGTGGCCACACATGAACCCTGCAATTCCTGACACCCAGTGAAATCGATCGGCGCTGGATACTCATTATTCTAAATCCTGGAATTTGCAGCCATGAAAATGTACTGATGGCTACTAGCTTTGCAGGGTTTAAGAGGAAATTAGACAAATTTGTGGAGGAGAGATCCAGCATCCCATGTTAGCCAGGTGAGCTCCATATTCAAGAGATGCTATGCTGCAAACCCAACAGCAGCTGGCCTCTTTCACGTCCATGCTCTGCTTGCCATGCTTCCTGGTGGCTTCTCAATGGGCCACAGGTTGTCCATCTGTGTTGGCAAAAGGGAAGAGATCTGCTGTTTCTGCTCATAAACTTTGATTTGTGTTGTGAGACTGACGAGAAGTGAAGGATAAGCCCAGCAGTCAAATCAAGAATACTTTATATTTTCCCAGTTGAGGAACCCTAAATTGAGACATGCGTGAGATAAGCCTGGATTCGCAACCTAATGCAAGTTCTGCAATCACCTTGAACTCCCCTTGAGAAATTTTGCACAATCCTAACCTCCACTGGAGAACTCCTTCGCTGTCTTTCAACAGATCCCACAAAACATAAGTTCCTGTTGTGAAGCTTATGTGTACGTGTTTCCTAAGCCATTAGGGCAGAAGTAATCTCACATGGCACTCTCTCTCTCTAGATAGATAGATAGATAGATAGATAGATAGATAGATATAGAGATATAAGAGGTTACATCTAACGGTGCGTCTGGTGTAGTTGGAGAGACATGTGTTTTTATCCACATTTGGCTCAAATCTAGGAAAATACCGATGGAGTGGCAGTGGGGAACAGGAGAATTCATATTTCCCCATATTTTTATTGCCACAGAGTGAAATTAAAGGACTATAAAATTGCCCCTGTACAAAACTAGGTTTAAGGATTGCAAACCAACATGGTGATGTTACTTGGGCACTAGCAACGGGTGTCAGCTGTGACAGGGCCTCACTCACATCTTCAAGGCTCACAGGGGGAAGGGGAAGACCATTGGCAAAGAGAACCGCCACCCACATCACCCGGAACTGAAGTTGCTGCCTTTGGACCTTTGCTTTCTCTGGATGCCTGATGGCACAGTGTTTGCTTGGTTCATCTCCTTCTTATATGGAATTCAGCAAATTGCCAGGGGGGTCTAGAAACCTGTGTGGCCAGGGTGGGAAAGAAACACCTTGGAATCCTGGACGATGGTGTAGTGCAAGTGACATAGTGAGCGGTGTGCGGACAAAACTGGATACTGTAAACCCATGGATAGGACAGGGCATAAATACAATTTATTCAAGATGGGAAGCTATAGGAATTTGCTCAAGGGCCATTTTTTGAAGGGCAAGGGCAAAGCAGACATCAAAGGCCTTGTAATATAATGGCAATTATTTTTTAAGTGCTGGATTATTTATTTATTTATTTACTTATTTATTTATTATATTTATGAATCGCCAATCTGGCCAGACATCCAGCCACTCTGAACGATGTACAATCCAATAAAATACAAGAGGGGGGGGGAACACACACAAACAGTATAAAACACAACTAAAAACAGTAAAAAACTTAAAAATCCTAACCCTCCCCATATTCCCACCTGAAAAGCCACGTTTTTAATGCACGGCGGAAGCTAATCAAGGAAAGGGCATGGCGGAGGTCACCGGGGAGAGAGTTCCATAAATTGGGGGCTGCCACAGAAAAGGCCCTCCTCCTAGTCCCCACTAGGGATGGGATGTTTCCTTCTTTGCCCACAAACGGCACTACGCCTGCTGTCCTCAGCTCCAACCCCTCTGGTGCAGCAAGCAGGGACATCGTTTTTTGTTTTGTTTTTTGCCTCCTCTGCACACCAGAGGCTATAGAGCAGCCTTCCCCAACCTGCCCCCTTCCAGATGTGTTCGACTACAACTCCCATTAGGCATGCTGGCTGGGAATAGTGGGGTTTGTAGTCTAGCCCATCTCAGGGGCACTGGGTTGGGGGAGGCTGCCTCAGAGCATGTGCAGAGGCCTCTGCTCATGCCAGGATTGGGTTCCAGAGTCCATTCCGGATGCCACAATTTATTCTGGCATTTTGGGGTTCATTCCACACTCCACTGAAACTTGTCAGCATAGTACTACGTGGTGGTTCAGCTTGCCCTTAGTTGCAAGTGCTGTTGTTGTAATTAACAGTCATCTTCATACAGGCAAGGGCTAAGCATACGAGCAAGGCAAGACATGAAAATACCTGGGTGTTTGGTTCAGTTGTGTGCTTGGATACCCATGTTGTTCTTCAGCATCTCTCATCCTTCCTACGTGCACACACACCCTGAGAGACGGGAAGGAAGGAAGCAGGTTACTGAACATGGAAAATTGTCTTTGATGATGGCAAATGGAAAGCATAGGGAGAAGGCATCCATTTTGTTTTGAGCCTAAAATCTTAGGAATCTAGGGGGATTCATTTCAGTTCATTTTTGTTCAGGATTTCCAGTTTGCACCTTCTGGACCAAACCTAGACTCAGACACAATCTGTGGTTGAAGTCCATAACTAGCGATGTATCATCGAGCCTCGAGTGGCGTAGCAGACCGAAATCGCCTCTCCACGGCGAGCCGCCCACGCCGCCCGCTCCGGTCCAGTCGCGTCACATCCGGACCCGGAAGTGACGCAACGGGGACCCTGCGCAGGCACAATACGTCGTGCGGGAGTCTAGCGCGCCTGCGCAGGGTCCTGTCACATCACTTCCGGGGCCGGATGTGATGCGACGGGACCGGCGCGGGCGGCTCGCTGTGGAGAGGCAAGCCGCCGCCGGACAAGGTAGGCCCGTAGGCCTGCACGAGCCCCACGCAGACGTGAGCGGGGCCGATTTCGGCCCGCTATGCCCGCGCGGGGCAAACCATTACATCCTTACTGGCAAACTTGAGTGCTGCTAATTCACAGGAATCATCGGAAGCATAGGGGTGGGTGATCTGCAGGGACCCGACCTGCCTCCGGCTCAGGGGATGCCACTGCTGTGCCCACTGAGTTGGTCCAAAAGCTGGCGTGCACCATGCCGCTCACCGGACTTTCAGGTTCCCAGTGGGCCACTGTTTACCTAGAAAATGCCTTAAGATACATCAAAAGCGGCCGCAATTTGCACAAATTATGTAAATTGTGGCCGCGTTAGGCATATCTTAAGGCATTTTCTACGTAAACAGTCGCCCACTGGGAACCCAGAATTCATTTCCCCGGCTCGACTCTGGAGAACGTGAGTCGAGCCAGGGAAGGAGGTAAGCAGAACAGAATCTGGGGGGTCGAGCCCAGGTAGTCCGCCAAATTTCTACACACACACCCGAAAGAAATCCTCATACATCCCTAGGGCCAGGACTGTTGAAGGAAACAGATGTGCCCTTTTTATAAACCACATCGTCATCATCAACCACAACAACAGGATTTTGCTTTTATTTCAATGTGTTTCAACTTTTTTTTAACAAGATCTTTGTTCCCCTAGATCAGCCCAGTGAGGGGACCTCGAGAAGGAGGGACCAGAGTGACCATTCGAGGAGAAAATCTGGGCCTGGAGTTCCGGGACATTGCGTCCCGAGTCAAAGTCGCCGGCGTGGAGTGTGTTCCCTTAGTGGATGGCTACATCCCAGCAGAGCAGTAAGTGAGGGCTGCAGGGCAAATGGTATCCACCAGTTAAGAGCTCTTGCCCTGTTGCCAGGGAGGGGATATAAAACACTTCTTGACATGGGACCACACAGCTTTGTTTTTGCCCACCATTTTTTGTCAGCCTCAGGCCACCGAGTACTGAAATGAGGTGAAATGGAGGTAAGGATAGGGACCCCTTAGAGTTACACACAACTGGGAGGATTGGAGCAGCTTTTGAAGACAGGGTAAAGTAAAGATCTCAATGCATGGGGAAACTGGGCTTACAGCTAGGGATGTGTGAAGCTAGATTGGGGGGTGGAAGTCCAGAGAACTCACGGGGCTCAACCCCCTGAGCTCCGCTCAGCCTATCTGCTTCCCTGCTGGCTCGACTAGCATTCTCACGAGCCAAGCCAGGGAAGCGACTTCCTGGTTCCCGGCGCTATGTTTTTTACGCAGAAAATGGCATAAGAGACAGAAAAAACGGCCGCGATTTGCGTGTTACACAAATTGTGGCCACTTTTAATGTACCTTATGCCATTTTCTACGTAAACAACATAGCGCTGGGAACCAGGAAGTCCAGTGAGCGCCTCGGCTGGCGCTCACTTTCAGCCCGGCTTGGCAGGCATGGCGGCAGCGCTCGCCGTGCATGCCGCAAGTCGTGTGGTGGGCGGATCACCCACCCCTACACAGCTGACTTGAGAAATTCATCAAGGGCAATTGTAAAAGCCGATTGTTCTTGTGTATTCACAACACACACACACACACACACACACACACACCGCCCCATGGGATAAGCATTCTGAGTTCTGCCTTTGCTCAGTCTGATTGCAGAGCCGTAAAATAGTGGGAAAGGAGTGTGTGCAAATGAGTGGAGGGAAGTGTGAGTGGGTGTGTATCCGAGTGGGGAAGCAGAGGGTGACTCAGGGACACCCACCCCTGGCTGTGCCCCTGCCCTGCCCTACCCATGTGACCCCTGCAAGTGGAGGACTCAGGGCAGGGGTATCGAACCTCTGTCAGCCCGAAGACCAGACTCCATTTGGAGAAGCTCTCGGGAACTGCATTCCAGCGGTGGGTGGGGCCAGAGGCAAAAGGGGCGGAGCAAAATACCGGCATATTTTCCAGATGCCCACAGCCAAGGGAAGGCTGTGGGCATCTGGGAAATCATAGAGGGGTTGATCAGTGCCACAGGTGGGATGGATTTGGCCCACAGGCTTGAGTTCAACACCCCTGACTTAAGCTGTACCAGTGGGGAACCACAACATTTTCGCAGAGAGGTAAAGGCAAAGAGGAGGAGATGATTCCCTTCCTCCTCCTCTGCCTGTCCCTTCCCTGCTTCCAAACTCAATGGGCAACTGGTGCCCAGTGCTGAAGCCTCTGTAAGGCTGGGAAGTGCCCGGCTCAGCAAAGGAGGTGTAGAGAGCCCCTGGCCAAGTGGCTCACGCGGGCTCAGCTTGTCCGAGCGTGGAAAGCAGGGTCAGGCCTGGTTATGACTTGGATGGGAGACCCCCTCCTCTAGTTACCTGCACTGCGCAGGGGGTTGGACTCGATGGCCTTGTAGGCCCCTTCCGACTCGATGATCCTATGATATCCTCTGCTTCAGATGGGTGCCGTTGTGTTAGGTGTCCCCGGAGCCGGCTGAATGGAGCTGAGTCTGGGAAATCCTGCCGCTTCCCATCCCCTGCAATGGCTTCAGTGTTGAAGGGAGGAGGTACCAAGTGTGGGCCCCCCACCAATGTGGGGGCTGTTACCCCCCCATATATTTTCCTGCAAGTACAGGGGGTCTCCACCATTAGGGGAGACCCACTCCTAACCCTGTCCCTGTTTTGGCTCTAAGCACGTCAGCACACATGATATCCACTTTGTTATTCCCGGGAGCTGAGGGTAACTCCCAACTCTGGGATATTTTCACTTTCCTTCTAGAATAGTGTGTGAGATGGGTGAGGCCAAACTCAGCCAGCATGCTGGAAATGTCGACATCTGCGTGGCCGAATGCAAGCCGGAGTTCATGGCCAAATCCTCCCAGTTCTATTACTTTACGGTAAGTCTCTGAGCCAAGTGTGAGAATTTGGGTGGAATGGTGGAGGCGTTTCTCAAGCTCCTCGGCACAAATGTGTGAGAACCTTGCGACAGATGAGACTGCTGCAAAAGCTCTTGGGTGCAGAAGTGGTATTACGCCTAAAGTGAAATTCCATGAGGAATTCTGAGGTTCCAGCTTCAGAAGTCTGCCCTCCAGATGTTTTCGACTTCAACTCCCCTCAGACGATGGTTCTGCCAGGAAAGCAACTTCCGGGTTCCCGGTGGACTGCTGTTTATGTAGAAAAAAATGCCTTAATATATGCCCAAATCAGCCACGACTTGCGTGATTTGCGCAAATTGTGACGGCTTTTGACATACCTTAAGGCAGTGTTCTCCAACCTTGGGTCCCCAGATGTTTTTGGCCTACAACTCCCAGCATGCCCCAGCCAGCGTAGCTGGCTGGGGCATGCTGGGAGTTGTAGGCCAAAAACATCTGGGGACCCAAGGTTGGAGAACACTGCCTTAAGGCATTTCCTCTAAACCGGCAGCCCGCCGGGAACCCAGAAGTCCAGCGAGTGGCACAGCATGTGCCCTCTTTCAGCCTGGCTTGGTGGGTGTAGCAGCAAGGGTTTCTGCTGAGCAGGAGGTGGCTCAGGTCCCGGAGGATCACCCTCCCCTAATTACAATTTCGTTATCAAGTTCAGCATTGATTGCAAGCTTCAGAGGATGTATACTAAAGCAGTACGCAGATACCCTGCCCCAAATTTTCAGTTGTCCTACCACCTAGACCCCCCAAAAAACTTACTTGAAACAGTCTCCTTAGCTGTTTCCCTTGTTGTCACCATTGGAGCTCTGTCTCTGCAGGGTCCATCTTCATACTGCGTTTGACTTCCACCACCACCACCCCAAATCGAGCTCTGTGCATATTACTCATGACAGCAGTTCCTTCCTTTTTCTTTTCTTTTCTTACCATTTAAAAGCTTCCACCGGCAAGGGTGGTGGGGTGGCGGCATCGACATTTAAAAAGTAAAGCCACAGCAAAGAGCTCCGGTCACCCATGTGACCTACTCCCAGCACCTACTCCCAGCATGCCTCTTGAATCATTCCCCACTCCCAGCCTGCTTCTGAATGCATCCTGTACTCTCAGCATGCCTCTGGATTCATTCCAGGGACACATGGTGAGGACTGGAGCTCTTGTTCTGGCCACCGTGGCTTTAGTTTTATAGGCGGGGAAAGAAGCCCACCATTGCTACTCATAAGGCAGAGTCTTTTAAAAGTGTTTTTTTTTTTTAAAGGGGGGAAAGGGGGAATCCACTACTGCAGCTTTGATAAGCGCACTCCTTGAACCAGTTGAACCAGATAACCTGGTTCCCCCGCACACCAAAAAAAATCCTGCAAAAAAATCCTGTTTCAGCAGTGTGAAATCTGAACTTCCCCACCCACCCACTCAAGGGTGTGGCAAAACAGGCCAAACTTACCAGCCCTAGAAAGTGGATACGGTTTGTGGCTTGTAGGTCCGGTAGATTTTGCTGTCTCCGGGCCTGTCGCTGGCTGAGTTGGAAACACTGGCTAGCACCTGATGCTCCTTGAGGTTAAAGGTTGTCTTGGCACGGGGGGTGTTCTTCAAAGGTAAATGTTTTTGAGAGCTGGCAGGGTGGAGGCAGGGTGAAACTGGTCTGTTCTGCCAAGATCTCCCACTGCCCTCTCCTTGCTGCAACTTGGCACCTGAGCTGCCCTTGGTTAGAGGGCACTTCGGGGCCACGATCCAAAGTCTTGCACAGATGTAAACCCATTCTTCCACCTACAAGGAACCCAAGGTGGCTTATATGGTCCTCCTCCTCTCCATTTTATCCTCACGACAACCCTGTGAGGTAGGTTAGGCTGGGAGTCAGCGACTGGGCCAAAGTCACCCAGTGAGCTTAATGGCCGAGTGGGGACTAGAACCCGGATCTCCCAACTCCCCATCCAAAACTCTAACCACTACACGGTGCTGCTCTCAACCTTTTAAATCTCAAGTTCTTTCTGTTAAATCTATAAAGAGACTTGTGCATTTTGGAAAGTTCTTATCAAAAAAATGAGTGGGTGAAGTTCTCACCTGTCCCTACTGGTGTACCTGCTTTGCATGCTAGAGTTCCCAGGTTTGATCCCTGGCATCTTTGGGTAGAGCTGCGAAAGACTGTCCGAAACCCTGGAGAGCCGTTGCTAGTCAGTGTGTGTGGACAAAACTGGACCAATGGACTGACTCAGTATAAGGCAGCTTCCTGTGATCTTATAAATCAGGGGCAAAATTCCTTACCACATATTTGGTTTACATTAAGTGGACTTCTGTGTGCAACTGTAGTGCTTTATGGGCCCCACTAATCGTATTAATCCAATTTGCTCTTTTTATTCTTAAGGGGTTCCCCCCCCCCGAGAAGGAGGGGGAAAGTGTAAATAGTTTATGTAGCTGATTCTGTCCTCCCCCCTGTGAATATGCAGCCTAAAATTTGTGAAGGCAGCTGTGAATCATTAAGAGACTATTGCAACTTATCACAAGCCTGCAAATGAGATGATAATGATTATCGCTATTATTTTATCATGACACCTCCAGAATTTTACGACTCTTCTGATAGGACTGGAGATAGGGATGAATATTATTATTTTTATTTCATTTATTTAAAGCATCTTTAACCTGCTCGTCTTCAGCTGTAGGGGGAATAAAGCCCCCCAGAGCAGCTTACAAAGATCAGTAATAATAGCACAGCCCCTGCCCTCAGGCTTACTATCTAAAAGACACAACACAAGAGGAAATGGGATGGAGACAGAGGAGGGAAAAAAAGCAAACCTAGGAACTACTTAGTTACAAAGTTCGGCAGGAAGTGATTCAACAGGTCATGGAAGATGAAGCTAAGCAAAATGTGCTGCTTCCTCTCCCTCTGATGGCATCAGAAATGGGTACTGGGAGAGAGGAGGCTCTCAGCTGGAAGCCTGGAACTGTATCTAGACATGATGAGGGGCGCCTTACTGCTGCTGCTTTCCCTTTGGAGATGGGGTATATTTATATATTTTTAAAAAATACACACACCCAAAAGAAGTCTTCTAAGGCAGTCTTCCCTCCAGATGCTTTGGACTACAACTCCCAGGATTCCTGACCTTTGCCTATGCTGGCTGGTGCTGATGGGAATTGTGGTCCAAAACATCAGGATGGCACGAGGTTGGGAAGTACTGTTCTAAAGTATAGAAGCATTATGGGAAGGTATTTTTCGACCATTCTCATTCAATTTGACAGAAAGAGAATTCGCTTTTGAAAAGAAATTCAACGGAGAAGAAAATTTCAGAGAAATGCTCATGGGTTGGGCTCCATGTTCTTGTGCTTCCCTTGCTTAGGATGTGGCTGAGGAGGGTGTGCGAGTGTCCTGTTTTCAGTTGCACAATTGGGGATGTGCGACAATGGAATTCTGCGCAAATTGCGGAGCGGAAGCCTGAATTTTGCGCAAATTTCCCATATCTATATATAGATATATGCGCAAACTTGCACGGCCCATTTCCACGTGCTGGCTTGACTCATATCCATGGTGTTGAACTCCATCCGCAAAATAGGTTCACCACCATGGAGCACCATGGATAGCTCCTAGGAAGCTCCAAAGAAAATCAAGTTTTGCAAAATTGTAATGGAAAGGGGCCCCACCGAAATAGGAGTGACCAACCTCCCCTGGTGCCAGCGCAGGGTTGATGGAATGGAATCTGTTGGGCCGAGTTGAGAAAATCCATGAGATTGTCACTGCCCTATCAGATTCCTCATACATCCCTATAAAATGTCTCTCTGGCAGCCGGCAACCTCCTCAGCTTCCTGCACCAATTAAAGCCCATGTCAAGATATCATGAGGTCATTCCTCCCAGAGGGCTCTTTTAGATCAGAAAGAGCAGGCAACCTGGGAGGCAGTGGAGAGATGTATAATAGAAACACACACACACACACATACATGCTGCATTCTTGATCACCACCAAATTTTCTCCACCATTTTTGTGGTGGCCCCTTCCACCTGGCAAGACACAATGCCCTCGAATGACACTAGGTGTGGGGCATGGTGAAGGATGGAAAATGGTAACCAGGTGGTTGACAACACAACTGCTGTCATTGTCAGTGGTAGCACACACACACACACACACACACACACACACCAACAACAACAACTCGTGAGGGCAACAGAAAGAAGCCACACACAACCACTGCTAAAGGTGAGCTCCACCTCCAAGAAACAGTTTGAGGATTTCTCCTTCCCTTGGAGAATTTCGAGGGGCCGGTTGTACACAGCTCTAATCCTGATTGCAATTAGATCTCTGCACCTGCTATTAGCTTTGTGAATTGCAGGGTCCTAATTTCAGTCAGGACCCCCTGGTGGGGAGGGTTAAGACCTCCCCTGCAACATGCCATGATCCTAATCTGTCTCAGGTTCCCCTGAGCTGTCTATTGGTTAAACAAAACCAGCTGTGTGTTATCCTACTACACCGTAAAAGCCATATCTAATTTGGCCAGGCTGGCTGGGGATCATGGGAGTTGTGGTCCAGCACATCTGGAGAGTATCAGGTTGGGGAAGGCTGGAATAAGAGATAGATACCCCATGTCTGTGTCCCTAGAGTCCATTCCGTTCTCCAAGACAGTGTTCCAGGATGGAGTGTGTTTTTCTGATGCATAACCAGATCCTCAAAGTCTACAATAAACTCAACAACACCCTGGCCATAAGGACTTCTCCTATACAGAGGGCATGTTCTCAGGCATGTCTTTGGTATTGCATACAAACCCCAGGATCTTTGTGGGGTCAGATAAAAAGTGCTCTCTGGACTGAGTGCAAGCTGTGCATTGTTAGTTGGCCATTCCTGTTTAATTTGGTCCATCCAAAATGTGGGGGTTTTTTGAGCAGGGATGTGGAAATCAGCAAAACTCGAGCTCGTCAAGGTTCTCTGAGTTCCACCTCAAAGCTCGGTCTGACTTGTGTCTCTATGAAATTGTGAGCTTCCCCCCTCTTTTCATGTGGAAATCACAAAGTGCTTGGGTATGCACTTCAGTGCACATTTAAAAGTATGCCGTCTTCGCCCATAAATTAAACTATGTTTGTGCGCATCTTTTTTTTTAAAAAAAAGTATGCATTTGTACGCATATTTTTCTCATATGCACATTTTTCAAAAGCATTTCCCCCCATGAATACCATCACAAGCATTGGAATGTATGAGCTTTGACCGCAGATTGTGTTCACATTTCAGTTCGCGAGGTGCGAACGGGGTAATTTCTGGTCATAAAAGAACTGAAACTAATATCTCATACATCCCTAGCCCGGCATGCCTTTTTATTTAAGCACTTGATTCAGTGTGTTTGGCTTTGACCCACCCTTGACTTTCGCGGTGGGGTGGGGCATACATGGAAATAAATAAATGGGACATTTACATGTATAACCAGGAGATGATATCAGGATCTGGGCCCTTGGCTTGAGGTCCCTGGTCTTGTTGCTTTAAGGCCACAGAAGTATCTGTCGCCCTCTGCCAGCTAATTGGCTGCTGCCATATTTAGTGAGTCCCTTGGTAAGTATTGCGCCAAAATTCAAAGTTCTTCAGGATACTGGCCTTGCTCTCCAGGCCATACTTGCTCCTCTGGCTTCTCCATTCCTGCCTGTTCCCCAGAAACCCTGCCTGTCCTCCTGCCTGGAGAACTGGAATTCATGTCATTGGACAGCTACCTAGCTTGGCTGCCTGCTGGGGCTGTTGGAGATATTATCCTGCCAAGAGTGTTGGGGTTGCCCGGGAACACCAGAGTAAGTAGGCTTGCTTTGGGCTTCATTGCTAGGGATCGGGGAGAAATTCATTCCGTTTGCATTTTGATGTGAATTTACCTAATTTCTCACTTTCTAGCAACTAACCCAAAAGTCAATTATCCCTCAAAATTTGCAGTTCTCCAAATTTTGAAAAGGAGTTCTCCAGATTAGAGATGTATGAGAAAGTCATTTTTGCTTGCAAAGTGTGTGAGCGTGCCCTATTCGAAGGCCTGAACGCGAGTGTGTGCGTCCACTGAGAACGCTCGCAGATCACCAAACATGTGCTTTCATCCGTCTCATTCCCAATTCCAAGTTTGATCTGTGCAGATTTCCACACATTTCCCATTCGCGCGGAGTGAGTGGCGATCGCAAATGGGAATGGGAATCAGGCACGAGACGAGCGGTGAGATGATGTTCAGAGAATCCTAGCGATCTCAAGGTTTGAGATGAAGAGAGCTTACCACTGGAAACATTGGAAACTGAGAGAAACCAAAATTGATAGATCCGTCCATCGCTAAATTATCATTACCGGGCCCTGCGTTACTGAATCCCTGCAAGCATCGACCAAAGGAAGGAGATTTCTGGGAAATCGCCTTCACCATCCCCTTTGATACTCCAAGGATGAGCGAGTGAGCAAATGAGTACAAGCATTGGCTGGTTTTAGAAAATGACATGAATAATCTCCAACATATTGTACCTGCTCATTCAGTGGGAGAGTGTAAACCTTTTATGGCGTCATTCTTAAAAATGGAAAGGGGGGGACCCTTCATTTAAATGCAGATGGTAGCTTTTCACTAGGGACCAAGTGGGAAGTTTTTCTATTAAAATGCTAATGAAAGAAGAAACTGCAACTTCAGATTTCTCCCTGGAAAGGGGGTGATCTGTCACCATGCTTTGCTGTCAGGATTAAATGCACCCTCTTAAATATGATTTTTAAATATATATATATATATATATATATATATATATATATATCTTGATTTGTTTAAAGACAATGAGGAAGACAAGAATGGTTGCGTGTATTTATTTATTTATGTATATTCATTGATAATACATTTTCTACCCAGCCTTTCTCTGCAATGCAGATGTAAGGCAGGTTTAGAAAATTAGTAAATTTTGCATTTACCTCTGTGTGTGTGTGTGCGCGCGCGTGTGTGTAAACTTTTACCGTACCTTACACCATTTTCTACGTAAAAAGCGTACCACCGGGAACCCGGAAGTCTGCCGAGTGGCTCGTGTGGCACTCGCTTTTGGCTCGACTTGGCGGGCGCAGTGGCAGCGCTCGCCGAGAGTCCCGCGAGTTGGGTGGTGGGCGGATCGCCCACAACTAGTGTGGAGATTTGCACACAAATTGAGCAGTGATCAAACGGGAGATTTGCGCAAATTTCCTGATATGTGCACATTTCCTCCATAGGCTAAAGCAGGGCCGATTCAGTCTACAGAGGAAATTAGGACATTTGTGCAAATTGAACTGGGAATCAGGAACAAGATGAATCGTGGCCTTGTTTGCGCAAATTGCGGCCATTTTAAAAGTATTTTATGCTATTTTCTATGTAAACAACATAGAGCCAGGGACCCGGAAGTCTGGCGAGCACCTCAACTGGCGCTCACGCTCAGCTCAGCTTGCGCGCCGCAAGGCAAGTGTCGGGCGGGTCTCCCACCCCAGCTGCAGCTCTTTCAGACCTGGTGTGATTCTTCCTGCTCATTCCATTCAAGCTGTGTCATTTTCTTCCTCTTCTTTTAAATCTTTTTCAGATTCTGACCCTTTCTGACCTAAATCCGAAGCAAGGTCCGGTGTCAGGCGGCACACAAGTTACAATCACGGGAAAAAACCTCAATGCTGGCAGCACCGTCTCTGTGTCCTTTGGGCAGCAACCCTGCATTTTTCACTGGTACATCCTGACGAGATCAAATACCCTGGGGACCATGGAGCAATGAATCATCACCATTTAGGATGGGTATCTTGGCACACAATCCTCTTGCTGAACTAGTTTGGCCCCTTGAATTACCTTCATATGCTAACTTTTGGGGATTGTGATGTTAATTTGCAATCAAGACAACAAAAACGGATGTAGCTGGCCCTACCACACTTTTCGTTACTCACACTTTAGAAAAACAACAACAGTGTGTCTATATTAGCCACTTTTCTTTTGAAAGAAGAGCAGCCATGCAGGGCCTTGATTCAAAATATAATCCTGATCTGGATCGGGGGCCCACACCACTTTGCCCCCATGGCTGCTACTTGCCCCCAAAGCTGCTGTTTTCAATAAACTGCTACTTTTGGGGGCAAGTAGCAGCCACAGGGGAGCATTCTTGGTGGGAAACTGGTGAAGGGTCCCAATTCAGAACTGCTGCATATTTCAGATCAGGGTCCCACAAGACTGCTTTTCCTTCAAAATACAAGTGGCTGAACCATGAATAATGTAGAATAGAATATGTTTATTGCTCAATCTAAAGATCATTGCACTAACAAATAATGTAAAGTGCAGTTTGGCCTTCAGGTGGCCAGAGAAAGGTCATTTCTACTGGGTGAAGCCTCTTGGAAAGGGGACTATGCTGCAACGCTTCAAGGAAGCCCAGTTTGCAAGTGTGAAGGGCTTCACTCAGAAAAGTTTGTTAGTTTCAGGCAACTGCAAATTGAGATGCTTAAGATTACATTTTGAAATGTAAGTTAAAGACTTCCAAGGACACATTTCAGAACTCTTCCACCCCAGCAATATTTGTTTCCATCAGCTAAAATATAGCAGAAGGCTTGCCTTGGCACCATCTTGCTTGGCTCAGTTCATCTTGCTTCATTTCCCTGACAGGAGAACCGCAGAATACATAGTCTGCAATACCACGGCTTTCAGCAATGGCTTGGAGAGGAACGTGGTGGACGTGTCTGTAAAAGTGGACAAGGCCACGTTACATAAAGAACTGGAGAAGGCTAAGTCGCACAAGGAGCTAAAATTTAAATATGTGGAGGATCCAACCATCTTGAGGATTGAGCCAGAATGGAGCATTGTCAGGTAATGATGCCATTTGGAAGGGGACCGGATTTCAGCTGCAGACCACTGCGGAGCAGGAACTGGGTCAAATTTAGCTGGTACTCAAGTCAAATGTGACCTTTTTATTGGGAGCGGAAACTAGCTAAATTTGATCAACTTGCCACTCTGTAGTGGTAACCTGATGCTTCTTTTCCTGCCGCCATGAATTTTGATGGCAAAGGATAGCTGGGCTACACCCAGCGGGTGGCAGAGGTCACATGCGGCCTGCGCATCACGTTGCCCACCCTTGATCTAGACCAGTGTTCTCCAACCTTGGGTCCCCAGATGTTTTTGGCCTACAACTCCCAGCATGCCCCAGCCAGCATAGGCCCAAAACATCTGGGGACCCAAGGTTGGAGAACACTGGTCTAGAAGATGAAAGGTCCTGCACCAGGGCAATGTCAGTTCCATTTCCAAGTGCTCTATTCACACTAGCTAATGAGAGCAACATTAGCATCCCCACAGGGCGGCCATGGAAGCCCACTGCTTGCACAGTTGCCCCTTGTGGTCAGTGAGGATGGGGAAATCCAGCCCACGGTACTTTTGCATCTGTTCTGTCCCATTTGCATATTTACCTGTGCATTTAAATGCAGATTCCTGAGCATAGTTTCTCTCAAGAAACGGATTTTTGAATACATATTGACATGTGTTTGGGGCCAAGAATGGCCTTGCAACATTTGAAGAAATGTGAAATTCACCGGATGTCCACCACGTTCCAATCCGCACATTAGTGCAAGAGGTGTGGGTCTGTTCGGGTCGCATCGGAATTCACAAATGTGGAATTCCTCCAGCAACCCGAGTGGGGAGCCACCTGGGACACAGGTTATCTCCCTATGCAGTGAAGCAGTGATGTTGAACTTGAGGCCTGAGAACCAAATCTGGCCTGGGAACCAAATCTGACCTCCTCTGGGGTTTCCCCAGATGGCCACAGCCCCCTCCCGGAGTCCCCACAGCACCAGGTGTTTCCTACCCCCCTCGCCTAACACAGGTGTGGGGGACCCCTTTCAACCCGAGGGCCAAATTCGATTTCAGAGAAGCTCTTGAGGGTGATGCAGTGATGGGAGAGGCCAAAGGCAATGAAAGACTGGCTGCTCTGTCCAACACAAAGCAGGCGGTGAAGGGGAGCGTGTTTCCTTCTCCTGGCTGTGCAGGCAACGGGAAGGCTGAGTCCTGTTTCAACTTAACGGATCTGAGCGTTTTCCACGTAAATCCCAGTGAAATATAAGAAGGAGGGGGACCAATTTCGGATCCTTTCCATTCCCTTGAATAGCTGAGTATCCTTGAAGCAAGGCTTAGTCAAGAGAAACCTAGCTTTGCACCCTCATGTGGATTCTCTGGATATCTGAATTTCCCCATTATAACACGAAGCCTGAGAATGTTTTTCATCCAGGAGTGGAGAATCTCTTTCAGCCCGAGGGCTGAATTCAGTTTCAGAGAAGCTCCCGGCAGCTGCATTCCAGCGGTGGGCAAGGCTGAGGGCAAAAGAGCAGGGCCAAAAATATTTAAAAACAAAACAGAACAAAACACCACCATATTTTAGCTTAAGGCTCTTACTAAGGATGCGTGGACTTTATATTTTCTGTCTGTGTTTCACAGATTGTCAAGTACCTTTCATTCCATTGTCTAATTGTTGTTGGAATCGGGTCTTGTGCAAATGCATTCATATGCTTTTGCATAAATTCGCGCTTCTGAAAATGTGCAAATCCCCCCCCCCCAAGATGTACATTTTCATGCTTTAGCCTATTTGGGGGAAATGTGCATTTTTGGTTGGTGCTTTTAAAATTTTTCATGTTTTTCTACAATTGAATTTGCATAAAATTGTGGAAAGTAGAAAGAAAAAAGAAAAGGTCCTCAAGTCCACGGAAACTATGCAAGGCAGGAACAGCTAGTCTGCTGCGGAATCTGTGGGTTGAATTCTTAGAAATTCAGAAGAGGAGACTGAGGGGAGATATGATCGCACTCTTCCAGTATTTGAAGGGATGTCACACAGAGGAGGGCCAGGATCTCTTCTCGATCATCCCAGTTTGCAGGACACGGAATAATGGGCTCAAGTTACAGGAAGCCAGATTCCACCTGAACATCAGGAAAAATGTCCTGACTGTCAGAGCAATAAGACAATGGAACCAACGACCTAGGGAGGTGGTGGGCTCTCCCACTCTGGAGGCATTCAAGGTGCAGCTGGACAGCCATCTGTCAGGGATGCTTTGACCTGGATTCCTGCATTGAGCAGGGGGGCGGACTCGATGGCCTGGTAGGCCCCTTCCAACTCTACTTTTCTATGATTCTATGATTCTATGATTTGAATCCATTGTGGACTTCTCTGGCATCCCTATTTCATACTGCCAGAAACAAAGCCTTAGGTGAGGCATTTCAAACTTTTACATTGGGGGAGAAACTGCACAAAACTTGGGGGGAAGGGATGTGGCAGATTTGGCCTTGGGGCCTGAGCTTCCTCACCCCTGTTTTCATCCTTCTCCTGACTGAGGGCGCAATCCTATCCATGCTGGGAGTTGGCGGCCTTTCTCTGCCTAAGCATGCATAGGATTGTGCCTTTAAAATATTTGGGGATGTTTGCAGCCAAGATGTCCTTAAATGAGCTCTCAGATTTTTATGGGGGCTATTTATATTTCTTGCCTGTCGAGCGTAAGCATTCTGTTCTTATTCATAATATTAATATTAGAGCACTGGGAACAGTTTTACATTGGTAGTTGATGTCTGGTGCAATCGGAGCTCCGATATCATGCAGGCCTCACACTCTCCCTTGGGTGTGGAAGCAACTGAAAGATATGTAAATTGTGCCAAGCCTGGCCCAGTGAAGAGAGAAATTGGTCATTAAACGTTCGTGTATTCCTTTTAAGAGTCTTTAAAAATGAGAAGTGAAGCTCTTCTCTCCACTCCATACATCATTGGTTTAGCGCTCCACCGTGAAACTGAAGTAATTGGGAGGCCTGAGGGGTTAAAAACACGGCTGGCCAATTTACCTGCTGTGGCCATTCCCGGCTGCCGCCACCCCACCCCACCCAATCCAATTCTCTTTCTGCAGGTGCTTTTTGAAAATCAATTAGTGACTTCAATTATTGCAAGGGATTTAAAAGGTTAAGATTAATTCAACATAAATGCATTTGGGATCCGAAGATGAGCTGACTGGAACTTCCCATTTGGAGGGTGGGGAATGGAAAAGAAACAAGCAACTTCATTTAATCTGGATCTACTGGTAGTCGTAGGTGTAGTACACTACCGCTGGATAACGACACATACTTTTGATGAATCTGTGTGTGGCTTATACGGCCACGAACAAGCGTTAGCAAGGGATGCGAGAACTACTGATTTTAGAGCTTACCTAAATTCTTCAAAAATCACTCTAAAGCTTGTTTTTGCTCACTTCTGCTTTTGTTTTTGACCTGTTTTTTGTTTTTCTTATTTTTTTGGCTCATTCAAATGGGAAAAGAGCACATTTCGAATGGGGAAAGTGTGCATTTCTGCTTGTATTTTTTCAAGAGTGTGCAATTTCCCCCATTGACTAAAGTTTGAAAATGATTTTTGAAAAATTCACATTTCAAGGTCTCCTCCTCCTCCTCCTTCTTCTTTTGCAGAATTTGAAATACAATGCACATTTCCAAGGGTTGTTTTTTTTAAAATGCACATGTCAAAGCATTTTTTAAAAAATATGCATTTTTCAAATGCAATCAGAAATTCGGGAATTTGCAAACATTCCTTGAAAAAACCCGCTCTCCTACTCATGTTTGGGGTTGCAAATGGGAGGTGTTCACAGGATTTGCGAACAGATATGAAATTCTCATATGTTTCTAGCATTAACATATACTTACATTGCCTCCATTAATATGATGTGTCAGAGTTTTTGTGCTGAACCATCTTCATTCTCATGGTAGTTTCACCCTTGAAGCAGTGCAACTGCAAGCAAAATGCATGCCCTCAAGGTTTACTGACTGTCTATGCAGTTTTCAAATTTGAGAACCTATGATTCAGTGTAATTGTGAGTGAAACATGGAAATGCGAAACAAATCAGGGCCTTCCCTTAGAGCAAAAAAGAAAAAAAGAAAGATTATGTTAAGTGAACTGACATTAGCTGAAACTGGCCAAAATTCAATATGGCTGCCAGGTTTTCTGTAGCCATTGGCATTTCATGATTGCGAAACAGAAAGGAAAAATGAAATTCCTTCAGATTGTCACCTATAATCCTATGGAAATATCAGGCATACTTTCAAAGGCTTATTGATCCGCTTACCCACAGCTCACATATCATCAGCTACTAGCAGGATGTTTCAGCAATTTGGAGCTGCTGAACTGGCATAATTGGACACTAAAAATAGGAGTGTACACAAAACAAGTGAAGGGAAATTTTGATCTCTGTGGCCACTTCCTCTCCTTAATTCTTAGTAAACATCCAGAGGATTGGATTGAAAGATTTCTTATTTTCTGCTGACTTTTTTCCCCCTTTTCTTTTATCTGCCTATCAGTGGAAATACACCCATTACCGTGTGGGGCACTAACCTGGACCTCATCCAGAACCCTCAGATCCGAGCAAAGTATGCTGGGAAAGAGCACATCAATGTGAGTATGAGAGTTGATCAAGCAGATACGAGCTGGCCCAAAAGAGAAACATCAAGACTGACTTGGCCCAGTGGAGGGTTTATTGCGGGGCTATCTTCTCCATGCACCTGCTGAGGGCACAAATCCAGCAGGATCCCACTGACAAGAGCCTCCCGGACTTGCTCCTCCCCTTCAGCATTACAGCCTGCTTGTTCATCGGTGTCTCTCGCTCTGGCCCAGACAACAGTGGTGGTGAGGAGGTGGAGCATCAGAAGTCACTGCCTACTTGCTGCCTGGGTCTCTGTCTGTCAAGCAAGCAAGAGGTAGCAATGATGAGGGAAGAGGACGGGGAGCAAGAGCAGCTGGTGACTATGGTAGTGAGAAGGTAGACTCGCTGAGGGAGAGGGGCACATGGAGGCAGGGCCGGTGCTACCATTAGGCCAACTAGGCAGCCGCCTAGGGCGCAGGGCTAAAGAGGACGCCAGAAACACCTTGGAAAAAAATACAGCACTCTCAAGTGGGAAGGGGGGGGGCGCTAAATATCTGATCTTGCCTAGGGCACCAAACTGCCTTGCACCGGTCCTGCATGGAGGGTGCCTCGCCAAAGGGCCTTCCAAAACCTGGAGCTGGTACTGACCTCACTCCTGCTTAAGGGTGGTAGTTAAGAGGCAGGCTCTTCCATGCGGATCTCACGGGCCATTTCATTCCGCAGCAGGTAATGCCTGCAAGCCCAGCTTGGCACATCTGTGAGACCAGTCTTGAGTTGTGTCACTTCTGATTTAGCTCAACACGATTGCTCTGCGGAGTTGGCATGGAACTTAATGGAGAATGGCTTGGCCTATTTCACTGGCGAAATTGAAGATGCGGGGGTGGGGTGGGGGTGGGAGATGAGGAAGAAGGGGGTCGGCTCCAGAAGGTCTGCCTGTTCCTAGCTTGTTAGTTGGGCCAGCTCAGAGAAGGACTCTCAAGACTGTATTCTATTCAGTCCCTATTTTTGCAACCCAGTGGATTCCATTAAACAACTAGGTACAGTTCTTCATTCTCTGGTAATGTCTCACACGGATTATTGCAATGCGTTATACGTGGGGCTGCCTTTGAAAATGGACCGGAAACTTCAGCTGGTCCAAAATAGGGCAGCAAAATTGTTAACAGGGACTGGCCAATGGGACCGTATTACGGCAGTACTTTACCACCTGCACTGGCTGCCAGTCAATTTCTGGGATTGATGAAAAGTGCTGGAATCAATTTACAAAGTCCTAAACAGCTTGGTACCAGATTACCTGAAGGATCATCTCCTTCCATATATACCTGTCCAGACTAGGGGTGGGTGACCCGCCTGGCACTCGACCTGCAGCGCATGAGCCAAGTGCTCCCACTGCCTGAGCCGAGCCGAGTGTGAGCACCAGCTGAGGTGGTCGTCGGACCTCCGAATCCCTGGCTCTACATTGTTTACATTAAAAAATAGCGTAAAATACGTTAAAAACGGCCGCGATTTGTGCAAATTAGGCTGCGATTTGCGCAAATTGCGGCCGTTTTTAATGTATCTTACACCATTTTCTACATAAATAATGTAGCACCACCAGAAACTGGAAGTCTCTTCACCTGACTCGGCTTGCAAGAATGTGAATCAAGCCAGGGAAAAGGTAGGGCAAGTGGAGCTTGGGGGGGCGAGCAAACTCTGAATTCTGCTAGTTTGTTTGCATAGCAGGGGTGATACTTCATACCATCTTCCTTGGAGCCACCCAGCTTTTGTCAGGACAGCTGGTGTTTGCAAACTGCGCCCAGATATTGGCATGATTGAGCCAAAGTTTATGCATGTTTGGGGCTGCAATCCTATACACGCTTCCCTGAGAGTAAGTGCCATTGACCTCAGTGGAAGTTTACTTCTGAGTAAACATGTATAGGCTTGCATGATAAGTCCGAGTGAATTCAGGTGGAAAGATTTAAGCCCACTGGTCACTCTCCATAAGGCCTAGAAACCAGCCAAATGTTACCTACACAGAATTCTTGCTGTGTTGCAATCAGGGAATACACTGGGCGGCATTATGCAATCTCAAATAGCACTAGCGCGGAGCTCTGTCGAACCTTTCAGTTGTGCAAGCAGTTGCACATTAAGGTTGAACTAGCCGTTGCATAAACAGTTGCTCAGCTGGTTGTGCAGCTGCTTGCACAACCTCTTGTGCAACTGCGCTTGTGCAAACAGAACTTTAGGGCACAATCCTATGGAGACGAGCACAAGCCCCCAAACTTGGGGGCTCCTGCTCATCTGATTCAGAGCAGGAGGAGTGGCGGAGGTGATCTTTGCCTCCATGCTCCTCCTGCTCTGCCTTTTCACTAGAAAGCCATTTTCGGCCATCTAGCAACGGCATCTCAGAGAGGGAGGGAAGGAGGCTGACGCAGCTTCAGGATACCTTGTAAACTGGCCATTTCAGACTCCTCCCTGTCCTGCCTCCCGAATCTCCCCCTTTTCCTCCTCTCCAAGGTTGCTTTCCTCAAGAGCAGCTGGTGCGGTTCTTTTCACACTAGCTGGGAGAGGGAGAGGAGGGGGGGTTGGAGCTCCAGTTCCCAGCTCCAACTTCAGAGCTGGGAATCTAACTTTCCCGTGGCTCCTCAGACAATGTCTAGGGGCCATAGGATCATTCCTCTGTTGGATTCTCCTCTTGCGCATAGTTTGGAATCTAGTTTCCATTAGCGCACTCTTAAGACAGCATTCCCCAGCTGGACGCCCCCTAGATGGTTAGGACTGTTGGAAATCTGAGCCGCCGGGGGGAAAAACAAAGCTAAACAACTTTGTCCCAGTGGCTGCAGAATCGTGCTGTGGAGTTAGGGTAGTGTGAGAAACGTGTGCTAGGCCAGTAGGCAGAAAAGCAAAAACGACAAGTCTGTTTCTTTTAAACACAGAGGTTTACTAAAACTAAGACTTGCAAAACATGAACAGAACATACACAGAGTGCTATGATACAAAAGTGAAAGAGAACAGTATGTCAGACAAAAACAGATACAGTCTAGACACACAAACTATCTCTTTACTTACAGAATGCTCTATCATCAATAATCACTAATCCAATTAAACTCCTTTTCCCCCAACAAGAACACAAAGACTTTACACACCTTTTATACACTACTGTACAGTCACATGCTAATATGAGGTAATGCCAGCTGCATCAAGGCATGATGTCACCCCAGCTGAACACAATCTAGCATGACCCTTGCTCCAGATCCACTGGTCACAAAAAACTGTACATTTACCACACTGGGCCAAAGGTGACACTTTGCTCAGGCATGACCTTGATCAGGTCTGCCGGTTCTTTTGCTTCCTTGCCCGAAGGCAAACCTGAATATGTGAACTCCATATTCCAACAAGGACTACAACTCCAATCACCCCTGTTCATTGACCATGCTGGCTGGGGCTTATGGGAGTTGCAGTCCACAATACCTGGATTGCAAGAGTTCAGCTAATGCTGAGTGGGAATTTCTCAACTGAGAACTTTTTGCCTCAGAATTGTGCTGTGGTGAAATTCAAGAACAGTGTGAGTTGGGGTGAGATTGTTTGCCACATTATCGGGTGGCAGCAGGAAAATAAAATTTAAGAAAAAATAGTTAAAAACCCACGGCTCACACCAAGAACCTGTAAATGCTTACATCCAACATTTAAATAAGTTCACCCCCAGTTCTGGAAAAAAAAATATGTCCAAAATGACCCCCTCCCAAATTTGCCATCTGCGAATGGGACAATTAATATGGGAGGCTCCATTTCCATTCAGTCCCAGCAGGTCTATTTCAATCTGCTTCTGCTCCTTGAGCCGATGGCCTTCCTCGCTTGCGTCTAGAGTTGCTACCAAGATTGCACCCAATGTGCTATTTGAAGCGGGTGTGGAGGTTCCTCCATAGGTGAACAATCTGAGAAATGCCAAGGGAAGCCAAATGTATTTTTAATTAGATTAGCAATGTTATTCCAGGGGCTTGCACTAATGATGCTCCCAATTTTTGTAATTAGTCATCTCAGTTGTCGAAGCTCATCATTTCGTAATGTTCACCTTTGTAGCGAGCCTGGTTCGCTGTCTTACAAATCTGCTGTTAGTTTCGGAATGCTTGCAAGCTTTGAAGCACATGCAGGAAAGTAGTAAACAACCCCCCCTCTAAATTTTCAGTCATCCTTCCATCTAGACCCCTCCCCAAAACTTACTTGAAGCAGTCTCCTTGACTGCTTCCCTCGTCATCTTCAGCAGTGCTGCAGCTCTGGCTCTGAGCGGGAGGAAGAGGACTGTACGGGTCCATCTTCATACCAATGATCAGCGACGGCGAGTAAACATCACATGACATCACCAGGCAGGCAGGCAACATGAAAACAACCGATCAGAAATGGGGCACAGGATGGGCTAGTGCATGCTCCCAATTCATCATGCTGCATTGCATGACTCTAAACTGCAACTCCCAAAATGCACCTTGATATTGCACATGTGCAAAAAAACTCAGAGTGAGACTTTGTATCAACCAAGGAGAACTCTCATTCGAGCTCACGTGAATGAATCAGTTACTTTCCGAGTAAATAATGAATCCCCTCAGGGTAAGTTCACCCATCACCAGTTTCCACACATCCCTAGATTAACAGTTGGTTGCACCTAAAGTAAATTTGAAGGTGTGGTCTATGAAGCTTTTCCTGGGAAGCAAAAGAGTTTTCTCCGGTGGGGAGGAGGAACGCATCCCTTCTGTTACATCCAATCTGAACTTTGCCAAAGATAGGTACTTCTGACAGAGGCTGTGAAGACAGGTGCATTCTCTCCGGATCACTGCTAGAGTTTGTGTACATTCATGACCGAGATGAGTTTCACTTCATTTCAGGTTCATCTGTTTTAGCCTCAGGGCAAAATCAAAACAATAACAAGAGCTAATACCAGCCACAGAGCTTCCTGCTAACACTGCAAACCCTGGTAAATATACTCAGAGAGAATCCAGAAAACTGTCAAGCACATTTATTTTAATGAATTATGACACATGCTAACCAGAACTGAGGCACAAGAAGCCATTTTCTGCATGACTTCCACTACTACTACTACTACTACTACAACTACTTTTTTCTTTTTGTGACTGTTAATATTTCCAAGTAAATAATCTGTGTTTTCAAACACAGACCAATAATCGTGTTCTTTCAGTAACAAGGAAAGAATGTTCTTCCAGACATCTGCTGTAATAGGGCAATAAAATGAAGTAGGTTTCTTTGCCAAAAGAAGGCGGCGATGATATGAACTGAAGTTCAGGATAAGTGACGATAACACAGTTGTAAACTAAATTTCTTCCATAACATTAAAAAAAAAAAAAAAAAAAAAAGTCCCAATAAGTAAGAATGTGAAAAGGCTACAATCAGATTCTCTCCCTCCCACCACACATGCTGATAATCCTGTGGGCCAGAAATCCAACAATGCCATCATATACATGTCTACTCAGAAGTAAGTTCCACTGAGTTCAATGGGGCTTTCTCACCGGTAAGTGGGTATAGCTTTACAGCCTAACGGTGCAATCCTAGGCATGCGTAGACAGAAAAGGTCCTTCAGCTCCCAGCATTCCCCAGCCAGCTATTCTGTAGGACTGTTGTCTGTCTAAACACGCATAGAATTATGCCTTATCTAACTCCTTTGAGTGCCTGTCACTTTGCTTACTGATTCAGCTGAATAGCTTCTCTCCTCTGTAGCAGGGTCCATGCGCCAATGTGGTTTTGCATGGGGACAGATGAATTTCAGTCTCTCTCAGTTTCTCATTTTTCCAGTCTTAAGTTTTGCTGGTCCTGAACTTTGAGAATTTTTTTTAAAAAAAACTTTGCATGAACATTTGTCAGTATTTGGGGCACGTTTCTCCTAATAAATGCCTTCTTATATGCATTCTTGCCTAATGTACACACGTTTTGGAAGCAATTTTCCTAATACGATGCATTTTGGAATGTTCTTGCCCCCAATGTATACATTTTTTGATTGAAGAACTGTATTGCAAAATTTGGAGGAGTGCACATTTCAAAGGATAACTGAGTTTCGGTTCTCATAGTGGCTCAAAAGTGTGGAATTGGAGAAATTTGCATTAAAATGCGAACTGAACGAATTTCTCCCCCATCTCTAGATTTGCATGCTGTAAAGTGTTTACCGGGCTTCTCTTGCTTGCTGTGGGTGATGTGGCACACACATACTCACCTGTACTTACACGCCCTTGTGGATTATCCATTCTAGGTTTGTGAAGTGCAGAACGATACAGAGATGATCTGCCAAGCACCGGCCCTAGCGGTCGATCCAGATAACCAGTCCGACCTCACCGAGCGACCAGATGAATTCGGCTTCATCTTGGACAACGTCCATTCCTTGCTCATCCTTAACAAAACCAATTTCACCTACTACCCGAACCCTGTCTTTGAGGCTTTCAACCCCTCCGGGATTTTGGAACTGAAACCAGGAACCCCTGTTATATTAAAGGTACAAGGAGAGAGAGAGAGAGTGTGACGGTCCAAAGTAAAATGATGCCTGTGCCGACCATTTCCATGTCCTTCCCAAATATCAAGCAATGGGTGAACTTTCCTCTGGCTTGAATTGTAAAACCATTTTGGTTTTTCCAAGCTTTCTCAGAAAACACGCATAAAAGCCTCTGGTCTTTCTGAGGCTTTCTCAACTGGGGAAAACCAAATTCAGGGGGAAATTGCCCTCAGCACACACCGCTAGTTTTCCCCTGCACTGAACAAAAGTACACTAATGCAGGTGTGGGGGAAACAGCGGAAGTTTGTTGAAGTCATTGTTGTCGAAGCTTTGCAAGCCTCAGATTAACTGGAAACGTCATTTTCTGCCAGGGTTTTTGGGACGTATAGCGTTCTGTGCCTCTTTATTTATTTATTTATTTTATTTATTTATATTTATACCCCGCCTTTTTTCCTGCGAGGAACCCAAGGCGGCTTACCTAATCCTCCTCCTCCTCTCCATTTTATCCTCACAACAACCCTGTGAGGTAGGTTAGGCTGAGAGTCAGTGACTGGCCCAAAGTCACCCAGTGAGCTTCGTGGCCAAGCAGGGACTAGAACCCGGATCTCCCGAGTCCCAGTCCAACACTCTAACCACTACGCCACACTGGCTCTCTCTTGACTCAGTACGATTGTATTGGGAGGCATAAAGAACTACATATCACTTGAACATCACACACATCACATCAAGACTTGATGATCCCGAGCCTCTTCCAGAAATATTATCCTACCGGGTTTTCTGGGATTTGTAGTTTTGTAGTAACCAGGTCTTTGGGGTCCTTATCGTACTGACTGGGGGATGTACCAAAACAGGGAAATCTGGCTTGTTTGAGCTCAGTAGATTTCCTGCCCACTTCTGATCTGATGATTGGAAGCGAGCTGAGTCTAGGGTTTTTTTTCCCCGTGGACTTCTGTCTGCAAGACAGTCTAGCACAATTTGTGCAAACTGTGTTAAAACCATGTGGTTTTCGCTCGCTGTTTTGTGCAAATTCCATTGGTGGTTTAAAAAAATATGCAAATCGTGGTCCGTCTTGCAGACAGAAGTCTGCAAGCTGCTCGACTCGCACTGCAGTGAGTCGGCACCAGCAAAGGACCAGCGAACTAGAATCTAGGGGGTCGAATCATGAGAATCCAACAGATTTTCACACACTCCCTAATGGATTCCTCACCCATCGCAAGTGCTGCCGCTGGAAGGTTTTTGGACATTTGTTTGAGAATCCCTAAAACAGGGGATGTATTGCTACAGTGCCACACCGTGCATCCCGCTTGCTGCAGTAAAACATCAAGTCGGGTGCCACCTGCTTTGAAAGCCGACAATGATCCAGGGTTTCATGCCCACTCCATGGGTCTGTGTGCCTCGATTCTGCGTCTGTTCAAGGGTTTGTTTGTTTTTTCTCTTGACCCAGGGGAAGAACCTGATCCCACCTGTAGCAGGAGGGAACGCCAAGCTGAATTACACAGTGCTGGTCGGTGAGAAGCCCTGTGTGGTCACGGTGTCAGATGTGCAGCTGCTCTGCGAGTCCCCAAATCTCACTGGACGCCACAAAGTGATGGTGAGCAACAGCGGCAATATGCCGCAAGGCAAATGTGTTTCACTTCCTGAAGGCAGGCCGGTTTCTGCAACCTGTATAAAGAATGCAAAACGGAACCAACTTGCACATGTTTTTCTTCTTTTGCATGATTTACTCTTTTGCTTTTACTCCCGTTTTTCTAGTTATGGGGAGCTCTGCAGGCCTGTTAAGCCCTGCTCCCAGACACTGCAAATCTGATTCAGCCACTCCTCTGGCTTCTGAGATTTCATCAGCAGGTGTTGCCCATACTCTTTCAAGCATTTCTTTCTTTGGAACCATAAGGACTAGAAACCTGGTTTTTGAAGAAAAGCAGAGACTGCTGAGATTCTCAGGGAGCAGAATTTTGCCAGCAGCACCACATTCCAGGCTTTGCAGAGGCTCTCCAGAGCAGTTTTCTTCTACTTGGTGCTCCCCAGATGTGTTGGACTACAACTCTCATCATCCACCATGGGAAGGTGGGAGTTGTAGTCCAAAACACCTGGAGGACACCAGGCTGGGGAAAGCTGTTCTAGAGCATCTTGAGATTAGCAGGCTTTCTCGGTTCCTCCTTCTACCTGTAGGCTCGTGTAGGAGGGATGGAGTTTTCCCAGGGATGGTGAACATCTCCCCGGACAGCCCGCTCAGCCTGCCTGCCATCGTCAGCATCGCTGTGGCAGGAGGGCTCCTCATCATCTTCATCGTGGCTGTGCTGATTGCCTACAAGCGCAAGTCCCGTGAAAGCGACCTCACCCTCAAACGGCTCCAGATGCAAATGGACAACCTGGAGTCCCGGGTAGCCTTGGAATGCAAGGAAGGTACAGCAAGAAGAAGGGGTCGAAAAGGCTCTGGGAGATCCCTCTCTTTGATGCAGTGTGTGTGTGTGTGTGTGTGTGTGTGTGTGTGTGTGTGTAAACAGAAGCAACCATTTTGAAATCCAGGTCCAAGGCGTATAGTCCCATTAGCTCATGCTTTAGGTAAGAATGAAAGGACCTACTAGGAAAAGAATGAGTGGGATTATGAGAATAGTATAGAATAGAATAATTAGTCAGCACCGGTTATGCCTCATTTTGAGTGCTGTGTCCAGTTCTGGGCACCACACTTTAAGAAGGACGTAGACAAACTGGAGAGGGTTCAGAGGAGGGCAACAAGGATGATAAAGGGACTGGAAACAAGGCCCTATGAGGAGAGACTGAAAGAACTGGGCATGTTTAGCCTTCAGAAGAGGAGACTGAGGGGAGATTATGATAGCACTCTTCCAGTACTTGAAGGGTTGTCACACAGAGGAGGGCCAGGATCTCTTCTCGATCATCCCAGTTTGCAGGACACGGAATAATGGGCTCAAGTTACAGATGAGGAGAGACTGAAAGAACTGGGCATGTTTAGCCTTCAGAAGAGGAGACTGAGGGGAGATATGATCGCACTCTTCCAGTACTTGAAGCGTTGTCACACAGAGGAGGGCCAGGATCTCTTCTCGATCATCCCAGTTTGCAGGACACGGAATAATGGGCTCAAGTTACAGGAACCCAGATTCCACCTAAACATCAGGAAAAATGTCCTGACTGTCAGAGCAATAAGACAATGGAACCAACTACCAAGGGAGGTGGTGGGCTCTCCCACTCTGGAGGCATTCAAGGTGAAGCTGGACGGCCATCTGTCAGGGATGCTTTGACCTGGATTCCTGCATTGAGCAGGGGGTTGGACTCGATGGCCTTGTAGGCCCCTTCCAACTCTAGATTCTAGTAGAGCCCAGAGTTCCAGCTTGCTTGGGGAAGAGTTAGAATTTGCCTGCCAAAGAAGTGGGACATGGAGGGAAAGGGATATGATGGCCTATGGACCAAGGAATAAGGAAACGGTTCCACTTTAGGTTGGACCATCAGTCCATCTAGTTCTGTCTCTGCACCAGTTGACAGCAGTTCTCTGAGTGGAGGCTGAGATCTTTCCCTCCCTTGCTGCTCTCAAGATCCTTTTAACAGGAGATGCCAATGATTGGGCCTAGCATGTCATAGAGGGGATGCACCGCTAAACTTTGGGCAATATCATAGTGCAGAGGTGGGGAACCTCTTTTAGCCTGAGGACCCAAATTCTGTTTCAGAGAAGCTCTCAGCTGCTGCCTTCCAGTAGTGGGTGGGGCTGAAGGCAAAGGGGCACGGCAAAGGTAAAGTGAGGTGATACCAAAAATACCATTATATTTTAGCTTAAAGCTCTTACTGCCAATAACTAAACCTTATGGGGAGGAACTACAACCTTTGAGAATGGTGATTTGGGCCTCAGACCTGAGGTTCCCCACCCCTGGTGCAGTGTGTATATTGATTCTATTGCTTTCTAAACCATGCACATTGTCTTAGCTAGGGGTGGGCAATCCTCCACGACCTGACCTGCCGCCAGCTAGGCGCACGCCACTGCTGTGCCCGCCACGCCGGGCTGAAAGCAGATGCGCACCGCGCTGCTTGTCAGACTTCTGGTTCCCGGCAGGCGGCTGTTTACATAGAAAATGCCATAAGATACGTCAAAAGTGGCCACAATTTGTGCACGTTATGCAGATTGCGGCCATTTTTGATGTATCTTACAGCATTTTCTATGTAAACAGTGGCCTGCTGGGAACCCGGAAGACGCTTGCCCGGGTCGACTCAGGAGAATGCAAGTCGAGCCGGGGAAGAAGGTAAGCGGGACGGAGTTCGGGGGATCGAGCCCAGCCCGTTCGCCGGATTTCCACCCACCAAATGAACTCCTCGCACATCCCTATAAATAGCCAAGCCATGCTTTGAGCAAGGTGCTTTTTTGGACATGTATCTATGGTCTACAGCCTCTGTGTCCCATCCTTGCACAAAGGGCTCAGGGCAATCTACATGGGTGGTGATCCTACTTTATTCTTACAGGCTAACTTACTCTATGACAGTGTTCTCCAACCTTGGGTCCCCAAATGTTTTTGGCCTACAACTCCCAGCATGCCTCAGCCAGCGTAGCTGGCTGGGGCATGCTGGGAGTTGTAGGCCAAAAACATCTGGGGACCCAAGGTTGGAGAACACTGCTCTATGAGGTAGATTAGGCTGAGAGATGGTGACTAGCCTAGGGTACCTCCACAGGCTTTGTGGTTGAGGAGGGATTTGAAGTCTGCTCTTGTTGAAGTCTGATCTTCCAACTGCTGCACACCACCCTGGATCTTATCCACTTAGGTTAAATATTTCCTGTTTAATACTCCAACATTGTTTGCCTCCTCCCCCCATCAAATCACAGCTTTTGCAGAACTACAGACTGACATCCATGAGCTGACGAGTGATTTAGATGGAGCTGGCATTCCATTTCTGGATTACCGGACGTATACGATGCGGGTGCTCTTCCCTGGCATTGAAGATCACCCTGTGCTGAGGGATCTGGAGGTAAGAGGGTTCCTTAAAAAGAGCACCTACCCCAAGTAGGCTTCCTCTCGGATTTCTGACCCTATCCCATGGAAGCAATGAAAAGATTCCTCTTGGACTGCTACTGCTCTGGCCGCAGTTTTCTTGAGGCTTGAACCCTTGGAATCCATTCAAAATAAATCAGGTTTGTTGGTCAGCAAAGGATGCTCAACATTCAGAGCTTTGCAATGCTATATCTCACAGGAAGGATTTTTATTCATTTAAAGTATTTACTTAAAAATACTTGCTTCCTGCCTCTCCACTAAAGAGGACCCAAGGCAGCTAATAAAATAAATTCCCAAATAAAAAAGTAAAAACAAAACAAACAAACAAAAACTGCAAAGCAGCAAACATTAAAGTACAGATTGAGAATATGAGCAATTAAAAATACAAATACAATGCAACCAATAGCTTCCTCATACTGTGTATCACCCTTCCAAAGCATGCGTATACAAAATAGTCTCCATTCACTTTCTAAAGTTTAGATGCCACTGTCAAAAAGGCCCTGCCCCAGGTCACCACCCACCTCATTTATGGCGCAGGCACCCAGAGCAGAGATGGGTGTCGATGCCATAGCTGGTGCCCAAGCAATGCATCACTCTCTCTTTGTGGCAGGTCCCTGGTTACCGGCAGGAGCGGGTGGAGAAAGGCCTGAAGCTCTTTGCCCAGCTCATCAACAACAAAGTCTTCCTCCTGTCCTTCATCCGCACCCTGGAGTCGCAGCGCAGCTTCTCCATGCGGGACCGCGGCAACGTGGCCTCCCTCATCATGACGGTGCTGCAAAGCAAGCTGGAGTATGCCACCGATGTCCTCAAGCAACTCCTGGCTGACCTCATAGACAAAAACCTGGAGAGCAAAAACCACCCCAAGTTGCTGCTTCGGAGGTAAGCACTAGAGTAGGCGGATCACCCTGGCCTAGGTTCTAGCAGGGGCGATCTGGAATCACAGCTGCAGTCTCCTGTCTGCATCCAGTGTTGGTCAGCGCTGCCATTGGATCCATTGACTAGAAAGCTCTTGAATGAAGTTTAAGCTCTGTGTAAGGATGGAAACAAGGCCCTATGAAGAGAGACTGAAAGAACCGGGCATGTTTAGCCTTCAGAAGAGGAGACTGAGGGGAGATATAGCACTCTTTCAGTACTTAAAGGGTTGTCACACAGAGGAGGGCCAGGATCTCTTCTCGATCATCCCAGTTTGCAGGACACGGAATAATGGGCTCAAGTTACAGGAACCCAGATCCCACCTGCTAGACTGCTAGAGCAATAAGACAATGGAACCAACTACCTAGGGAGGTGGTGGGCTCTCCCACTCTGGAGGCATTCAAGGTGCGGCTGGACAGCCATCTGTCAGGGATGCTTTGACCTGGATTCCTGCATTGAGCAGGGGGTTGGACTCGATGGCCTTGTAGGCCCCTTCCAACTCTACTTTTCTATGATTCTATGATTCTGTGGGGGAACCAATGCATTTGACTTGCATTTTAATGAAAACCTAACTAATTTGACTTGCAAACCGATATGCAAACTGCAAGTCAGTCATCCTTCTAAATTCACAGTTCGTTCTAATTTTGCAACAGAGTTCTTCAATAAAAAAAATATGCATACATAACTGCGTACTTTATGGAAAAGTGCACACAACAATGCATGTATGTGAAAATAACATTCATAAATGCATTCTAGTAGGAAAGAGGCTTGCAAATAGTGGAGGCCAATCCACCGGGACCCGACCCACCTCTGGCTTGGCAGATGCCGCTGCTGCGCCCACCGAGCCAGGCTGAAAGCTGGCTCATGCCACGCCGCTCACAGGACTTCCGAGTTCCCGGCGGGCTGCTGTTTACATAGAAAATGCCTTAAGATACCACAAAAATGGCTGCAATTTGCCCAGGTTACACAAATTGTGGCTGCTTTGAGTGTATCTTAAGGTGTTTTTTCTACGTAAACAGCGGCCCACCAGAAACCTGGAAGTTACTTCCTTCCCCGGCTCATCTCAGGAGAACGTGAGTTGACACTGGGGAAGGGGTAAGCGGAACGGAGTTCGGGGGTGTCGAGCCTGGCTAGTCCACCAGATTTCCACCCCCTGAACAAAATCCTCGCACATCCTTACTTGCAAAAAAAATGTGTATATTAGGCAAAAATGTGTACAGAAGCGCATGTATTCGGAGAAATAAGCATACAAAAAAGCATATGAATTTTCAAGCAAACGTTATCCCTCAAAGTTTGAGATGAGCCAGACGTAACACTAGAAAAATGAGAAAGGGAGAGAGAATTGCCATAATTGCCCATGTTGAATGGATTTGGATTGGAACAGATTTGATACTGGCAAGGGGTGGCTGTGAGAGATGTTCCAGTCGGATCCTGATATTTTAGATTTGCCTGCGGAAACCCAAATTTCACATTTTGACAAGAGACACCTCTTGGCAAGGTCCCCGTCCCTTCCAGTAGCCCTCGTCTCCTAGCCAGGGTGTGTTGCCCTTTAGCTCTGCAGCCTGAGGGCAACTGGCCATTAGAGCTGACTGTTCTTTCTGCCAGGGTGGGGGGAAGCAATCTCCCTGCAGCTTCTTCTTCTCTGGTCAGTGGATGAGGCCAGGTTGGACTCCCCCCTTGCTGTACTTCTAGTATGCCACACTCATTAAGGTGCCTGCAGTGCAAATCTCTTCTAACGATTTCACCCGCCTATCTTCAAACTTATGAGACAGTCCTGACAAAGTTCTCTGAAGGCTTTTTTTAAAAAAGCATTCCCCTGAGGAAGGCCATTACTAATATACTGGGCTGAAACACATTGGGCTTCTTAAAGAATGAATCTATTTTTTCAGCATCTTCATCTTGAGACTCGTTCTCTCAGTTTGGATCTATTGTGGATGTGTTCCAGTTCTCTCATACTTTCAAATGATTTCAGTAAGAAGAGCTTTTACAAAATGTGTAAACCGCCACAAGCTGTGGGGAGGAGGGTTATTTTTTTAAAAAATACTTAAATAAAATATCAACATTTTAATTCTCCAAATTTGGAAGACCTGTTGTGTCTTTTGCACCTGCCGGTTGTGTGTGTGCACCAGGAATAGAAGTCTATCCCAACTGGTGGATATTTTTCAATAGCATTCTCCCTCCAAAGGTTCCCTTTACCAAGACAAAATCTAGATCCTTCAAATGTCTGTCTGAAGCTTCATGATAGTTCGTGGAATCCAAATTTACACGGGATTTATACCGGTGTAAAATCCAAACCAAACCCTTCCCATCGGCTTTTGAGGAATAGCTCAAGATTTATATGAACAAGAGGAGAAGCTGGTGCATTCCTGAAAGTCTCTCTACAGAGCTGTACCAAAAAAAACAACCCCCGAATAAAACTAAGGAACTTTCTCTGTCCCATCTGCTTGGGTGGATTTCCCATGGCATACATCCCATAGCAGAGCATCAACAAGAAGCAAGTAATTCTAGCTGTCTTGCACCATTTGGGTTGCTAAGTTGGGTTGTGGGGAGCACAAATCAGATCTCCATCTTAGCTTGTTTTACTCTCACAAAAATAACTCCCCGCTGTCATAAAGCCAAGATTGCCACCTTTGTTTGAGGAAATTCCCATCACTGGTTCCCTGGGTGATGGGGGTGTGGGAGGGCGGACCTTCCTCTGTCATGAGAAATCCCCATCTCTTCTTGTTTACTTGGACTTCCAAAAGGCTTTTGACAAAGTCCCTCACCAAAGACTCCTGGGCAAACTTAGCAGTCATGGAATAAGAGGGGAAGTCCTGTTATGGATCAGTAACTGGTTAAAGAACAGAAAGCAGAGGGTAGGAATTAAGGGTAAATTCTCCCAATGGAGGGATGTAAACAGTGGTGTCCCACAGGGATCTATATTGGGGCCAATGCTTTTTAATCTGTTCATAAATGATCTGGAATTAGGAGTGAGCAGTGAAGTGGCCAGGTTTGCTGACGACACCAAATTATTTCAGCTGGTTAAAACCAAAAAAGGGGTTGCAAGGAATGGGCATCAAAATGGCAAATGCAGATCAATGTAAGCAACTGCAAAGTGAGGCATATTGGGGCAAAAAAATCCCAACTTCAAGTATAAACTGATGGGATCTGAGCTAGTGGTGACAGACCAAGAAAGAGATCTTGGGGTTGTGGTGGACAACTCAATGAAAATGTCAACCCAGTGTGTGGTTGCTGTGAAAAAGTCAAACTCCATGTTGGGCATAATTAGGAAAGAAATTGAAAATAGAACTGCCAATATCATATTCCCAATCTATGGTGCAACCATACTTAGAATACTGTATACATTTCTGGTCACTGCACCTAAAAAGGATATTGTAGAGTTGGAAAAAGTGCAGAAAAGGGCATCTAAAATGATTGAAGGGCTGGAGCTGGAGCTTGCAACATGTGGGATTGTTTAGCTTAGAAAAACGGTGAATAAAAAGGGAGACTCATAGAGGTGTACAAAATTATTCCTGGTGTGGAGAAAGTGGACAGGGAGACATTTTTCTCCCTCTCTCATAATACTAGAACCCAAAGGAGTCATCCCAAGAAGCTGATCGGTGGGAGATTCAGGACAGATAAAAGGAAGGACTTCTTCACAGAGCACAAAGTTAACCTATGGCATTCACTTCCACAAGATGTAGTGATGGCCACCAATTTAGATGGCTTTAAAAGGGGATTGGAGAAATTCATGGAGGAGAAGGCCATCAGTGGCTATTAGTCCTGACTGACTATATGCTTCCTCCAGTATCAAAGGCAGGCTGCCTACGTACACCAGTTGCTGGGGAACATGGGTGGGAGGGTGCTGTTGCACTCATGTCCTGCTTGTGGGTTTCCTGTGGGCAGCTGGCTGACCACTGTGTGAACAGAATGCTGGACTAGATGGACCTTTGGTCTGATCCAGCATGGCTTTTCTTATATTCCTATGTTCTTTCTATGTGTTGGTCCTCTCCAGCTTCTTTGTTAAAATTTCTCTCTTCATTCCACAATCTTCTCCTTCCCTTGTTAGTCATTTTAAAAAATATAATAAAAATAAAAATTAAGGGTAAGGACGTGGACAAATCCCACACTAGTCAAAATCCAGATTCTGGAGCACCAGGTTTTCTTTGGGATCACAGCAGGAGTTCTGGCAATTATTCTGTCCCAACCAGAATCAATTACCAGAACAGGGCAGGGTTGATGACATCATCAACCGTTTGCTTGTTTGGCAGCTTCAGAGCAAGTAAGGGCTTGGTGATGTCACCAACAACTTGCTACACCAGAGATCATGAGGTTTGCTTAGAGAGGCTTAGTTTAGCCCAGGAGACATCCTCCAGAAATGCTGGGCCTCTTTGGGAATGCTCAGAATAGACTGCAGAATCCATTCTGGTTTCCACACTCCACTTGAATACATCCCAATATCTGTGTCCACCTCTTTCTTGCCAACCACATATGAAACACTTGCAGATCTCTAGTTATATAAGAACATAGAAGCAGTGGTTTATCAGGCAGAAGTTCTATTGAAAGAACTGCATGGCATATAACCAATCGTAGCTTTATACACGCCTCTTTGCATTTTGTGTGTCTTGGAGAATTGTATTTGATGTGGTTTGCATCCCAATCTTGCACCACTTAAATTCCAAAACAGTCTTTTTAGACTGAAATCCATTCCAGGTGACTGATAAGGATCCCAGAAACCCAACAGCTTCACTGGGATGACTTCAGTTTTTCATCTGATTAAAAGATGTGTGGTATATAAGTCATGGCTATAAACTGCTTGAATTTCACTAAAATCAACATCCAAAAGCAACAAAATCTGTGGAGAAATTCAGATGGAGCAAGTTTTTCCAGCATCCCCACCAAAACAGTTATGGAACTATTCCCTCCTTCACAAACACTTCCCAGGAAGGGCCTATATATATTCAGAATCTGATTATATGTAGATGCATAACATAAACAAACAAGCAAGTGGATCTTCTTTTCTTTTTGTCCGTGTTGGTAATGTTTCTATCCTTTTTCCATTTTGTTTTAGGACAGAATCTGTTGCTGAGAAGATGCTGACCAATTGGTTCACCTTCCTGCTCTACAAATTCCTCAAGGTAAGAAGAGTCCATCCAGATGGCAACGTCACACTTGTGCATGGGGCTATCTCAATATGTCACTGGCCTAACGCATCTTGCAGGACTCTTGACCTGGTATTTTCTACTGAGCAGGGGGCAAAGGATTAAAAGAAGGGGGAAAAATCCTCCATTGACTTCAAAATTATGTGGGGGGGGGAAATTGGTTAGGGGGAAAGGTTACATCCCTCTCTCTAAGTGCCATGGTTCTGATCTGAATCAGGACCATGCATGCATATGTGAAGGTAAAGAAAGCTATCACCCGTAGCTCCACTATGTCTGATTACCCCAGCGTTAACTTTGGCCCTATGTATCTGATTCTACTCATGCTTCCTTGGATGGAAGTTCTCCTGAAGCCATTGGTCTTACTCCCAGGGAAAAGGTTCATAGGGTTGCCGTCCAGATCTTGCAGCTCTAGTAGCATTGACAACAAGCTAGGTTGAGCCTCCCCCCACCCCCGGGGCCGGTGGTGATAACTCACACAGCGTACATGCGGCCATGCGCTCCTGCAGCGCCTGGGTTTCCATGACCAAAGCTGATGATGTGCCACCAATGTCGAGGGACAAGCACCCTTTACACAACCAATTACCGCCGGCGTTTATGCCATCTCTGAAGCTGAAAGGCTTAAGACTCCTTAAGTAGACATCTTCCTGCCTCCTATGATCCGCTACCTCTTGTGGCAGGAAAAGTTTTGAAGGGCCCTGGAAGGTCGATTCAGTGGTTCCTGCTATCAGATTCCTATTTCCAGCCGAAAGTGGGGGATAGAGGGAGGTGAGTCGCTGAAAGCTTTGCTCTTATAATAGGCTATTTTATTTTCCCCACTCGGCTTCTTGTCTTCCTGCCTTTTGCCCGAAAACGCAGGCCGATAAGGCAATAGGCAGCCACGCAGAAGCAATATGCTGCCGGGAGATAAGCTAATTAAGTGGCAGGCAGGTGTCTGAGCAGAGCAAAGGGCCCACTTTTGCTTCAGACGAGGAACCGGCTTCTCGGGGATTTGCAGAGGACAAAATTGAAACGATGCTGGTGAATTTGGAGCGAACCACTCAGGGACGAGAGCCAGAAAACCCAGAGGAGAGTAGTGGAAGGGAAGAGATGAGTGTGGGGGTCAGTAAGCTGCGCAACAATTTACCATCCTATATCCTGAGCACACATTGAAATCTGAGGGACTTACCTTTGAGTAAACATGCTTAGGTTTCCAGGGTAAATGTGTAGACAAGCCTTCCCCAACGTCGTGCTCTCCAGATGTCTTGGACTTCAACTCCCATCAGCCCCAGCCACCAGGGCCCATAGTGAGGATTGTTGGGAGATGCCGTCCAAAACAACTGGAGGGTTTCAGATCTCCTGGAGCACAGTCTTCCTTGCCCCGCTGAAACAGAGAGTTCACCTGTGCTTCCCTTTCCCATTTAATGCCGAGGCCCTGCTCCTCGCTATGCCAATGGCCAGGCTGGCTGAGGATGTTGGGAGTTGTAGTCCAAGACATCTGGAGGGCACCAGGTTAAGGATGGCTACCTTGGGGAATAAAAGGAAGGGGGACACTCAAGAAAGGAAGCAGTGTGCCGGGATGGGTAACATCGCAAACTGGGATAATTTGCAAAATGACGTAGGCCTGTGCAAAATGGCATCATCTGCAAAACAGACTGCAAGCAGTGGTGCAGCTAGGTAATTTTAGATACTGGATCTTATGGTGGTGGTGGGGAGAATTAGGAATCTGGGGGGGGGAAACCCACAATATGGTCCGGTGCTGCTTACCGGAACAGAATCCCATCGGGCCCAGATGGAACGGAACTCCCAGCCTACTAACACATCCATACTAATAACCACTGGAAAGTTGGCGGAGCATGGCCTGAAATGACAGTGGTGGCAAAGGCGTAGGCTCTGAATGTTCGCCACCCCATCGATTGTCCCCCTTTTGCCTTCTGGCAGGAATTTGGTCTCATGGTGCATGCCCATTATGGAGAGCCTAGAACCAGGAAGTTTGTGCAGGACGCCCTGAAAAGGTGGCGGCCGCGATGGAGCAGTCTCCAAATGCTTCTGTTTCATCACCTCATCGTTTGACTTTTGCCTCACTGCAGGAATGTGCCGGAGAGCCTCTCTTCTCCCTGTTCTGTGCCATCAAACAGCAGATGGAGAAGGGCCCGATCGACGCCATCACTGGGGAAGCCCGCTATTCCCTCAGTGAGGACAAGCTCATCCGGCAGCAGATAGACTACAAGACCCTGGTGAGTGGTGACCATCAATGTACCCGAAGAAGAGAAGATGGGGGCAGGGAGAGAACAGTACCAAACTGGTGACAAAATAGAGCAATGCAATGTGTTTTGAACCTGGCCGGAGCATTTAATACTAAGACCTTCAGTAGGGAGGTATGTGTGCAAACACGGCTTCAGTCAGTGGGAGAAAAAATGCGCACATCTCTCAAAAATGTTCACAATTGATGCATACATCTGGGATGATGTGCAGGAAATTACACACAACGTTTCATAGAAAAAGACAGACAAAGCTCACTATCTTGATATGGACGCAAGTCAGAATAAACTTCGAGGAGGGATTCAGGGAACCTTGACGAGCATGAGGCTTGCTGATTGGAACATCCCTAAAAAAAAAAGGAGAGCAAGTAGAGGGGGGGGGGGGAATCTGTCCAATCAGCAGGGAAGGATGGTGACTCCTGCATTAGTGGGGCTCCTTATTCGTGGCAGCTGTTATTCTGAGCTTTATAGGAGCTATCCACGGCGCTGTGCTCCATCCTCAAAATAGGACCACCACCATGGAGCATCATGCATAGCTGCTATAAAGCTGATAATAAATGCTGCCATGGATAAGGAGCCCCACGGACACAGGAGTCGCCAGCCTGAGCATGTCACTGGCTCTGAGCACTTCAGAGCATGCAGGGTGCCCCCCACCTCGACAAGCACATGCCTTTGTGTGTCTCTCTGGTACTAACAGCCTAATCCATTAATATCACGTATCTACAGACGCACGCTCCCTTGCCGCCCTCGGATGAAAGTGCTTGACGAGTCTCTTTGGTTAAAGCCCAATGGGGAGCTTTTAATGGTGGCAACGAAGCCACTAATGAGGCATAAAAGGGATGTCCCGCACACCCCTTCTTTGGGGGATTGGTTTCTGCTGTGCCCCGGCGCTCGTCCGTGTCTCTGAACAGATGCAGCCCGCCTGCTGCCGTCCTCCCCTTCCCGACAGGATACCTGAAGGAAGAGGGGCGGCGAGACGCGCACCCTCAGCCATGCGCTGCGGCTTATCGCCGCATCTTGACAATGTTACGATAGTCAGCATTATGGATATAGGCTGAGACCAGCTGGTGAATTTTGACAGAGATCTCAACCCATGGTGGCGGTGTGCATGTTTCACGAACGGACTCCAGTTTCAGTGCTACATAAAGTGCCAGACCAGGTTCTGTGATCAGAAAAGTAAGGCAATTCTGTAAATCTTCTTACATCCTTCCCGTATCTTGCCTATGCATGGCCAGTGTTCTGGATCTTTGATCTAACACTGTCTACATTTATCCAAGTCATTTTTTTTTAAAAAAATGCAAGAATAATGGCTTGAAACTTGGGCTTGGGTTTATTTATTTATTTATTGTATTTATGAATCGCCCATCTGGCCGGCAAACCGGCCACTCTGGGCGATGTACAACATGATAAAGAAAATGACCCGAATACCACCCCCAATAGAAATGGAGGTTTAGTGGATGCAGAATTCTCTGCCCAGTGTACTATGAGGACTGGCTTATGGTGCTCAATTCATCTACATGACTGTATCTATGATTACATACTTACATTCTTAGTCGGTTACCACATGGGCAAATGTAGAATGTAAAAGCTGATGTGTTGATGCTACTATAGGGATTTGGAACTTGTGGTCCACCAGATGTTCTTGGACCCCAGCTCCCATCATACCTGGAAATGGGTCCTGCTGATGGAGTCTGATAACAATTGGAGTCCAACATCATCTGGAGGGCCAAGGTTTTCTGTCTCTGCCCTCAGACACCTGCTGAAGATGAGGGTGCATTACAGCTGCCATAGCAATCCACCAGGTTCAGTTTCAGACGTGGATGTTGTAATTCCACCTTTGTAATATTTTGCCTGATGATGAGATCTGGACATCTGGGGGGATGTTTTGGTTGGCCTAATAATGGTGTTACGCTAATATAGATTTTGGAATTTCTCTGGGACTTGAATTCTGATGCAGCAAAATGAAATTCTCACCCATGTGCACTGGCCAAATTCGATAGGTACAGCTATTCCCAGCATGGAGAGGACTACGATGTGCCTGCCTGCCTGCCATGTAGCTGTTAAAGATGAGGAGCCTGTCAGAAAGAAAGAGGTGGCAACTCTAATTCAGCACCACAAACATGGCTGAATACACAGGGATTCAAACCCAGAGCTGTGAGAGCTAAGCACTCAAAGCCCTGGGCCTGGCTGCACAATCTGTCGATTTTGGTTTCTCCCACGTTCAATTTTTTTTAAATCTCAGGGATGTGCAAATCAGAAAAAAATCAAGCTTGCTGAATTCTCCATATTCCATCTCAAAGTTTGTTCGGAGTCCATATCAGATTGCAAGCTCTCCCCCCCCCCTTTTTGCATGAAAATCCATGTGTATTTTCATGTGTATTATTATTTCAATTGTACATAGCAGTTGTGCACATCTTCCCCCATTGCCTGAAGCATATTTGCGCACATTTTTTGAAAAGTACACATTTTTTCATGTGCATTTTTCAATTGTATGCATGCTGTTGGACGTATTTTTTTGCGGGGGGGAGCACAAACCACATTGCAAGTTCAGAAAAGTACAGACTTTGAGTGCAGATCGTGTCCGAGTCCATGTTCAGTCCGGAAGGTGTGAACTAGGTAAATCTTGATCAAAAAACAAACTGAAACAAATTTCTCATACCTTCCTACTCATGTTGTGTTTATGAAGAAATTTGCACATTCTGGTAAGTTGTATAAAAAAAAAAAAAAAACCACAAGCCAAACAAAATTCTCACATATCCCTGGCTGGGGATTAAACCTGGTACTTTCGGTGTGCAAAGTTTGTGCTCTGTCACTGGGTGGTGATGGTTCCTCCGTGTAACACTGGGAGGCAAAGTGCAACACTTCACGGAAAGAAAGGGACAGGTTTCTCACATCCCTGTGGCACATGTCTGATTTAATTATTTTAAGAAACAAACAAAAAAAAAACACACCACCACCACCACCACCGATAGACTTATCTTCTTAGGTTGTGTCACATTGTTAGGTAGTTGCCTAAGGTGATAAGGAATCAATTATCCATGATAACTGATTATGCCAACCACTTGCTTCATCAAAGGGAAAAATCCTTTGGGGATGAATTACTTGTTTTCATTGGTGTGCAATTAATGTAACATGTGAACTTCTGCTGAGACAATATCACCCAGGGAGCTTGGTCTGAAATTATATTTATTTGAGGCTAAGGCTAACATCTCAACTTTGGTACTTTTAAAAAGAAGAAGGGGTGATGGAGAAAGAGAGGAACGGTACCAGAATGGAGACCTCCATTTCACCTTGACTTCTAAGATGTGTTAAATTTAAAAGGAGGGTATGTTTCATTTTTGGGAGTCATTTTTCACCACTCTGGGTTTTATTTTTTTTAAAAACAAATTAAATGAAACTCTGAGCTTCTAATAAATAAATCTGAAGTAGCAGCCAAGTTTCCATTATGCTCCGTGAGTACCAGAGATTCCCCTCATATGCTTTGCATTTCGCTTTTGACAGGGGTGGGTTTATCTTCTGGGAGGGGGGAATCTTGGTATGGAGCCAGAGGCCTTCCTCATTAAGGAAACCTTTAACCTTCCAGATGCTAGAGTGAGAGGGAATTTTGGAGGAAAAAACACCCTGCTGTATTCCCCAGTAATTAGATTGAGGGCGAGAGGCTCAGGCTCCAGGTCTGGGCCTGCCTTCCAAAGTTTGAAAAAGTTTTCAGAAATTCCTCTGGGACTTGGAAATAGCTTTGCCAATGTTTTAGAAATACTGGGCCCCAGGGAGAGCTAAGGGCGGTGTAGTTGGGCCCGAGCCTGAAGCATCAGGAGTGAAGGAAGGATGGAGGAATCTGGTCAGGAATAGAGCAGGTCTAGCACCTGAGAGTTTGACAGTGGAGCCTGAGAAGCATCTAGCAGGGGTGTACGGATGCTGTAAAGTCTGTTCCGTCTGTCTTTCATAGATTGTCAGGTGCCTTTCGTTCCGTTGTTCGCTCATTGATGGAATCGGATTTTGCGAAAATGCATTTGTACGCATTTGCGCAAATTTAGAGTTGTGCAAATGTGCATTCCCGAAAATGCGCAAATCCCCCCAAAATGCATATTTCCACCCATTAGCCTATGGGGGAAATGCACCTTTTTGTTGGTTTTTAAAAATTTTTAATGTATTTTACTATGACTAAATTTGCATACATTTACATAAAATATTTTTTTTTAATGGTCCACGAGTCCTCAGAATCTACACGGCTCAGGAGAAGCCGGTCTGCTGTGGAATCCGTGGGTTGGATTTTTAGAATTTTGAACTGCTTTGAGTCCATTGCAGATTTCTCCGACACCCCTAGCATCTAGCAGATTTGGCAGAGCGAAGAGAACATCTGGCAGGTTAAGGAGAGGACTAGTAGTATCTGGCATGGATATGTCAGGGATAAAGCCAGGGCAGCACCTAGTGGGTTGGGCTGGAGCCAAGGAAGCACCAGACAGGCCCAGGATGGAACTGGCAGCATCTAGCAGGAATAGGATCAGGACCAGTGCAGTGCAGTTTGGCGCCCTAGGCAAAGTGATATTTAGCGCCCCCATCTCGTGCCGGGGGGGGCTCCGGAGCAAAGCAGCCGGGAAATGCCTGCTTGCCCAGCGCCCCCCCCCTGCCTCCGGCAGCCGCTTTCCCCGCTGCCAAGCCGGCCTCGCCCACCGCGCAGTATCTTCGGACCGGTCACCGCCGCCGCCACGCGCGCTGCTGACCCGGCCTAGCTCCAGGCGCCGAGGAAAGCCGAGCGCGACCCTGAGCCCACCCTGCGCCCGCAATCCCCCCCGCACCGACCTGGTGGTGCCTTTGTCGGCGAGGCAGCGAGGCGGGGCAGGAGCGCGCCGGCGGCGAGGAAGAGTCGGCCAGAAGGAGCACAGCATTTCTGCGCCCTCTTCAGCCATGCGCCCTAGGCAGGCGCCTAGTTTGCCTAGCGGTAGCGCCAGCCCTGTATAGGATGTTGCAGATAGAGCAGCCTTCCTGAACCTGGTGCCTTCCAGATGTTTTGGACTACAACTCCCCTCATCCCTGACCATAGCCAAGCTGTTTGGGACTGGTGTGAGTTGGCACCAGGTTCAGGAAGGCTGGTCTAACAGGTCAGGTTGGAGGTAAAGCAGCAGCTGGCAGGTGAAAGATGAAGCTGGGACTTCATTTAGTGCAGGGGTGCTGGGTCCCCACCTGGGGTTCAATCTGGCCCGCTGGGGTTTGCCAGAAGGCCACACCTCCTCCCCCTGGCTGCAGCTCCTTTCCACCAACTGCCAATTGTTTGCTGGTTTCTTGGCTTTTGCACCGTTTTTACTCGTAATAAAAGGCCAAGATGCCTCTCGTAGGGATGTGCGCGGAGCTCGATTGGGGGGTGGAAGTCTGGCGAACTTGCTGGGCTCGACCCCGCTGAGCTCCTCGCGAGCCAAGCCGGGGAATTGATTCCCGGGTTCCGGCGCTATGTTGAAGAACAAGAGAACTTAAGAACGCTTGATGGAAAAAGAAAGCTGAAGAAATTCAAGAACTTGCAGAATCTCATGATGCTTTTTTAAGGCCACAAGGGCCATTTATGGACCAAAAACCTATGGTACAAACCCTTTACAATCAAAAGATGGCACCAAACTCTTAAAAGACAAAGAGTCTATTGCACTGCGTTGGAAAGAGCATTATTATGACCTTTTAAATCGTAAATCTAAAGTGGATAATGAGATTTTTGCGCAAATCCCGCAAAAACAAATTAGAGAGGAACTTGCAATACTCCCCACTTTGGATGAAGTAAAAAAAAAGCCATTAATCAAATGAAGAACAGCAAAACTAGTGGACCAGATGGGATTCCTGCTGAAATCTTTAAATAAGAGCCCCCCGAACTTGTACAACATCTTCATAAACTCATTGAAAAAATCTGGATAAGAAGAGATCCCAGAAGACTTCAGGGATGCCATAATTATCACCCTCTTTAAGAAGGGTGATAGAACGGACTGTGGAAACTATCGGGGCATTTCTCTCTTAGCTACCGCAGGTAAAATATTTGCTAGGATTCTCGCAAACTTTAGCAGAGGATAGCTTTCTTTAGCAGAGGATGCCAAGAGCTGCTCCTTAGGTATGCCATCTCACCTGTTCTGTTTGTTTCCTCCCCACAACCCAATCCTCTGCAGGTCCTGAGCTGTGTGAATCCTGATAATGTGAACAGCCCGGAGATCCCAGTGAAGATCCTGAACTGTGACACCATCACACAGGTCAAGGAGAAGATCCTTGATGCCATCTTCAAGAACGTGCCTTGCTCCCATCGGCCCAAAGCTGCCGACATGGATCTAGGTGAGCTGAGTTCTCTTGTTGGACCAGTGGAGCAAAGCTTTCGTCAAGTTCGCCAGTCAGCCTGCACAACCATTTGGCCATGTGGCAGTGGTGTGGAAAGCCTTCCCCGTGTTTGCTCCTGGCTGGCCTGACCTGTATCGTGTGCCTGTTCTGCGATGCGCAGGGTCCAGCCATAAGCATGCTGCCATGAATGTCACTTCTGGGGATTTTGGGGGTGATGTGCCAGGAGCTGAATCCTGTGCATGGCAGTGTCCGTACACGACTGGATCTTTTGCAGCGTCACAGAGGGCACTGGGGGCAGAACTCAGAGATGGCACACACGTCTTGGGGTGTGCCTTCTCACAAACTCACAACAGCTTGAGTAGCAAAATGTCTCAAGCTAATATCTCAGGCTTCCACTGATCCTGCCCTATAACTCAAAGCTCTCTAAGGGTGCCATTTTCCTTAATTCAGTGAAGCCACTGAGATCTGGTGTGTCCAGGGTTTTCTTTTGTAAGGAGAGTGGAAGGAACTAGAGAGGAGTGAGAAATATGTTTTGTTTGCATTTTGATGCAAACATACCAAGACCGCACTTCCCGAATCTGGAACACAAGCTGGAATGCTGCTTGCCATCAAAATCCGTACCTGTCAGTGTTCTCAGGTGAAAGCAAGCCGGAGAGTTCCCCTCGCACAGGCCTTGACATTCCACAGTCTTCCTAGGCCCAAACCCTGCCAGACCACTTCTCATCAAATTCTAACTAAAATTAATAGCCCCATGGCAACACTGAGGTTCGGCCCCGGCAATACCTTTCTGAAGTATGCAATGCGGTTCGGGGGTGGGGGTGGCGTACATGCACACAAAGATGTGCATTTCAAAAATCCAGGGATGTTGAAGAGTCCTTGGTCTCGAGTCACGAGTCGAGTCACGAGTCTTTGGACCCGAGTCTCGAGTCCGAGTCCGAGTCCTTGGTCCAAAATGGTGACTCACGAATCACGAGTCCCAAGTCACTCCCAAAACTGACTCCACAAGTCCCTATTAAAATCAATGGGGGGTTTTCCCAACAAAATAAGGCTACTTCAGATGTGTGGCTTAAATAAATTCTAGGCACAAGTGTGCCTTTTTATTTCAAAACTCTGCAACTGATTTTGGCAAGAACAGACCAGGCAGACAAACCCAAAATAACCAGGCAGGCAGAGGAGGCAGGGAACCCCAAAGCAGGCAGGCAGAGGCCTTTGTCTTAGACAATTCAAACTGTGGAACTGGTCAAGAAGAGACCAGGCAGGCAGAGGAGGCAGGGAACCCCAAACAGGCAGGCAGGCAGGCAGGCAGGCAGGCAATGCCCTTTGTCTTGGACAATTCAACTGTTGAACTTGATCTTCGCCGGCAATCGCGCTCCTCTCCACTCCTTCTGGCACAGCCCAGGGATGTTGAAGAGTCCTTGGTCTCGAGTCCCGAGTCGAGTCTCGAGTCCCATTAAAAATATTGGGACTTGAGTCAGACTCGAGTCAGAGGGGGGACTCAGTCCGACTCACGAGTCGAGTCCTCGAGTCCGAGTCCCCATCCCTGCAAAAATCTTGAAAGATATACGTGCATTTGCAAAAGTACAGGCAAAAATGTGAACATCTTTTTAAAAGCGTTTTTTTTAAAAAAAAAAAATGCATGAAAATATGTGCAACTTTTTTTGTGGACTTTAAAAAACACACACCATAATTTGATGTGGAGATGGGACAGAATGAACTTAAAACTAGAGAGAGAGAGAGAGAGAGAGAACCCCAGTAAAATCAAGAGTTACAGATTCATCCATCCTAGAAGTAACTGAAGTTGGGGGGCATGCCGTAGAATATCTCTCTTCACCCTACCAGAAAAACACACACACACCATATTCTCTTGGGGGCATCTGGAATCATGCCATTGCAGCAGAGGGACAGGATTTGATCTCTGTGACCTAGTTGTGAAAAAAGAGAATCCCTACCGTGTTTTGTATTTTGTGAATTGCTGTAAACCGCCCAGAGAGCGTCGGCTCTTGGGCAGTATAGAAATAAATAAATAAATAAATATCATCATCATCATCATCATCATCATCATCATCATCATCATCATCATGCTTGAATGCTTCTTTGGAGAAAAACAATTGTAAGAATTCCCTGTGCTTAGAAAAGTAGCAGGCCATGTGGGAGACTAGCATGGAACCCCACTCGCATGCTAGTTTTCCGTGTGCAGGGAAATGTTTTTTAGAGAGTAGGAATGGACAAAATGGTCTATTTTTGGTCTGTGACAGTTCTGCATACATTGGATCAGGGTCTAGCTTCAGCTTTGGTTCCTTTGGAAGGGGAAGCATCCAGAACGGTCCGAAGGGGGCTGATTGAACTCGGGCACTGGGCTTTGGTCAAATCCAGTGCACATCCCTAGTTCATACCCATGTGGCATTCAACTCTGCAAGCTCCCAGCTGCAGTCTGACAAATTGGAGCAGGCTTAGCCTGCTGCTTGTGAGAACTTGGCCAGGATCTTGAGTGAGAAAGGAGGGAACCTGTCAAGCCTAGCAAGAGCAGCAGAGAAAGCAGGAATGGAAGGCATGGTGCGAGGCGAAGGAGCCGCTCAAGATAGAAACAACAGGCCAGGAGTTCAAAGTGTGTGCGTGTGTACTTTGGTAGAACACCAGATCACAGTTGAGTTGCGGCTCATGAAGTCATATCAATACCTGCCAAGAAAAGCACCAACAGAAAGGGGGGAAAAAAGTCTCAATTATATGAATCAGTCCCAAGGAATCACAATGTGTTTCCAAACCTGATGAGAGTCTGGAAAAGGAGCTGGGGACTGGGCAAAGTTGAGCAAGAGGCCAGAGTTATAGCTGGGCACCCAAAATCAGGATGTGCTGATTTTTATTACACAGAACCCTTCCACGGCTTCTTCTGCTGGGGCTGTGTTACTCAAAAAGCCTGCAGGCTTCTGAACCAACAAAAGACAGTTCCCCTTAGGATGGTAATCTTAAACCTTTTGAAAAATGGGTCCACTTTGAAATGATTAGAAACCAGATCTCCATTTCCATTCCCCCTTGCCCCATAAGAAGAGCTCTGATGCTGGATCAGACCAAGGCGGGGGTTCCATCTAGTCCAGCATTCTGTTCACACAGCGGCCAACCAGCTGCCTGTGAGAAACCCACAAGCAGGACATGAGTGCAGCTGCACCCTCCTGCCCATGTTCCCCATCAACTGGTGTTCATAGGCGTACCACCTCTGATCCTGGAGGTGGCGTATAGCCATCAGGACTAGTAGCCATTGATATCTTTCTCCTCCAGGGATTTGTCCAATCCCCCTTTCAAGCACTTCGGATTGGTGGTCACATGGCTACCAGCGCTGCGCTGAGTTTTGATGGGGTTCGGTTGAGACATTTGGCAACCCAATCTGCATTCCATCCCCTCTCTTGGCCTAGTGCAGTGTTCTCCAACCTTGGGTCCCCAGATGTTTTTGGCCTATAACTCCCAGCATGCCCCAGCTACATCTGGGACTCAAGGTTGGAGAACACTGGCCTAGTGCTTGCACTTTGCATAGCCACTTTTGCAAGCAGCCCCCCTGAAAGATTTCCAAGAGAGTTCACAGACAGGATCCCCCCCCCTTTTGGGTCAGGACTAAGAAAGGCCCCAGACTTAGGGATGTACGAGAATTTCAGTTCAGTTCAGAAATCATCCAAACATGCCCCGTTCACAACCCCAGACATGAACGAGAGCACATTGTTTCAAAAAAGAAAAAAAACGTTTGCACATTCCCAATCTTGCAATTGCATCCAACTGCAAAATGAGTATTTTCCCGTACAAAAACAACGTATTTTCATGCTTTGGTCAATGGAGGAAAGTGCGCGCTTTTGAAAAACGTTCACAATAAATGCACACTTTCCCCATTCGAATTAACCCCCCCCACCCCCGGGGGGGGGGGGGGGAAACAGATTGCAAATTAAAATGGGAGTGAGCTGAAAGTGAAGTTTGGAGAATTTCAGCAAGCTCGAACATCCTTGGTTATCCCATCCCTAAGAGAGAACTGTATTAGCCGGTGGACTTGGGAGTTGGTTGATTTTCTGTGCACGACTTACCTGATATTTGATCGTGCAGGAAGGTCACTGATCTCAATCTAAAGAGCGAGACCAAAGCAGGCTGGGTCCAGCAGGAGCTCCCTTTGAGCTCAGGTAGCTTGCAGGAGTCGCTGGCTGCAATCTGATAGCTCATGTCAGGCAGGAGGGCAAGCTGAATTATCCTGGTGGTTGGCGGAAACCCTTTCTGTATTCTCTGCCCACAGAGAGCCCCGATGGCTCCGGTGGGGGAAAGAAAGAAGCAAGAGGTAATAACGAGCCATTCTTGATTTGCTAAATGTGGGTTAGCAGCAGGGTGCAGGGCTCTCACCTGTGACAAATGTCATAATGTTTCTCTCGCCGTTTCTTTCCAGACACCTCAGGAGGGCTCCCCTCAGGGCTGTGTTCTCAGGGCCGGAGCTGCATTTATTTTTATTTTTAAATCCCAAAGAAAGTCAGATTTCAGTATCCCTCCCTTCCCACTGTGATTGCTTTTGTGGTGACCTCTGCAGATAGACTGAGACGACCACAAAATTGTGATAGCAGCAAGCACAATCCCTGCAAGAGCCGGGAGGTTGAGGATATTGAATGGATAAGTTGGGGGCTGCTTATGAGTTCTAGGATCAGAGAGTTAGAAGCAGCATGCCGCTTCACCTAGCCCGGTGGCTTTTAAACTCAACTGAGCTGCGTGCAAATGGCTTCTTGATTTTCTCTACCCTGTTTTTGGGCAGAGAAACTGGGTGGGCATTTCACCCAATTTCTCCAAGGGGAGGGGAAATTCTCCAGCAGTTTCTTGGAGCTGTAGCACAATTTGCGCAAATTGTGGCCATATTTTGTGCAAACTGTGGCCATATTTTTCGCAAATTTCCCTGCCTTAAAACCAAACCAAATACGAATCACACCAGCTTTCTAAGTGGAAGCTGCAAAAACAACAACAAGTGGGCCCGACTTGGCCCACTTTTGGCTCTCGGCAAGGTGTGCTGGTCCACGAAGCGCACGTGGGTCGAGTTCTTCTGTATCGGCCATCCCTAGCTAGGGCTCACTATTAGCAGTGACTGTGTAGCTAAGGTTGTGTGAGGAAGGGGTGGAAGTCCGACAAACTGGCCAGGCTCCACCCTCCGAACTCCGTCCCGCTTACCTCCTTCCCCGGCTCGACTCGCGTTCTCCCAAATCGAGCCCGAGAAGCAACTTCCAGGTTTCCCGGCAGGCCACTTTTTATGTGGAAAATGCTGTAAGACATGCCAAAAGTGGCTGCAATTTGCGTCACTTGGCCGCTTTTAACATATCTTACAGCATTTTCTGCGTAAAAAGTGGCCTGCAGGGAAACCTGGAAGTCCGCCGAGTGGCTCGGCGTGCATCCGCTTTTGGCCCGGCTCGGTGGGCACAACAGTGGCATCTTCTGAGCCGGAGGTGGGTCGGGCTGCCAGCGGATCGCCCACCACTAGCTGTAGGCTGGCTTAAGGGGTTGTTGTTGTTTTTACTGCTGCTGAAAGCAATTGTGCTGGCAGCTTGGCCCAAATCTTCCACAATCCCCTGGATCTAGTGTTGTGGTGAGAAAATAACACCCCCCTTGCCCACCCATCCACACACACACACACACACACACACACTGTAGAGCCTATTTGGCCTACTTTTTCTGGGAAGGGAGGGGGTGATGAAAAATCTCAGTAATTTTCTCAGACAACTGTGTTTTCAGGATTTTTGGTTCAGCCCTATTTCCTACTGCTCCTGATAGTGCCTATAAACTTATTTGGGGTTTGTCAGCAAGAAGTTAAGTGATGGCAGACAAAAATATCTGGGAGAGAGCTTGACCATCATAACCGAGTGCAAGGTGAAAGGGAGAAACGTGCTAAGCGAAAAGCACGTCAAATGAATCCTTTACAGGACCATCTTCCATCTGGTAACCTGTCTCCTCACTGTGGGAAGCTGTGTGGATCTAGAATTGGCCTCCACAGTCACTTACGCGGACCCATCGCTAGAGTCTACACAATCTTCTTTAGAATTTCCTCCTTTTATCCTGGAAGACAATCTTACTCGGTCACGAGTGATTGCCTGATGATGATGATGATGATGATGATGATGATGATTCAGTCAAAGGAGATAATGTTGGCTGCATTCTAGAGTTACCATAGCTGGCTCCAGGAGTTTGTGTGGTCCTCTGCAGCTTTGAGGTTTCCTCCCATCTCAAAATGCACGATTTCCCCCAAATATGCAAATTTCTCAAAATGTGCAGCTTTCTCAAAATGCGTACATTTTAACTCATCCACACTTTAGTCTGTGGGGAATATTTGCACAATTTTGGAAATGTGTGCAAATTTGGGAATTGTTTGGGCAACTTTTGCGTACGAAAGCTGTTCCTTTTTTTACAATTTCCCCATTCACGCAAAATGAACACTGAGTGCAGATGCGAATGCAAATAGAGGTGAGGTGAGCAGTAAGCTGATGTTCAGAGAATCTTCGCGAGCTGGGACATCAGCTGTTGGTCCATCCCTTGTCAGAAGCCATGTACGTAGCTGATGATCTGGCTAGTTCCCACTTGAAATATGAGCATGTGCCCCAGAATCAAAGACAACAGTGCCAGGTCTTAGATTTGATTGTTGGGCTCAAAAGATGAGCTGTGCCTTAGAAGGCACCTGATCTTCTAGGCAGCTCATGCCAGTTTCAGTTTTTGTGGGGCTTTGGCCAAACCTAAGAAGACTGGCCAGTGCACATTCAGTTCCATAGATTTAAAAATTCCAGAGGGGTAGCTGTCTTAGTCTGTTGCAGAAAAAACACTGAAGAGTCTTGTGGCATCTTCAAGACGAGCACATCCATCCTGGCATAAGCTTTTGTGGACACTGTCCACTTCATCAGATGCATGTAGCGTTCACCTCAAACCGGCAGATTTATATACACGTGCTGGGAGTGGGGAGAGAAGAGAGATATAAACTGTGTTGTCAGAGGGAATTGAAATGGGGAAAAAAGTACAGGCAGTGATGATTTATCTTGACAGTTGCCATTCACAAAATGTTGGGTTATAACACAGAAATTATTGCAATGGTGGGCCGATTAAAGGTGCAATTCTATGCAAGTTTAGACAGGAAAATGCCTACAACTCCCACCAGCTGGGGCATGCTGGGAGTTGTAGGCCTTTTTCCCCTGTCTAAACTTGCATAGGACTGCACCCTAACATATCTAGTGTATTTTAAGGAAAAAAAACACCCAAAAAACATAAAAACACCTTTGTCCTTATAGAAAACACAGGAAATAGAGTTGACTCTCTTGATGAATTGTACTTCAGCAATTCCACACTGGCATCTGCCTTTGAAATCCTTTTGTTCGAGAATGGTCACCATAAGGTCATTCACGGAGTATCCTGGGCGGCTGAAATATTCCCCCTTTGGTTTCACACCGAACAGCCTCTCTATTGACCTGACACGCTTCTTGCAGCCATCACATGAGCTCGGCTGAGCGGGGTCCCGCGTGTCACCATCAGGGGTGCAAGTGCTGCTCGGCCACACGAGTTACTTAGGCCTTGGCATCTCATTCAAACAAATCCCCCTTTTGTCTGAAGTTCATGGAATTTCCCTTCTCTTGGCAATCTTCTACCGCTTCCCCCGCCCCGCAATGTGTAATTGCTGCATGTGCTAAAAAGATATGTTATCTCCTGAACAAAATAGAAAGAGTTCACAGCAGCTGTCTCTTGGGTTTGCATTTACCATTGCTTCTGATTGGGAGGCATGATAAAGATAATGGGATTCCCCCCCCCCACAACCCCTTCCTGAAGGGGAAGCATAGCAAATAGGATCAGAGCAAGTGCCTCCTTTGTGCAGGAGCCCCCAGAGGTTTGCTGATCTACAAGCGACGGGGCAGGGAGCAAACACGGTCATTTTCACTTAGTTCTCAGATGAATAGAAATGCCAGTGGAAGGTGTTTTCCCCCCCACCTCCGGAGTATTCCTCTCCCCTCCTCCTCTCCTTTACCTCTTAAGCACCATTAGGGTCCAAGGCACTACAGGCAAAAGCAAATACTGACGCGCCAACATTTTATTGAAATGAAAAGTAGCCTTGGAGAAAGGTGCAATTTTGGGCAGAGAAGCAGCAAGGGGGGAGAGCGGGTAGACTTATTTCATAGATCACAGAGTTGGAAGGGGCCTACAAGGCCATCGAGTCCAACCCCCTACTCAACGCAGGAAACTAGAGGAGGGGTCTCCCATCCAAGTCATAACCAGGCCTGACCCTGCTTAGCTTTCCACGCTCGACAAGCTGAGCCAGCGTGAGCCACTGGCCTGCCTTTACCCTTTGCCCACTAGCCATTTTCTGCTCAAAATCACCACCCGTTCTGTTTACCCCACCCCCGTGGGAATTCCAGGTGCATGTTTACAATGCTACACATATATTTGGAACCGTGTGTTCGCATGTGTGGGGGGGGAGCAGTTTAGAGGGATAATTCTGAGTGTGTGTGGAGGAGGAATAGCTGGAAGGAGAGTTAACCTGCCACTTCTCACACTACCTATAAAATATAATTTGTCCCAAGATGTTATTTATGTATTGCATTTCTTTATTACATAAATGTATACCCTCGTAGGGATGTATCTCCTCGCCTAGAGCGGGCGTAGTGGGCCGAAATTGGCCCCGCTCGCGCCTGCCCTAGACACGCAGGCCTTACCCGGTCCCAGCCCCGCTCGCCTCGCCATGACGAGCCGCCCGCGCCCGCCACGACGGTCCCGTTGCGTCACTTCCGGGACCCCGTGCTGCATCTTCTCCATAGAAACCAGGGCAACAGAATTGCTCCACGCAGCTGAGAATCGAGCGGCGGGGGGGGGCCCGCCGCAGAGGCGAGACAAAGCAGGGCGGGGGGGGGCAGGTACGTGTACACCTGTAATACCCTGCCCTTCAGTAAGACTCTTTTCAGGATGGCTAACGGTTAAAAAAATCAAATAGATACAGGGACACATTGGCATTTCTTGAGTCTCAAAACCTCCGCACCCGCCTGCCTCCCGCCTGATTCAGTTCAAATTGGGGTTGCCAATTACAAGTAAGAATGGGAAGTTCTAAATGTGCTCATAATTGCTCCCCACCACCACCACCAGCCCAACTTTGAGTGGGGGGGGGCACCCCCAGATCATAGGTCTTGGATCAGATGAAGCCTTGGGCAGATCCATCTTTACGGACCAAGAGCCAGCACCTCTCGTAGCGGTGACCGTGTCCTTCTCCCAAACTGGCTTCTGGTGCGGAAAAGGTCACCTATGATTCCTTCTCCCTGCAGAATGGCGGCAGACGAGCGGAGCCAGAATGATCCTTCAAGATGAGGACCTCACGACCAAGATCGAGAATGACTGGAAGAGACTCAATACACTAGCCCACTATCAGGTAAGCAGGCGGCTTTTTCAGCTCTCCATCAGGGGTTTCCTATCGGGGCGAAATGGTACTCCTGAATTTTGCTGCTGTCTGTCGCTTGCCTGAATTCATCCAGCCAAGGGCCAGTTTGGCTTCGTTAAGCAACCCAAGTTGTCCCCGGGAGTGGCAGTTGTTTTTAGGGTTGTCAGTGCAGCCTCAGAATCTCTCTGCACAAATTTGTTTATTTGAAATATTTGTAAGCAAATGCCCTCTCAAGGCGTCTTCCATCACCAAGATAAAATACAATTACATGTCAAAATAACATTTAAAAATAATACAAAAATCATCATAAAAACAGTATATTATCATAGAAATGCATCAGTATGGAACCGAACACCATAAAAATGTCATACCAACCAGCATAAAGTAATTTAAAAGCAGCAGAGTCATAAGTGAAAATACCCTTTAACCCAATAAAATCAAGAGGATCACAGAAATAATCAAGAAAAATGACCTGAAGTAGGCCTTTGCTGACCACCTGAAGCCTGTGAAGCCTGCCTATGCATGCCCTACCCCAGGAGAAAATTCCATAGTCATGGGACCACTGCCAAAAAGGCCCTATCTCTCGTGCCTGCCAAACCAAATAGAAAAAACTAACATACTAGTAAGAAGGCTAGGCTGTACCCTTCTCCATGTAACAGGCATTTTCGACCTGCAAGGAATTTCTCCCCCCCACTGCCCCCCCACAGGAATATTCAGACATGCAAGCCGTCATCTGCAGCTGAAAGTGGTACAGTCCGAGAAAAGCTTTCTCACTTGATTGTGCCACATGCCCAAGTTACCCAGAATGAGGAGGTAGAATTCTGGACAGTAACACTGGAGAATGCAGGTGGGATGGTCACCTTCTTAAATGTTCTCCCATGAAAATGCTTCCCCACATGTAGAAAGCTAGCCCATGTGGGAGGAAAGTGAACTTAGGCCCTGGGGGTGACGTCCCATTGAACTCCATGGGGCTTACTTCTACATAGACTTGTATAGGATTGCCCTGTTAGTTCTCTCTCTGATGTGCTAGTTTTCTAGATGCAGGGAGCTTTTTTACTGTTACATTGGAGGCGGGCCAGAGAGCAATGGCAGTCATTCCATTTTCAGTCACCCAGTGGACTCCTCTGCCCATCTCTTTGTGCCTCTCCCTGTCTGCCTCCATCATCACCTGGTGACGTTCACTCAGAAATATATGGAATGGGAGAGGAAAAGGTCATCCCCTCTCCCTTCTTTTATCCTGCTTTCTCCCTAACACCTTCCTTGCCTCTCCTGTGATGGCATCGGATGAAATGTCAGGCCACAGATTAGAAACAGATTGGGAGCCGAGATGAGATAACGAGGGGGACAGGAGTTAATTCCATTCTGACCGCGAAAGAGATTGATGCTGTCTCTATCCTGAAGGGAAACGCCACAACTCCCCAGAGTACCATATCCTTTTTTTAAAAAAAAAATTTTTTTTATTGAATTTTCCAAAACAACATTTGGCTTCCGTCTTATTGTCTGACAAACATTACCAATCCTTATCCAATCTAAGTTTCCTCTATTTTCACAGAAAGAATTTCTATCACCTTGCCAATATTCAGAAATCAAAACCCAGTTATTAAGTCACTTTCCCTCCTCCCCAAGAAGTCCACCAGAGGTTTCCAGTCTTTCTTGAAGGAAGTTAGATTTTTTTATCTAATTAAACAAGTCAATTTCGCCATCTCTGCTAAGTCCAACATTTTCAACAGCCAGTCTTCTATAGTTGGTTTTGTTCCTTCTTTCCATTTTTGAGCATAGATTATTCTTGCTGCCGTCATCATATAGTGTAATAATGTTCCATAGTCTTTCTCAAGTTGTAAGTCCATTATACCCAATAAAAACATTTCTGGTTTCAGTTTAATATTCACTTTTAAAATCTTTTGTATCCATGTGTGTATTTGTACCCAATATGTTTTCACCTTTTTACGTCCACCAAACATGATAAAATGTTCCGTCATGATTTTGACATTTCCAACATACATCTGACACATTATTATACAACTCCCCAGAGTATCCCTGAACACTCACAACATAAGGAGGAGACGGGCTGATCTGGGGAGGGGTGTATGTGGAGGATGCTGTGCCATCACTAGAGCTGAACCAAAATTTCTCAGCAGACCATTTTCCTAAGAAAATATCTGAGATTCTTCTTTTCCTCATCCCCCGCATTCGAATGGGGCATGCTTGCATGTTTTGTGAGCAAAAACAAAATTCTCATTCATCCATAGAATGTTGAGATTGAGAGGGCATTTGTGCACAGCTGTAGTCTCACAACCATGGGAGTGGTGAATGGAAGCGAGATGGCCACCTTGAGTGAGTGCCGTGCTTGAATGTGACCCCCGCTTGTGCACCTGGAGTTGCAGGTAAGCCCCACTTCTAATGCTGGTGCCCTAGAAAAAGGAGGCCAAATTGCAGATCTTTTTCTGAATATTCTCCACCATTGTGTGTGTGTGTGTGTGTGTGTGTGTGTGTGTGTTTGTGTGTGTGGTGGCCACCATCCCACCAACCCCAAATACTCCAAAATGACACTAGGTCTAGGGTTATTCAGTGGATCCAAAATGGGAGCCTACCGAGTCGCTGCTGCCACTTGCAGCAACAGCAGGAGAAAGGGAGAAACCAAAAACCTTGTGGGGGGGGGGAAGAAAGTCGGTGTGCCACAGTCACTGCTCATGATGAGCACCACCCCTGAGGAACCATTGGGGAATTTCTCCTCAGTGGAATGGTCCCCGTAATCTCCCCCAAAATAGGGTGGGGAATGTCCGGTAGAGATGGGCAAACAAGCGATATTCAAGATTGCTAGAATTCTCCAAATGCCGTCTTGCCGCTTGTCTCGTGCCTGATTTCTGTTTGCGTTTGCTGCTCACTCTGCGCAAATGGGAGAACTGCGCAAATCGAGCAGCAACATCGAACGTGAACGTTATGCAGATTTCCCCAATGTTGCACAGCTTTCCTCCATAGACTAAAACAGGGCTTCCAGTCTGCAGGGGAAATGTCTGCAAGTTAGGAAATTTGTGCAAAATCAGACTGGAAAAGTTGCGCGAATTGAACACAAACAGGGTGTCCAGCTATTTGCACACATTTCTGGAGGACGTCTGCTCGCAATGACATTCGGGGCTTCGAATGGGGCATGCTTGCATGTTTTGTGAGCAAAAACAAAATTCTTATACATCCATAGAATGTTGAGATTGAGAGGGCATTTGTGCACAGCTGTAGCCTCACAACCATGGGAGAGGTGAATGGAAGCGAGATGGCCACCTTGAGTGAGTGCCGTGCTTGAATGTGACCCCCTGCTTGTGCACCTGGAGTTGCAGGTAGCCCCACTTCTAATGCTGGTGCCAGGTATCCAGCCTTATGCCTGCTTGGATATTGTAGCAGCTGTGGTTAGTAGCAGTATTTATTAACTATTTTCAAGAGCACCTCTGTAAACTAGGCACCACATGTCTGGCAAATGAACACACACAGGCCCTCAGGTTTACAGGTTAAGAGCTGCAAATCTATGCACAAATACCCAAGAGTAAGTCTCGTTGAACTCAGCGGGATTGACTTTTGCCTAGGCATTGCCATGTAAGTAAGTAAGATGAGACTCACAAGGCAAGGTATGGGAGATGGTAAAGGATACAGAAAAAGTGGAAGAAGGTGAGTTTTTATTAGGTATTTAAATACACTAGCATTGAGCAAGGTCAATATCAGGACATTGGAAGAGAGCCACCACAAGGGAGACAGGAAAAAGCAAGAGAAGGGGGCGGGGGTTGTGTGCATTCCTTCAAGTATGCACATTTTTTCTATGCAATTTTCAAAATCTGTGCATTTTTAAAATAATGTATGCGTTAAATTGCTATGCTAAATTGATTTTATGCACACTTTCCCCTAATATGCACCTTTCTGTGTACACTTTTTCTCAATATATGCTTTTCTGTGTGCGTATTTTTCAATTGCCAGACCTGAGCTCAACCTTAGGGAAAATGCGGATTTCAGAGCACAACTGCGTTCTCATAGAATCATAGAATCATAGAAAGTAGAGTTGGAAGGGGCCTACAAGGCCATCGAGTCCAACCCCCTGCTCAATGCAGCGATCCAGGTCAAAGCATCCCTGACAGATGATTGTCCAGCCGCACCTTGAATGCCTCCAGAGTGGGAGAGCCCACCACCTCCCTAGGTAGTTGATTCCATTGTCTTATTGCTCTGACAGTCAGGAAATTTTTCCTGATGTTAGGTGGAATCTGGGTTCCTGTAACTTGAGCCCATTATTCCGTGTCCTGCAAACTGGGATGATCGAGAAGAGAACCTGGCCCTCCTCTGTGTGACATCCCTTCAAGTACTGGAAGAGTGCTATCATATCTCCCCTCAGTCCCCTCTTCTGAAGGCTAAACATGCCCAGTTCTTTCAGTCTCTCCTCACAGGGCCTTGTTTCCAGTCCCTTTATCATCCTTGTTGCCCTCCTCTGAATCCTCTCCAGTTTGTCTACGACGTCCTTCTTAAAGTGTGGTGCCCAGAACTGGACGCAGTACTCAAGATGAGGCCTAACCAGTGCTGAGTAAAGGGGAATTATCACTTCACGTGATTTGGAAGCTATACTTCTATTAATGCAGCCCAAAATAGCATTTGCCTTCTTTGCAGCCACATCGCATTGCTGGCTCATATTCAGTTTGTGATCTACCACAATTCCAAGATCCTTCTCACTTGTAGTATTGTTGAGCCAAGTGTCCCCCATTCTGTAACTCTGCATTTGGTTTCCTCTCCCTAGGTGCAGCACTTGGCATTTATCCCTATTAAATTTCATTCTGTTGTTTTCGGCCCAGCACTCCAGCCTATCGAGGTCACTTTGAATTTTGTTTCTGTCTTCCAGAGTATTAGCTGTTCCACCCAACTTTGTGTCATCTGCAAATTTGATAAGCATTCCCTGTAGCACCTCATCCATTAATAAAAATGTTGAAGAGCACCGAGCCCAGGACCGAGCCCTGTGGTACCCCGCTCGTTACCTCTCCCCAGTTTGAGAAGGAACCATTGATAAGCACTCTTTGAGTCCGATTCTGTAGCCAATTGTGGATCCACCTGATAGTTGTTCCATCTAGCCCACTTTTAGCTAGCTTACTAATCAGGATATCACGAGGCACTTTGTCGAAAGCTTTGCTGAAGTCCAGATATATGATGTCCACAGCATTCCCACAGTCCACAAGGGAGGTTACCCGATCAAAAAATGAGATCAGATTAGTCTGACAGGATTTGTTCTTGACAAATCCATGCTGGCTTCTAGTAATCACTGCATTGTTCTCAAGGTGCTTGCAGACTGACTTCTTTATCATCTGCTCCAAAATTTTCCCAGGGATTGATGTCAGACTGATTGGCCTATAGTTCCCAGGTTCCTCCTTCTTGCCCTTTTTGAAGATGGGAGCAACATTTGCCCTCCTCCAGTCATCTGGCACTTCACCTGTCCTCCATGATTTCTCAAAGATAATAGACAGTGGTCTTAAGAGTTCTTCTGCCAGTTCCTTTATTACTCTAGGATGCAGCTCTGGTTTGTTGTCCTTCGGTTTGGGAGTATGAATATATTCGCATCAAAATGCTAATGGAAAGAAATTCTCACCCATCTCAAGCAGTTAGAAAAGTGGTCAGGAGCAACTTTTGAAAGTCTGTAGATGAAGTTTAAGTAATATAAAGGAAGAAAGAGGCAACCAATGCAGGGAACAGAGAAGAGTGAAATGAGTAAAATGATTGTAATGATGAAGAGAATAGATCAAGTGAGGTGAAGACTTTGAGGCAGAGGAATCGAGGTTGAGAAATGCAGGTGGAAGACCAAGAAGGGCATGTTTTGTTGTAGTCAGTACAAGAAAGGATGGGAAAGGGAACAAGAGCTTTCGTTGCATCCAAAGCGGGGAAAGGGCAAACACTGTCGATATTACAAAGAGGAAAGTGGCAATGTTTAGCAGTTGAGAGAATACACAAGGAAGAGAAAACAAGAGAGGGACCAAATATACCAATGAGTTATGAGCAATTCAATCCAGGAAACTCTCCTATGTTCTACTCTTGCATTTAAGTGGTTGAGATCAGTGTTGAAGTGGCACATTTTGAAGTGCGGGTGCTTATCATGACAGCAGCCATAGTCATGGCCCAAAGAAGAGTAAAATAATTCAGGCAGCTGTGTTAATCCATATCAACAAGCCGGTTCTAGCAGTTCTCATCTCCACCCAGGACAGATCTTTTGTAAACTTAATGTGTCTTTAGGCACAATCCTATGCATGTTTATAGAGAAGGAAGTCCTACAACTCCCAGCATTCCCCAGCCAGCCATGCTTGGAGTTGTAGGACTTCCTTCTCTAGGGTTGTGCCCTTAACTGCCCATTCAAAATCAAGCTACTCCAAAATAATTTTCATCAGGGACTGATATATTGTCGCTGGGGTTAAGTGCTGGTGCGGCATCTCTGCAAGTTCTGGCTCCACTGCACCACTGGTTGGCACGGACAGGTGAAATACACAAACCTTTTGGACCATGTGCCCATACTAACCAGCTTTGAGTGCAGGACATACAGAATCCCTAGACCTGTTGTTACAGTTGGATAATGTCTGAGTTGGCACCCCTAATTACCAGTTGCGCCAGGCCCATGCTACCCCGAGAGGTGCTAGGATCTTTTGCTGGAGTCTAACGTGCGTTGCTTGTGAGTGTAGGTCCCCTACTTATCTCTCTTACTAAAACAGACAGACACACTTAGAAAACACAAGGATATTTTTATTACATGTGAAAGATAGAACAGATACAGATTCCTTGCTAACAATTCTCTTATATTTCAGTTACAGTTAAGTAGCAAGGCAGCAACTATACACCACTCACTCACACTCACACTCACACTTTCTATTGCTAAAAGAAAGGAAAAACCCTGTGCCTATGGAGAGCAGAAAAGCATGGGGGGGGGGGACCCTCGAGCCCCATCCTAACAAAGAGGAAAAGAAAGCAAAACCTACAAGCCATACCCCTCTCCATTTTTGCGAGTTTTCTCTTCGGTGTGGTGCCTTGTTGCTGGCAAGAGTGAGCCTCAAGAGAGGGCCAGCTTCCATATTGGTAGCAAGCATTCTTATACTCTTGATTCCCCTGTTTCTCTTATGGAGGAAGGAGGGGCTGCTCAGATGAGTCAGAAAAGCTGCCTACGTGTCCTTATCTAGTTCCTCATTGTTCTGTTGTGTTTTGGCTTTTAGTTAGACCTTTCTTCCTGACTAAATATTTCTTTAATTATTTCTTGATGTATTTTATTCTGTTTATTTCCTCTCTACCAACATCCTATAAATCCCATCAGCTCTTAAATTATTTACAGTCTGGAGTCTTCTCCTTCTGTGCACATCACTTAATCCCATCAAGGCAGGGACCTCCTGGTAGATGTTACTTTGCATTCTTATCTCTATCACTTCCACTCACCCAGACTCACACCATTCATTACATCTTTCTTTCTCCCAGTACCAAAGGTTACTCCAGTTCATTCTCCTTCACTATCCCATAAAGCGCAGCAACTTTACAGGCCTGGTTTGATGCTTTCTTCCTTTCCTTATGACTATTTTATATTCCACCATATCAGGAGGGATGATTAAATCATAGAAAGCATCACTCTGTTATCCCAAAGAAAAAGAGCACCTGAAGTCAACTGAGCTGGACCTTTCACTTTGAAACACTCTACACTTAAGGGCATGCCTGCACATATACAACACCATAAGGCAATTGAGCATCAGCTACATGTTCTAACTCTACATGTTATTATTACATGCCTTAATCTGGAATATGCTCCCAGTCCGGATGCGGGCCCTTTGTTGGTTCCTGCTTAATATCACCTCCCCCCAGCTGCAATTTCCCCCCAAAGGTGCTGTTTGTACTTAAACAGCACCTTCGAGGGCAAATAGCAGCCAAGGAGGCAATTTTTGACAAGAAACCAGCATGGGGCCATGATCTGGATCAGGAGGAACATGTTCCAGATCAGGGCTCCACATCTGCCTAGTCTTCAAAATAAAAGTGGCTAATTTAAAAGCATGGTTATCATCACATGTAGCTTGGCCTTTAACCCAGCCATGGGATTCTGGTTGCAATTGCAAACGGTCATGTTCTCAGCTGCTTTGAGGTCCCTAACCTTCCTTCCTGCCACATATCTTGTGAGATCAGGAGGTTGGAGAGGAAGACTTGTTGGATTGACTTAGGTCCTTTCCAATGGATGCTTCTGTCATTACGACTGAGATCTTCAAGGGATGGGTTCACAGAAGGCAGACAGGCCTAGCCTGAAGGCCTAGGTGGGCTTACAGCAGACCAAGGCTACCACTCTCCATGCTGTATCCGTGTATGAGAATTGCATCTTAACTTTGCAAATCACTTGAAAAGGCCCTCTTCACATCCCCAAATGCAAACGGGAGCGCATGTTCTCCGAAAATGTTCACAAAATTCCTGAATTTGCGTTCACAAATGTGCACTTGAAAAAATGCGCAAGCAACTTCCTCAAAATGCACTTTTTTTTTTGACAAATACACAACTTTTGACAAATACACAACTTTTGACAATGCACAAGTTTTCCCGTTTGAACAAACTGGAAAACAGTTTGCAAATGAGAACGGGACCCATCTGAACTGAGCTTTGAAGTAAAGTTTGAAGAATTTCAGTGAGTTCGACCATCCCTGGTCTGAAATAATAATGCCAGATGTCCACAAAAACAGAAGATCTGGGGGACCATCCAGAGTCTCAGTGGGACACTGTTGACCCTTCCACATTCATAAAAAGATGAGACGACTTACTCACAGATGTTAAAAGCCACCTTTCCTGGCTCCAAGGAGAGCTGGTTAATTAGCATCTCTGAGATGCTATGAAGATGAAGGCACTCTGTGCTAAGTGCTAATTATTGTTCTTGGTGATAGAAGAGCTGGCGGCTCTTCCCTGGGTCCTCCCCCTTCTCCCTTTCTTCTCTTCAGAACTCCAGATTCATCAAAGATGTTCCCGGCACAGAATCACTTGTCCCTGGCTCAATTTTCAGCATCATTCACTTGCTTTTTCGAAAGGAGGCTCTAAGAGGGCATAAAACGCAAGATGGAAGGCTTCTCATCTTCGAGGAGCTTTTCTGCTCTCCTGGGCTTCTGTTTGAAGGGGGGATTCTTGCAGCCCACTATCCCAGAGAACACCAGAGACCCTGGGCAGAATAACCCCAGGGTCAGCTCTATTCTGAACAAGACCACCATTCTCTACTACCCCACCTCAGAGTTTCTGTGATGTATCTCCAGAGCAAGCTATGGAAAACCTCTATATTCTTTAGGGCTTCCTTCATGTGTTTTCCAGGGATGTGTATCAGATTCGGATGAAGCCCGAGCAGAACTGGGCCTCTTTGGTCCTGTTCTGTTGCTTCCCAAGGTGGATAATAAACCAGATAATAAAGCTTCTCAATTAGAGAAAGCTCAGGGATGAAGATACCTTCATTAACACGCAATGGAAAGACATTAATGTAGGTGCCAGGTGAGCCTCCCCAGGGAGTTCCATAAGTGGAGTGCCATGACAGAGAAGGGTCTCTACCCAGTCACCATCTTCCTCACCCATCCATCCAGCTTCTGTACAACAGTCTCACAAACACTGAGCCCAGGGGTGTGTGGAGCCTATGGCCCTCCAGACTTCAACTCCCATAAACCCTGACCGTTGGCCATGTTGGCTGGGGCTGATGGAATTGGAGCCCAGCGACATCTGGAGGGCCACAGGGAGTGTTGAGCATCTTTCGGTCCAATGGCGGAAGCTCTTGGGAGGCCACATTCCAGTGATGGGTGGGATGAAAGGAAAAGGGGGGGGCTATGCCCAAGTGCCAAACATACCAGCATATTTTAGCTTAAAGTCCTTACTGCCAATAATTAAGCCTTAGGAGATCCATTTCAACCTTTTAGAATGGGAAACGAACTCCACAAAAGCCAGGAAACCACCAAATGACCAGTGGTCAGGGGAAAGAGGGAGGGGCCAGGGGAAGGGGGTGTGGCCATCTGGGGACCCCAGGAAGAGTGGATTTGGCCCCTGGGGTAAGAGGTTCTGCACTCCTGGCTTATGCACTATTCAGTGCTCAGTATACTCCGTGTAGAGGCATTACTGATGACTGGTCACATTTGTACCACCCCAACCAGGGGAGGCTGGTGACCAGTGGGGCTCCTCATCCATGTTGGGGTTGGATTGAAAAAGCGGTCTGTGTGCTAGCTGGCTGAATGAAGCCCGGGCTGTCCACACACAGCAGCAGAGTACTCTCCGCACGCAGCTGTCAGCTTCAGCCTTCCCAGCAGCATTCCATCCAGGACTCGGGAATCACACTGTAGCCAAAACCAGTTCTATTCTAACTGTTTTATTAACTTATCACAAAGTATCACTACAGGTTACTTTACATTCCATATACAGAGTCCATGTGCAGAGTACAAAGCCCTGAAGGTACATCCAGCTCAGCATAAAGCAAGTGCAAGCATGTGCAGCTCAGAATCATACAAGCATGATACATATGGCCGAAGCCTGGCCACTGCACGCCATTGGCCTATGTACACCACATGGGCTCTTTGTCCCACGGTTAGCTTTCCCAGGCCTGCCGGCAAGAAGAGCTCCGTAAACATAGACAGCCATGTCCGGAAAGTTCCCAGATAAGCAGCACAGAAGCCGCTGCAAAACATATCGAAACATAACAAAACATAAACATTACAGCAAGCCTGTTTTGCTTCATACACTAACAATATCCACTGCAACTTTTATTCTGAGCTAGCTCCTGTAAAGCTCAGAGTAACAGCTGCAACAGATAAGGAGCCCCGCTGACATAGGAGTCACCAGCCTGCCCCGCACCCAACCTCCCCCTAAATTGCTCAGGCAAGCTTTCCTTTCTTTTATAACCTGCAGTGAGCTGGGTTAGACTGAGGGGCCAGCAGCTTTCCCAGAGCCAGCCAATGAACACAGTGGCTGAGCAGGGGACCGAAACTGGGTTCCCCAGCTCCAGAGCCAACCCACCGCCCGTGATTCCACACAACAAAGTTGCTTACATGAGCTCATCAGCAGTGCATCGGTGCATAGACCATCTTTTTGACAGATGCCTCTTTCCTTCTCTAGGTGCCAGATTTATCTGTGGTAGCCCTGGTGTCCAAGCAAGTCACCGCCTATAATGCTGTCAACAATTCCACGGTCTCCAGGACCTCTGCTAGCAAGTATGGTAAGGGCCCCCGTACCACGACATTTTGAGTCGACCATGGAAGGGAACCCAGGGCAGGCTGTGCAGTCGAGACTCGGACCCTGGTTTCCCCCCATGATGTGCTCCCGTGGTGGGCAGAGCACTAGAAGTGCTATGAAATGTCAGAGCAGTGTTCTCCAACCTTGGGTCCCCAGATGTTTTTGGCCTACAACTCCGGAGCTGGCTGGGGCTATGCTGGGAGTTGTAGGCCAAAAACAGTCTGGGGACCCAAGGCTGGAGAACCCACTCTGTTAGAGGTTCCCAGCCTGAAGGCATTAACTGGGTAGTAGTAGAAGCAGTACGGGTTGGCCATATGAAGGGTCACGATGCAGGTGGCGTCTTCCAGCACACATCCCAGTGGGAGTTCGGATCTGAGCTCTTGAAGCACCCTTGTTGACCCCCCCTTGATTAATGGAACAATAATATCCAGGCTGGAAGTAGCCCATGGACTGCCAGCGGTGGACCCCCGCTTAAATTCCGGAAGAGTGGCTTTTACCCAGTTCTGCTTCTAGTGGCCAGCTAGATCCCCATGGGGGCACTGAGAGCAGGGCAAGAAGGTGATTTTTATTCCCTCTTGCTTTTATTTATTTATTTATTATATTTATCAATCGCCCATCTGGCCGGTCACCCAGCCACCCTGGGCGATGTACAACCAAAATACAACAAAACACAATAAAATATAATAATTAAAACAATATAAAAAATTCTTATTAAAAACCTAACCCACCCCATATTCCCGCCTGAACAGCCATGTTTTTAATGCACGGCGGAAGCTCATCACGGAGGGGGCATAGCGAAGGTCACTAGGGAGGGAGTTCCATAATGTGGGGGCCGCCACAGAGAAGGCCCTCTTCCTAGTCCCCACCAGCCTGGCTGCTCTGGCTGATGGGATAAGGAGAAGGCCGTCCGTGGCAGACCTTGTTGAGCGGCCTACTTGATGTTGCTGGAGGCGCTCCTTGAGATAAGCTGGGCCGGAGCCGTGTAGGGTTTTAAAGGTCAAAACCAACATCTTGAATTCGGCTCGGCAAGCAACTGGTAGCCAGTGCAACTCATTAAGCACTGGCGTGATGTGATCACGCCGGCGGCTGCCCTTAATCAGGCGAGCCGCCGCGTTCTGTACCAGCTGAAGCTTCCGGACCGTCTTCAAGGGTAACCCCACGTAGAGCGCATTACAGTAGTCTGACCAGAGTCAGAGAGGAGACCAAGGCATGAACCACTGATGGGAGCAGGTGATTAGGAAGGTAGGGGCGCAGCTGCCGTATCAGATGGAGTTGATACAGCGCCGCCCGGCTCACAGCTGCCACCTGAGCCTCCATGGACACCTGGGAGTCTAGAATGACCCCCAAGCTGCGGACCTGGTCCTTCAGGGGTAGATGTACCCCATTCAGCACCAGGTCAACATCCCCTAACCTTCCCTTGTCCCCCACCAGAAGTACCTCGGTCTTGTCAGGGTTCAGCTTCAGCATGTTCCTTCCCATCCAGCCAGCCACTGACTCCAGGCACTTGGACAGGGTCTCAACGGCCAACCTCGGTGAGGACTTAAAACAGAGGTAGAGCTGCTTTCCCCCAGCATCTGGTACTCAAAGGCATATGCCTGTCCATAGACACAGGCTAAATAACAGCTGCCTCACTGGATCAGGCCAAGATCCATTTTGTCCAGAAAAGGAAAAGAATGGACAGATCAGTCTATTTCCAGTCTGGCAACAGTTTCATGTGTGTTCATTCAAAGGTCTGTTCCGTTCCATCCCTTTTCTGCACAGAACGTAAACAGCACAAAAATTTGCATTTATTTTAAAGGTTTTTCCCCACCCGCAGAAGGTGCATTTTTGTATGCATTTAACAATACATGTTACTGAATGAATTTTAACCTAAAAGATCCACTTTGATTTGCATCTTGATAATTTTTTAAAAAAAATCTGAGATCTAAAGCAAGGCTATGTTCTGCTCTGCTTACTAGTCCAGGATTTGTAAAACAGGCTGGCTTCCTTTAAAGCAGTGTTCTCCAACCTTGGGTCCCCAAATGTTTTTGGCCTACAGCTCCCAGCATGCCCCAGCCAGCTACACTGGCTGGAGCATGCTGGGAGTTGTAGGCCAAAAACATCTGGGGACCCAAGGTTGGAGAACACTGCTTTAAAAGGTGAATTTAATGAAATCCTCAAGCATTCCTAGTCCAGCATACTTTTGGTAGCTTGCCAAGCTTTGGCCTGATGCTCCTCCCACCACCTCCGACTCAGTTTCCCTCCTGGCAGATCAGGCTTCCCAAACTTTGTCTGTCTTTCCCTTGCATCCTGAAGCTCTGCGTTTTTGTGCTTTCAGAAAACATGATCCGCTACACAGGCAGCCCAGATAGCTTGCGCTCTCGAACGCCAATGATTACGCCTGACCTGGAGAGCGGGGTCAAGATGTGGCATTTGGTCAAGAACCACGAACATGGAGATCAGAAGGAAGGCGACCGAGGGAGCAAGATGGTGTCAGAGATCTACCTAACCAGGCTGCTAGCCACCAAGGTATGTACGGATGGGGGAAGCATGAAACAATTATTTCACCCTAGGGAGGGATTTGAAGGCTGGAAGGTGGTAACCGCTCGCTTGGCAAGAAAGACATGAATTGCGGGCCTGGTGGCTACTTTGTCAGCAGTGTTTCTTGCTTTTCAGAAGGTGACCAGTCCTCACTCTCTTCCACTATAATACTTAATATGTACAATCTCTATGATTAAATTTAAAGTGTGTGTGTGTGTGTTTTGTCTATTTCTTCTTTAAATGTATACACCCTCAAAATGCAGTCTGTTTTCTGGAACACGGCTGCTTCTTTGCTTTTCTCTGATATGTAAGGGATTCATCTGGAGGAGCATCTAGTGGAAGAGGAGAGAGAGAGAGAGAGAGAGAGAGAGAGAGAGAGAGAGAGAGAGAGTTCTCAAGCGGGCTGGCTGACAGGGGAACCAGCCCCTCAGCTGAGGTGCCGGTCTGTACGAAGGTGTTGAACGAGCTGGGCGGTGAGCACTCCATCTGTCACCGTGCGCAGCACTTCATGGGAGATGCTTCGCCTGACAGCTCTATAACTCTCCCCAGTTGACTTTCAGTCCAGGCATACCACGGATGGCAGTTTAACACTTGATGCCTTCCGCGTGACACCCACTCCTTGCCGCTCCATGCTGGCACTTTGTTATTTACGCAGAATTGATTTTGCTGACACCTTTTGAAGCAGCGAATGGAGCAGGGCAGGCAGAAACGGCTGGCGAGTGGCACTGCATTTAGGAAGGAAACAGATCTGCCACAGTCAAGGTGGTGATGGAGGCCACTGGCTGAGGACATGCGGCAGTGGCCGTTTGCCTCCGAGCCTTTATCAACCCCTGAGCAGTAAAATGGCAACACCAGGATGTTGTTAGCATCTTCTGCCCTTCATTTAAGAACATAAGGAGAGCCCTGCTGGATCAGACCAAGGGTCCCTCTAGTCCAGCATTCTGTTCTCACAGTGGCCAACCAGCGGCCCACACGGGAAGGAAACCCACAAGCCGGATATGAGTGCAACAGCACCCTCCCGCCCATGTTCCCCAGCAACTGGTGTACATAGGCGTACTGCCTCTGATACTGGAGGCAGCATAGAGCCATCAGGACTAGTAGCCATTAGATAGCCTTCTCCTCCATGAATTTGTCCAAACCCCTTTTAAAGCCATCCAGATTGGTGGCCATCACTACATCTTGTGGAAGGGAATGCCATAGTTTAACTCTGCGCTGTGTGAAGAAGTCCTTCCTTTTCTCTGTCCTGAATCTCCCACCAATCAGCTTCATGGGATGACCCCTTTGGGTTCCAGTATTATGAGAGAGGGAGAAACATGTCTCCCTGTCCACACCAGGCATAATTCTGTACACCTCTACCATGTCTCCCCTTACTTGCCCTTTTTGTAAGCTAAACAGTCCCAGATGTTGTATGATCCTTTCCTCATAGGGGAACTGCTCCAGCCCCTTGACCATTTTAGTTGCCCTTTTCTGCACTTTTTCCAGCTCTACAATGTCCTTTCTTAGGTGCGGTGACCAGGACTGTATACAGTATTCCAAGTGCGGTCACACCTCTTACCCACAATTCAGTATCCCAGACTCTCTGGGACTCGATGGGCTTCCTTGTTGGTACTCTTTGCAAACAAATGATGTATGATCTGGAGTAGCGAGGTATCTAAGAGACAGAGCTATAGATACAGAAGTGTCCAGTTTGAATCTTGCTTCTACCTTGATCTTGCTAGGTGACCTTAGGAAAGCTCCCCCGTCTCAACCTCTCTAATATGGGGATCGTAATACTCTTCTGCCTTACAGGATTGTTTTAAGGAATGCAGCAGGATGATGTGAATGAAGTACTGTTTACACTTGAAAGTGCTATTTTACTTAGCTATGCTGGCTGGGGCATACTGGGAGTTGTAGGCCTTTTTTAGGCTAAACATACATACCCAATTCCTTCAGGTTTTTTCCTTATTTAATTTGCCTTAAAGGCCTCTTCTCACCTTTCGCCTCTGAATGCTTTCCTACTTGTCAAACATCTTCCTGGAGTCCTGCCAGAAGCGATAGTGACAGCTAGGGTTACCTGCTTTCATCCATTTACTTGGTAGATTAATCAACTATTTGTAAAATGTCTTGCAGCCATTGCTAAAAGATGGTATTTAAAAGTTACACATAAATTGCTTGGGGCAAATTTTAATTCCTACATGTTATGTATGTGTGTGAGTTGGGGTTATTTTGGTTCAGATCTGGGCTTTGGTGAAGGAGGGTTCAAATCCTACTTTCATTCACCTAATCTGCCCCACAGGGTTGTTGAGAGAGCAAAATGAATAATTTCACATACACAGTTCCGAGATCCTCAGAGGAATAGCAGGATACAATTTTAATTAATAGGGAGTGAAAAAAGACAATATTAAAGATGGCCTTTTCTTGGAAGAATAAGTGGTTGCTTTTGTTTATTAAATTGTACGTTGCATCACAACTCCTTCAACATCTCAAGACCCAACCTGACATGATGGATGGGGAAGTCATGCTGGGTGTCGGTGAGTCTGCCTTGTTCATATATACAGCAGGGTGCTGGAGGGTCTTTTTATATAAAAATGGGGCTTGTAGGTGAGAGGAACAGAGGCCTTCCCCTCCCTGTCTGTAGACCCTTGTTCAGGCACTTCTCTCCCAACCCTTGAGGATTGCAGGGAGGTAAGGCATGGGAAAGGTTCAGCTCCCCTTACCTGCATGCCCCTTTTAATATAAAAAAATAGAATAGCTCACTCCTTGGGTTGGATTCAAGATCTGCCTTCTGCAAGAGGAAGGGACAGTGGAGTCTGGTGGCTCCAATGGCAGTCGGATGGTGTATCCCCCCCCCCCGGTTTCAATCTGAACTTTTAAGGAGCTATCCATGGTGCTGAGCCCGACCCCTACAAATTTTAAGTTCAGCACCACGGATAGCTCCTTAAAAGTTCAGACTGGGACCCAGAGCGGTTTACGCCGCTCCACTGACACTGAGCCACCAGCCTCAACTGGGAAGGGGCCTTCCGTGAGAGGAAGGGCTCTGCTAATGGAAGATCCCTTTGTCTGATTTTTGGGGACCCCTCCACACACACACCACAGCTCACCCCAATCAGCAGGGTCACCTGACTTTCTGTGTAGCATTTGCAGGGGGCTGTAGGGGCTGCTGTGGGAAGGAGGGGGCGGGGAAGTCGACAGTGCAGTTGATTCAGCTTAAATCTGGATCCAACCCCTTAGCTTCATATGTGAATGGGGCAGACGTGTGATTAAACAAATGTGGATGCCCCCCTCCCCATCACATCTAACTTGGACCTCAAAAAGATACCTATCATGATGGCACTCTTCAAGGACTTGAAAAAAGGTGGTCACAAAGGGGAGGGTCAGGATCCCTTCTGGAACATCCCAGAGTGCAGAACCCAGAATAATGGGCTCAAGTTACAGGAAACCAGATTCTGGTTGAACATCAGGAAAAACTTCCTGACTCTTAGAGCAATACAACAATGGAACCAACTGCCTAGGGAGGTGGTGGGCTCTCCCACACTGGAGGCATTCAAGGTGCAGCTGGACAGCCATCTGTCAGGAACGCTTTAACCTGGATTCCTGCATTGAGCAGGGGGTTGGACTCGATGGCCTTGTAGGCCCCTTCCAACTCTACTATTCTATGATTCTATGTAAGGTTCCTTTGGTTCCTTACAGGAAAGAAGGCAGGATAGAAATACAAGAAATAATTGTTTGCCCTTCTGATGGTGGGCCTGCTTGCCTACTGCACTGCATTGATTCCCCCTTTCCCTCACCTTCTACCAGGGCACTTTACAGAAGTTCGTTGATGACCTCTTTGAGACAATCTTCAGCACAGCGCATCGTGGCAGCGCCCTGCCATTGGCCATCAAATACATGTTCGACTTCTTGGATGAGCAGGCAGACAAGCACAACATCCATGACCCTCATGTGCGGCACACCTGGAAAAGCAACTGGTGAGTAGGAACATCGGAACATCGGAAGCTGCCTGAGGCCGATACTGAGTCAGAACCTGGGTCCATCTAGCCCAGTGTTGTCAACACTGACTGGCAGCCGCTCTCCAGGGTTTCAGGCAGGATTCTTTCCAAGCCCTACCTGGAGATGCCGGGGATCAAACCTGGGACCTTCTGCATGCCATGCAGGGGCTCTATCACACTGAGCCATGGTACTGTCTCTGAGTACAGAGGGAAGATGGCCATGTTAGTCTGCGGCAGCAAAGACATGCAGGATGCTTGTGCCAATCGGATGGATGGATGGATGGATGGATGGATGGATGGATGGATGGATGGATGGATGGGAAAGGGGATTAGTCTCCAGGGAGTGTAGAAAGAAACACAAACAGGCACCACAGATAAACCCAGGTATGTCGTTTTAAAGATATGATAGAAAGGTCAGTCCTTACTCAGCTCTGGTTTCTTCACTCAGCTTATAGAGCTAGAATCTCTTTGCCGGATGCCTTCCCTTTACGTTTTAAAGTTTCAGAGAATGTCTTCTAAGAGAATTTGCGATCATTCTTTTAAAGTTCAAGAGGATGTTGGAGACTCCCTCCTGAGAGGGATGCAGCAGAGGGGTGAGCACACTTCAGGCTTTGGGGATCTACTTTGTTTTTTTGTTTGTTTTTACTAGAATGCCGAGATCCACCAAGTGGAGCCTGGCACAAAGACATACACTTAGAATCAGAGAATTCTGAGTCCAGGGATTTGTTCTGAGTAGCAGGAAGCAGATGGAGCTCACAGTCCTTCCACATACAGATCCACTCCCGGTTACCCCAAGTTTCCTTCATTTGAGCAGTATCATTTAGGGTGGGAGGAAAGCCTTCTTGTTGCTGCTATTGTTAAACAATTGGGAGTCAGAAATCCTCGCTGATATAACAGTAGATTCAGATCTATGTGTCTCCTGGGCTGCCTACAGAACATGGATGATGGTGGCAGTGGAGGCCGGTGGCTGCAGTGTCATTGGGGATGTGGAACTATCCATGGTGCTGAACCATACCCCCAAAGTAGGTTTGGGACCATGGATCGCTCTTTCAAAGTTCAGAGTAAAATCCAAAGTGGATACACAGCCCCACTGACATTGGAGCTGCCAGCCTCCACCGGATGGTTCCTTGCAGTTGGTTTGATGGTTTGCTTACAAGCCATGTAGTTATATGCGAGGTTTCCCTTCCTCCCATTGTTGCTGTATTCCACGGAATAGAAGCAACAAGCTAGGTTCAGCAGTGAGAAGACTCCATTCCTCACTATGCTCCTCTGCTAGGAAGTATTCTTACCCCACCCTGGGGAGTAGGAAAGGGTGAACCAGTGACATCTGAGATTGCTAGATTCCTCCAAACATCACCTCGCCGCTCATCTCATGGCTGATTCCCATTCGCATTTCAGATCGCTGCTCACTCTGCGCAGATGGGGAAATTGCGCAAATTGAGCTGCGGTCGAACGTGAAAGTTGTGCAGACGTCCCCCGAATTTGCGCAGATTTCCCAATTTGCGCAACTTTGCTCCATAGACTAGAGCAGGGCTGGTTCAGTCTATGGGGGAAATGGGTGCAAATTAGGAAAGTTGTGCAAATCGAACTGAGAAAGTGGTGCAAATCGAACGCGAGAACATGTTTGGCAATTTGTGAACATTTTTGGCGGCCACGTGCTTGCACTCGCAAATGTGTTTGGGGCTTCGAGCAGGGCATGCCCGCATGTTTTGTGAGCAGAAATGAAATCCTCCTACATCCCTACCGGCGGCGGGCGGAGAGCGATTTTCTGTCTTCTCTGCAACTATGCAAAACACGCTGACACATTTTAAGAATGCAACCGGGCGGGCGAGGGGTGCTCCAATGCATCCCCCCCCCCCCCGCTTATACCAACCCTGCTGACTGGCAGGTTGTCGGCATGCCACGGAATAAAAGGAAGAAAGAAACCCCAGGCAACCAAAGAGGCTTTGAGCTAATGAAACATTAGCATATTATTAACATCATCTGTGGCACTAATCTAAGTCTGATTGAAGCCACTCAGACTAAATGAGCAGGAGGTTTATTTAAAGGGGGGGAGAGGGGATGGGAGGGGGGATTTGGGAAATGGAAAAAATGATCGGTTCTCGATCAGATTCAGTTAATTCTAAGTCAGTTTCCCCAGCTTCATTCTTCCCAACCGCTTCCTTTAGTTATCCTCAATTGCCAGATGCAGAGAGAGAGAGGGAGAGAGGGAGAGAGAGAGAGAGAGAGAGAGAGAGAGAGAGAGAGAGAGCCCTTGAATCAGGTGAATTCAGTGGGGAAATAATGGAGAATCAAATGGAAATTGACATATATAGCCAGGAAATTTTCATGTGAAGTGTCTTGATATCTGGGAGTTCATCTGTCCTGGATCAAACATGGTTCAAAGATATGAAGGGGGTGCTGCCCCTCTGAATGCAGATGGACAATGCTGTAGTCATTTCCAATGAGCTCGGAGTGGGAGGCATTGATTTTGCCAGCCTCCAAGTGGCAAAACAGCATCTAGTTTTTGTTTTGTTGTATAATAAGCATATTTAATTATCAATACCATCATCTCATTTGAATTCCACTTCTATTCCCTGGGACTCGGCAATGTCCCATTATAGCCAGACAAGGAACTATTTTTTTTTAGCATTTCAATCAGCAGTTAGGGGGACCTATTTCAGCCTCAGGGCCAAATTCAATTTTGGGGCCCGCTTTTCAGTGCTATGTGGGACTGGGGGAATTTCTGTAAAATTCAGGCCCCTGCTCCTCAAATTTGCGCAAATTTCAGAATGGAGACCCAAATTTTTCCCAAATGTGAAATTAACTGTCAGAAAATCCAAGGTGGCCAAGGTGACCTGTGTGCATATGCAGCGAGAGGAGGCGGCTTCCGCACTTCTCATGTTAAATGCTACAACAAGAACTTGAGTCTAATGAGTTGTCCCTGATTTGCACAAATTGTGATTTGTGCAAATTGCGCTAGAGATATACAGTTTTTTGGCTCCAAATTTGCACAAATATCTTGAGCAATTTCATGGAAGCCAAACACCCCCCCCCAACTCAGTCCGCTTTTGACTATCAGGTCAGAAATGTGTTGAAAGTCCATCAAGCTTTCCAGTGTTGTGCATCTAGTGATGTTAACCCACCTGGGGGGGGGGCGCCCCGCCTCTCCTCTCCACGGCGCCCCCCCCGCCGCTCGATCCTCAGTAGCGCGGAGCAATTCTCCGCACCGCTCAAGCCGCCCGCACCCGCTGCGACGGGACCCTGCACCGGCACGCCGGGACCCCACGCTGCATCTTCTCCATAGAAACCAGGGCAACAGGGCTTAAAACGGCCATTTTAATCCCTGTTGCCCTGGTTTCTACAGAAAAGACGTAGCGCAGGGTCTCGTCGCACCGGTGCAGGGTCCCGTCGCGTCACTTCCGGCCAGCTGGAAGTGACGCGACGGTCCTGTCGCGGTGGGCGCGGGCAGCTCGTCGTGGAGAGGCGAGCGGGGCTGGGACCTGGTAAGGCCCGCGAGTCTAGGGCGTGCGTGAGCGGGGCCAATTTCGACCCAATACGCCCGCTCGAGGCAAGCAGTTACATCCCTATAGTGCATCCCTACTTGCCCCCCTCCCTCCCTCAGTGAATCTACCTTTTCACCAGCATCATCACCAGCCACTATCATTCCTTTTTCTCATTATTCCTTCCACTTGCTTGCTTGACGGGCAGAGCCAGGGAGAAAGTAGGCAGTGGCATCTGTTGCTCCTCCTCGCCAGCACTGTTGTCTAGGCCGGAGCAAGAGGCAGATGAACAAGCAAGTTGCAAAGAGGAAGAGGAGGAACAAGTCCAGGGGGGATCTTCTCAATGGGCCCCTACTGGGGTGTGGGCCCTTGGCAGGTGCCCAACCTTACCTACCCTTGATGCTAGCCCTGGAGGGTGTGGTGCTTATCCCTTCCTAGGGATGGATAAAACTTTCTGTCTCATATTTTGCCCAGACAGTACACATTTGTGCCATCCCATTTCCACATCAGCTTGCGAATGTTTTTTTGTTAAAAGTCCACGGCAAAAGTTCATGTTCATTTTTTTTGGTAAACAAATAATATACACTCTTTTTTTGCAAGTTCTTGCCGTGATATGTATATCTTTTTGTACATAGTTTCCCCCAATGTACGTGTTTTTGTATGTATTTTTGGATGGGAGGACTGTCTCACAAAAATTCAGAGAAGCGCAAAACCCAAAAGATAATAGCGTTCTGGTGTGCGTATTAGTTAGGGAAGTACAAATTAGGTCAAATTGTATTCAAAAACCTGAACCCGCAAATGTCATCCCCATCCCTTCCTGTACCATGCCAATTACCCCAAGGCTATTTTCCCATCTGCAGGGGAAAAGAAACAATTAAGATGCCTGGAGGTATTTGCAGGGGATGACTGGAGGATGGGGGAAGGGTTACACACCCTCAACCACCTGGTGATTCTCCCCCTGCATGAAAAACATGGCCATATATGAGGGAAATATAGGATGGGGAACCCCATGTTTTTCATCATAATTGGGCCTAAGCTGTGAGAACTCAACGGGTGTTTTGTTTTGTTTTTTTTCTTTGGCTTGCTACTACAACTCCCTTAATCCTGTAAGACTAGGCTATTCAGGAGCATCAGTAAAACTGAGAATCTCCGATTCAATGTCATACAATCCCCCCCGGACAGAGAAAGCGCAAATTGATGTCTGACACCCCTCTTTGTTTCTTCCCTCTTTCCTTTCTGAAGCTTGCCACTAAGGTTTTGGGTGAATATGATCAAAAACCCACAGTTTGTCTTTGACATCCACAAGAACAGCATCACAGACGCCTGCCTATCAGTGGTAGCACAAACCTTCATGGACTCCTGTTCGACCTCAGAGCACCGTTTGGGCAAAGATTCTCCGTCAAATAAGCTCCTCTACGCCAAGGACATCCCCAGCTACAAGAACTGGGTGGAAAGGTATGTGTCCCGCCTTCCCCTGTGACGCTAGGACTCAGGGAGTTACCCAGTGAAAATGTTTGGTGATAGGTTCAGGTCAGAGAAAAGGAAGGACCTCTTCACATAAATTAACTTATGGAATGCAGTGGTGCAAGATGTGGTGGTGGCAGCCATACCTGCTACTGCTTCTCCTCCTCCTCCTCCTCCTCCTCCTCCTCCTCCTCCTCCTCCTCCTCCTCCTCCTCCTTCTAGGATTAGACATATTCCTGAAAGACTGCCTTCTCCCATACAAGCCTGTCCAGATTTTAAGATCTGCGGGGGAGGCCCTTCTCTTGGTACCGCCACCATCAGAGCCACATTTGGTGGAGACACAAGAAAGTGGCTGCTCCCAGGTTCTGGAACACCCTGCAGAGGGAGGCTTCATTGGGCCCCCTCTCTGTTGTCCTTCCAGCAGCAGGCAAACACATTTTTATTCAGGCAGGTCTTTGGCATGTAAGCTGATCTGTTGGCGAAGGGGGGTTGAATTGGTTGGTGCTGTTTATTTCTTTTAGGGAGCCATCTTATGCCCCTAGACAGCGTCTGAGGGGCCATAGGATATTTTGGATACCCAGCTCTAAGGTCGGAGACAGTGCTGTGACCTCGCAGCTGGGAATCGGAGCTCCGGCCCCACTCCCACTCCCCTCGTGGCCAGCACAGAAAGAACCACACCGGCTGCCTCTACGAGGTTGGGAAGCCAACCTCGTAGAGGGGTAACGGGGGGCATTTCGGTGGGTGGGGAGGGGAATGGAGAGGCCAGGATGGCCTCTCCAGCCATCTTCGCTCCCGCTCTGAAGCGCTGTCTCCAAATGGGCAAAAAAAAAGGCCCATCTAGCGAAAATGCAGGGCAGGAGGAGGGGGAGATGATGAAGTCCGCCTCTGCCACTTTTCCCAACCTGCATAGGATGAGCACAAGCCTCTGAGTTCAGGGGCTTACGAGCATTGTAATAGGATTGTGCCCTTACTGTTGTGTTTTTAATTGTGTTTTTAATTTATTGCTATTTATGTTGAGTTTTAATTAAGAGTTTCTTTTTAATCTGGATATCATTGTTTGCTGCCTTGAGCACCATTTCTTGGTGGAAAGGCAGGATATATATATATATATATATATATATATATATATATGGAGGGTTAGCAAGCATATAATGCAGGGGTGGGGAACCTACGGTCCTCCATATGTTGCTGGACTTCAACTCCCATCAGCCCCAGCCATCATGGCCAATGACCAGGGATGATGAAAGATGTAGTCCAAGAACATCTGGAGTCATGGGTCCCTGATGCTATGGAACTCCCAAATTCAGAGGCATTGTGCACCTCTGAACCACAGAAGTGGGGGAGAAACAAAATGGCACAACTGTGACCTTCATGTGCTGCTTGTTCTGAGCTTCTTGGAAGCATCTGGGCTGATCATTGTTGGAAACATCTAGCACGTTTCTTTCTTTTTCCCCCTGTTCCTCCTGTTTTGCTTTTCATGTATGAGTGCAAAAATGTTCAGGGTGGTCATTTTGCTCAGCTTTGCTTTCACACCTGCAAGGCTCTTTAATTAGAAGGATGTGCTGAGACTGGTTTTGGTCTAATTTCTCTTGTGGTGAAAATGCTGTTCAAGGGATAAGGGTGGTGTGAGTAAGGGGGATGGAGCTGAGAAAGGAAAGGCAGGCCTGCACAAAAACCAAACCTGTCGTCCATCAGGACCCATCGAGCCACAGGTCCCAATTCCAGCAGGGTACTCTCCTGTCCTCCTTACCTCCGGAGATAAGTAACATGCAGGTTACAACTGGGGATGTATGGAGCAGTCCATTTTGGATCCAGTATCACTTTCACATGTATTCATTCATAAATCTGTTCCATCCCATTTTTGTACAAACCTGTATTTAAAAAAAAAACACACACCCCAAAACCTGCCTGAAAAATTGAATTATTTTAGAAGATTTTTTTCATGAAATATGCATTTTTGTAAATATTTTACCTTAAAATGTGCATTTATGTATGCATTTCAATCTAAAATATGCATTTTGATACATTTTTTTAGCTGAGCTCCGTGTTGCAACATTAGGAGAACTGCAAAAACCGAAGCTTGACTGTGTTCTGGATAGGGAGATGTTTTTCTCCCTCTTTCATAATATTAGAACCCAGGGTCATCCCATGAAGTTGATCGGTGGGAGATTTGGGACAGAGGAAAGGAAGTCCTTCTTCACACAGCACATACTTAAACTACGGAATTCACTACCACAAGATGTAGTGATGGCCACCAATTTGGAAGGCTTTAAGGGGGTATTGGAGGGACAGATTCATGGAGGAAGAAGGCTATCAATGGCTACTAGTCCTGATGGCTATATGCTGCCTCCAGTATCAGAGGCAGTAGTGCCTATGTACACCAGTTGCTGGTGAACACACAACCAGGAGGGTGCTATTTCAGTCATGTCCTACTTGGGAGTTTCCCACAGGCAGCCAGTTGGTCACTGTGTGAACAGAATTCTGGATGAGATATAGGCCCTTGGTCTGATCCAGCATGGCTGCTCTTATGTTCTTACATTAGTTGGTGAGCTATGAATCAGGTTGGTTTGCTGCCCAAATGCAGAATGAATTAAATCATAGAGTATCCCTAGTTACAATACACTGATTTGGACTTGTAGCCCATCATATCCCTCAGCACTGGGTCATGTGCAGCCTATGAGGGACCTCAGGGCTTTAGCCAGGCACCTCTTGACCTAGAGTAGGACCCAGAGCCCTCTTCAGGAGAAGAAGAGCATCATATCAAGAGAGGTGCCTGGCCTTTCAGGAGATGTCCAGGCCTCTACCTGCCAGTGAGATTGGGCCCACCATTTGCCTGCATCCTGGCGCATTCATGTGACTCTTCAAACAAGCCATGTATCTTGTCAGGCCGAGGATCTACCATGTCATTGCTGCTCCCGCCTACTGGAAGGGGCAACCCAGACTGTGGGGAGTTGCCCATATCACCATGCAGGGGGCAATAAGAACACATCCCTGAGCAACAGCACCAGGCCTCAACATGATCCTCTGGACTGACAAGATACATGGCTTGTTCGAAGAGATCACATGAATGCACCAGGATGCATTCTGATAGACTGACTGCAGCAGTGCTGTCTAGAAAACCCCAGGAGAAGTAATGAATACGGTTTGCCTTTGTTCTTGTGAATGCAGCCTGGGCTCGGTGAATCTCTTCTGCTTGTTTCCCAGTGCATGTAAGCAGCTAGTTTCCCTCTAGTCCTTAAGAAAAACTTAGGTACAGTATAAAAAAAACTAGGGCATAATTAAGCAAGGTAGCTCTAGAGAGTCCTCTTGGTTGCTAAGAAACTGCGTTTGCAGAAACTGAGGTCTCCGACCACTCCTAAAAATAATTATCTGGTCAAATCGGAACCCAGCGGTGGCTGAGCTGAGAACAATTGCCTTTCATATTGACTACATCACAGAAGTGTTTAGCCAGCTCTGTCCTCCTCCCACTGACAAATTATTTTACCAGAGCCCAAACATGGAACATGCAGTGCTGTCTACAAACAAGTAAGAAACAGAGAGTTTATAACAGACAAAGCTAGAGGTGCAGCTACTGCTTCTTCCCCCAGAGAAGTGGTTGTGTCAGTGATCATGAGTTTCAGTGACAAAAGAGAACAGTTGAGCCTAATGAGCATGCAGTTTAAAAAAAAAAACAGCTTCTACACAACGGGGTGATTGGTCATTTAATAATGCAAAGTGCATCCTATCAAGATAGCAGTGCTCCTCAACAATGCTATACCTCTAATATACTGTGTGAGGAATCTGATAGGGGGGTGAAATCTGATGGATATTCATGACTAGGCCCTGTGGATTCTGTTCCGTCAAACTTGTGCGGGCGCCGACTCGATCTGATGAAAGTTGAGCCAGCACGTGGACTTCCATTTTAAAATAGGCCATGATTTGCACAATTTTTTTAAAAAAAAAAAAAAAGCCAGGGAAATTTGTGCAAATTGCGAAAGAGAACCCAAAATTTGCACAAATCTGAAATGAACAATGTCAGAAAATTCAAAGTGGCCATTTATTTCTGGAAGTACTTTGGAGGATTGCTATGTTTTGCAATCACGTTGAGATGGAGCATATTTATCATGCTGCACACTGGGTTGCATAATGGAGTTGCAAATGCTACAAAATATTCAAAAGCAGCATGAACCCCCTTGACGCAAATCTAATGAGTCGGCCCCGGTTTGCACAAATCGTGATGGATTTCTCCGTATGAATCTCATCAGGACTAATGGAATGCGTGCATATGCAGTGAGAGACTGCTTCGATACGTCTCATGTTAGAAAACATTCAAGTAAAGCTAGCTTATATTCATGAAGCTAGGAAAAAAGCTACAACAATAACAACAACAATCACTTGACTCTAACGAGTCAGCCCCAATTTACGCAAATTGCAATGCGCAAATCATGATCTGCACAAATGGTGCTAGAAATACCCAGTTCTCAGCTCCCAATTTGTGCAAATATTCAAGCACTTCCATGGAATCTGAAACCCACCCAGCCCCAACTTGGCCTGCTTGGGTTGGAAAGGTGTCGAAAGTCCGTCGAGCTCAAACAGAATGAGTTGTCCAGGGTTAAACATCCCTGCAATTTGCGCAAATCATGATCTGCACAAATGGTGCTAGAATACCCAGTTCTCAGCTCCCAATTTGTGCAAAATTCAAGCACTTCCATGGAATCTGAAACCCACCCACCCCCAACTTGGCCTGCTTGGGTTGGAAAGGTGTCGAAAGTCCGTCGAGCTCAAACAGAATGAGTTGTCCAGGGTTAAACATCCCTGCAATTTGCGCAAATCATGATCTGCACAAATGGTGCTAGAAATACCCAGTTCTCAGCTCCCAATTTGTGCAAATATTCAAGCACTTCCATGGAATCTGAAACCCACCCACCCCCAACTTGGCCTGCTTGGGCTGGAAAGGTGTCGAAAGTCCATCGAGCTCAAACAGAATGAGTTGTCCAGGGTTAAACATCCCTAGGAGAAGCGTTAGTAAGCTAAGCATCTCAGGCTCATAGATTCTCTTCACCACAGGCAGAAAGTCATAAGTGACTCAGGTTGCTTAACCATATTTATTTAAATGTTTTCTCTTCCTGGCCCCATGACTAAGATCTCCCATCCTTGTGTGTGGTGTGTGTGGTGGTGGGGAGGTGCAGGAAGATAACACATTCAAGAAAACGTGGTACAGCCTGGTCTACTCTTTACTTTCTTCTCACCATGAGGAGAGTGCCCAAGGTTTGTTTGTGATTCCGAAAGAGATCTTGGGGTTGTGGTGGGCAGCTCAATGAAAATTTTGACCCAGTGTGCAGCTGCTGTGAAAAAGGCAAACTCCATGTTAGGCATAATTAGGAAAGGAATTCCTGTGGCTCACGCTGGCTCAGCTTGTCTGAGTGTGGAAAGCTAAGCAGGGTCAGGCCTGGTTGCTACTTGGATGGGAGACCCCTCCTCTAGTTTTCTGCATTGAGCAGGAGGTTGGACTCGATGGCCTTGTAGGCCCCTCCCAACTCTATGATCTATGAATCTATGAAAATAAAACTGCCCTTATGCAAATATATAGTGCAACCACACTTAGAATACTGTGTACAGTTCTGGTCACCACACCTAAAAAAGTGCAGAAAAGGGCAACTAAAATGATCCAGGGGCTGGAGCAAGCTCCCCTATGAAGAAAGGTTGCAGCAGCTGGGATTGTTCAGCTTAGAAAAAAAGGGAGTAAGGGGAGACGTGATAGAGGTGTACAGAATTATGGATGGCATGGAGCAAGTGGACAGGGAGAGATTTTTCTCCCTTTCTCATAATACTAGAACCCAAAGGGGTCCTCCCATGAAGCTGATCAGTGGGAGATTCAGGACAGATAAAAGCAAGGACTTATTCACACAGCGCAGAGTTAAACTATGGAATTCACTTCCACAAGGTGGTAGTGACTGGCCACCAATTTGGAGGGCTTTAAAAGGGGACTGGACAAATTCATGGAGGAGAAGGCTATCAGTGGCTACTAGTCTGGATTGGCTCCATGCTACCTCCAGTATCACAGGCAGTATGGCCTATGTACGCCAGTTGCTGGGGAACATGGGCGGGAGGGTGCTGTTTTACTCGTGTCCTGATTGTGGGTTTCCCGTGGGCAGCTGGTTGGCCACTGTGTGAACAGAACGCTGCACTAGATGGACCCTTGATCTGATCCAGCATGGCTCTTCTTATGTTCTTAAAAACTTCCTCAAAGTTCAGGATGAATTTAGGATTGGAAAAATGAACAACTGAGAGAAACCGGGATTGACAGATTTCTCCATCCCTAGCGTGGAACAAGGGAGCTGCTTGTGTATCTTTATGCAGCCACCATTAAACTTCTGTGTCACTCCATACACAACTTTGTAACCCAAGTTTTTTCTAGGAAGGTCAAGCAGGTCTTCAGGAATCTTTTATTCATGGGCCTGTTAGCACCAGAGGTCCCGTTGTCTGTCTCTGAAGCAAGAACAGAGGGACCTGAGAACCAAAGCTGACCTCAGCCCTTTGGTTTCAGTGGAAGAGCTCCGTATTTCCACCCATCTGAAGGACAGCCCAAATTAGCCCCAGAGTCACAGGACTGGACCCTTTTCTTCTCTCACCCCCCCCCCCCCACTTCTGAAGGCCACCCCGTGTCACAGCCATTTCTTTGAGTCCTGGAAATCCTGAGGCTTTGGCAGCATTTGACGAGATCCAAAAGCCCCGGGAGAGGAGCCGAGGTTCTGAGAGAGACCAGCTTGTTAACATGCCTCGGCGTGGGGCAGCGACGCGAGGGGGCTACTGCTGACCTTTGGTTCCTCTCCATGCTGCCAAATCTGTAACGCTCCTTAGAACTTCATCAGTGAAGCCTAATTGCATTTGTCACAAGCAATAAAACATTTCCATGCAACAAGGACAGTGCAAAAGGCAGGCAGGCAGGCGAGGATGTGCAAAACCAACCCCACCCCACCCCCCACAAAAATTGCCAATCATTTCTTTTGTCACATGAAGCCAATGTAGCTGGTGCCCAGGCCGGCAGAAGGGAGGGGGTGGTTTTACTTGTGCGTAGCCCCCTGGTGCCTCGCTCCCCCCCCCAATACTGAGACCATCAGGGCGGGGAGGGGAAAAAAAGTTTTTTCAATGTGCATGAAAATAAAGAAAATACTAACGTAGGGGTGGGAAAAGTGCGGACCACTGAGCCATTTCTGGCAGCCGGCCAGACCCACTGCATCTGCTGCTGCCAAAAAAAATCACGGCCGCACTGCCTGGGGTTTCCTTGCTAGCACTACCAAGAGAAACTCCAGTGTGTGTGTGGAACCCCTGTGTGTGTGTATGAGTGCATGTATGTGCATATCTGTGCACATGTGCAGCCACCTGGTGCTGCCCATGCATCCCACAGAGCTAAAACACTAAAGCACTAAAGTAACTTGTCCGTGACTCTTGTTTTAGCACATCAGAGCCACTCGGTTGTGTTCTTTCTCCTGCTCCTCCTCCTCAGAGAGAGCCAAAAACTGGGAGGCAACGCTTCCCCAGAAAGGAATGATAAAGTTGTCTGGCCCTGCCTTTTGAATCAGAGGAAGAAATAATCCTTGTCTTCCAGACCCTTTTAGCAACTATGCATGGTAAATCCAATTTCCGTATTCCAGGGAAGGCACTCGTGTGCTGGAACTGCTTCCTTAACTTTGCCACTGTGCATTCATCTCCTCTCCAGCACCGGCATATGCACCATCCTTCCAAAAATTAGATGTTGTATAATCTAATGTGTGTGAGAGAGAGGGTGCGGGGAGAGAGTCAAATCTAGATTTTTCTGAGCCTCTAACATGAGTTCCCTTGATCTGGGAAACTGAACTGACTTCCATTTTATCTGAAGTTGGAGCCATCTGCTGGGGAATATTTAATTACTCCAATTAGCTGTTGCCATTCTTTTGCCTTGAACCTAAGGTACTTCTCTCTGAAGTCAACCCAATCTGGTTTGATAGAGACATTGGGGGGGGGGGTATCCAGTTGGGAGAACTGATAACCAAAGTAGTTATCAGCTTCTGCCTTCTGTTGGACTACATGAACACCAATCAATGGATGGACCCAATATCACGTTGGCGCATCGAGGTACTCGCTGCTATATTGTGACAGAAAGGAGGAACCCCCTTGTCTCTGATGTAATATCTCCCATGAGCCTCCAATGCAAGATGAAGTTCTGTGCCCCTCTGCACCTGAGTGGTGGAAGCTGTTGCATAATTATGCCATTCCTGTAATTGCGTCTGCTGTCTGCAACACATGGACTCATTACAAGCTTTTCATATGCTAAATGATTATTAATGAGGTATGCTTCTCAACCAGCAGCAGCAACAACAACAAAAGTCCTCCACAAGACAATTAGCTCCGTGCCGCAGCTAAAACCTGGACCACCCTGGAAGATTTCAGAACTGAAACGAGACGATGGTTAATGAAGTTGCTCTTTTGCCTTTGGATGAGCTGGCAAATGGCTGTAGAGAGAGGAAGTAAAATCAAGGCGGGACCTCCCACCACTGCTGGCCCACAGCTTCCTGGAATGTCTCTTGGAAAGTAGTTTTAAGAGGAGGCCGTGTGCCTTCATGGTGTCACTGATGTCAAGAATGGCTTCTCCCTGCCTAAGATGTTACATAGGAAGCTGCTTTATACTGAGTCAAACCATGGTTCCATCCTGCCCAGTACTTTCGACGCTGAGTGGCAGCAGTGGCTCCGGGCAAGAATTTCTCCGGCCCTACCTGGAGATGCCGGGGATTGAACCTGGGACCTCCTGCATGCAAAGCAGGAGCTCTACAGCTGAGCTACGACCCCATCCCAAATTGGGGATCCCCCCCCTTCCTCCGGATATAATGGCAATGATATTGCTTACAGAATCATGGATAGCAAGATTGTGCCTCGCCTTTTATTAGCCCCTAAATCAGTGTTCTCCAACCTTGGGTCTACAACTCCCAAGCATGCCCCAGCCAGCGTTCATTGCTCCTCTATTCATGGCAGCATTCTGCTCCCAAGAACAGAAATCAATCACATATAGATGTATCTAATAGTTTCTAAAGAAGATTCAAAGAAGGGTGTTTTTTATATATATATACTATCCCTTTTTGTTTCATACTGGCTGGGGCATGCTGGGAGTTGTAGGCCAAAAACATCTGGGGACCCAAGGTTGGAGAACACTGCCCTAAATAGTGTAAAAAGAAGGAGAGAGAGAGAGAGAGAGAGAGAGGAAAGCTGGTTAAGTGAAACCATATCATGATTTTTCTGGGGTTCTCTCCCTCCCCCACTCCCTGTTTTCACTCACTCCTGTTTTCACTCACTCCTTGTGAAACTTGCAGGCCAGCTTGGGTTCTGTCCCCACTTCCCTTGTTTGAATGGGAAGGACAATGGATGCTGGTGACTCCTATTTCAGAGGGAGTTCCTAATCCATTGCAGGTTTCATTTGGAGCCTTATAGGAGCTATCCGATGGTGCCCCATGTTGGTGAACCTATTTTGGGGGTGGAGTTCAGCGCCATGGATAGCTCCTATAAGGCTCCAAATGAAACCTGCAACGGATTAGGGGCCTCACCTAAAAAAGGAGTCACCAGCCTCCCCTGGGGAAGGACCGGAGCTCAGTGGTAGAGCACATGCTTTGCGCACAAAGGGCCTCATGTTCAATTCTCAGCATCTCCTGGGAAAGCTTGGAAAGGCTCCTGTCTGGCACCCTGGAGAGCCACTGCCAGTCACCGCAGGCAATTCTAAGCCAGATGACACGATAATCTGCAACGGTATAACGCAGCTTCCTATGTCCCTATGGCTTAAGCACACCTGAGATCCATGGCCTAAGCAAGTATTGCTCAGGCATGCTAATGCTGCATGTGTGGTGGGCTGGTTTACGGTGAAGCCAGGCACATCATGTGCATATACATCATCATCATCATCATCATCATCATCATCATCATCTTGCATACCCATCAGGTCTAAATTGAGTCCTACAGTAAAAGGAAGATAGAATCTTCTTGTTTGCTCTCAGTCCTTTGAAGTCAATTGATATGATCAAAGGTTGGCAATAAGCATGTGTGAGGTCACCCAGCGAGTCTATACTGGACTTGAGGTTTGCATCGAGATCCAAGTCTCTGGAGCCAAGCACGCTTCTTCATCCACCTCCCTTTTCTCAGAGGCCTTAGTGGCATCAGAGCAGCAGCGGGAGGGGAGGAAAGGCCTTTCAGAAAAGAGGGAGCGGGATGCAGCAGTCTGTTTGGCCCCATGGGATGTACGGACATTGTTAAATCCATTCTGTCTGCGTTTCACGAATTGCCAGGCACCTTTCCTTCTACCGTCTGCTCATTGATGGAATCGGATTTTGCGCAAATGCGCTTTAGTCTTCGGGGGGGCAGAATGCACATTTTCGGTCAATGTTTCCCCACCCACCCCGTATTTTTTGATGACTAAATTTGCGTAAAACTATGGAAAGTAAAACAAATACAAAAACAAAACCACCGGTCCACAGGTCTGTGGAATCTGTGTGACTCGGGAAAAGCTGGTCCTCTGCAGAATCCATGGGTCGGATTCGTAGAAATCCGAGCTCCTTTGAATCCGTTGTGGATTTCTCCGGCATCCCTGTTGGCCCCAGAGAACAGTGGTTCCATCGGAGTGTTTCCTGCCTCCTTGAGGATGCTGACGGTATTACAAGTGCATATGCACCAACGTAGTTGGCTGCAGGGATTTGACGGTAGCTTCCCAGACCATCAAGAGTCACTGTGCCCCAGAGAGAAGCCAGAAGAGTCAATTAGACAAAAGCAGACGCTGAATCTGTCAGATCCAACTACTGTCCCCAATCCTTCCCCTCCACAAAGGAATGACAGGTCCGGAGTAATAAAGGTGTCTCGGAGCCCCCGACATGAACAGGCACTAAGAGCCAGCTCTCTGCAAATTAAACTGTCATTCTGTCCCGGACGGCATTCATGCTTGATATCTGGAGAGCTTCACAAGTGCTGCCTCTGTCTGGCTGTCGCCCAGCCACACAAGAGCACTGGGGTTGTGATAAGAGGGAGGCACTGAGAGAAGAGAGAGGCTGCAGGCATGGTGATGGGGAGAAAGCCTAACACGTAGCACACCTCGGCAAGTGTCCACCTCTATCTCTAAATGCCTCTTAGCCTGCACTGTGGATTGATGAGCGTTGGCATCCAGTTGCTTGACAGGGTAGCTGGTCCCATGAGACAGAATCTCTGGCATATTCTGTCACACCCGCCCCCGAAACTCCTGTTTGGTTAGTGTATGATGGGTTTGTGAGTAAGCAGGAAACCAGGCAGGCCCTAGGGTCTGAGAAATACAAACAGGAGATGGAGATGTGACAGGGGACTGGAGAGAATTAGGTTCAGTTTGATTTTCAATGAGAACTTCCCAGGCTCTATGAGAATCTTGTTTCGGTTTGCAAAGCATTAAAAAAATGCCCCGTTCACAATCCTGAACATGCACACGAATGGGAGCACACGTTCTCTGAAAATGTTTGCAAATTCCCAAACTTGCGTTCGCAAAATGTGTATTTGAACAATGCACAGCTTTCTCAAAATGCGTAACTTTTCCCTGTTCAAATGAACCGAAAAACAGGTTGCAAATAAGAACGGGAGAAAACCAAACCAAGCTTTCAAATCAAGCCTGCAGAATTTCAGCAAGCTCAATCACTCCTGTTTTTCCCATCTCCACTGTTTGCACTTCCTGAATCAATGTACAAATAGGTATCCTTTGGCATTTGCACTACTTAGAATATAGTGATGCAGCTCTTCCCCCAAAAATGTGCATATTAGTGTATAGACATTTTTTGCAAGCAATTTTCCTAATGGAAATGCATTTTTGAATGTTATTTTCACTAACTGATGCATTTTTGTGTGCACCTTTGGATTGGAGAACCCCACTGCAAAATTCAGAGAAGTGAGAATTTCAAAGAATAACTGTGTTTCATTTGGCATATTGGTTTGTTTGTTGTTTGTTTGTTTATTCATTTATTATATTTATATCTCACCATTTTCCTGCAAGGAATCCAAGCTGGCTTACATAGTCCTCCTCCTACCCTCCATTTTATCCTTACAACAACCCTGTGATGTAGGTTAGTCTGAAAGTCAGTGACTGGCCCAAAGTCACCCAGTGAGCTTCATGGCCTAGTGGGGACTAGAACCTGGATCTCCCGAGTCCCAGTCCAACACTGCTCTCATTGGTTGGCATTAAAATGAGAACCAGACAAATTTCTCCTCATCCCTAATCCAGACTGGGTTATGGCAATACACCATCACTTCTTCCCCTGTCGAGGCGTTACTCCTTTTTAAATGGCTGTCATACCAGTGTTCGCTCTCCAGATCGGCTCAGCGGGATAGTGAGCATGGAGTGTTTCTTTATAAAGAGCACGGATGTCTTTCTGTGGGCTCCTTTTGGGAACTCTAAATCAGCTACCCTGTTGCCTAGATCCCCATGCCAGGTGTTCTTGGGCTCAATTTCCTGCCTACAATAAATTAAGTCTTCCCCATTTATCAGCTGGGTAAGCAGCCTAGCTGGAAAACTTTCGCAAGCTCGGAGGAAACTGGGGCTAATCTCCAAAGGACGTTCCATCACTTTGCTGGCGCCTGCCATCCCAGCTATATTTTACTCAGCTGCTGTCAGTGAGGTGCCACCTGGCACAGATGCTGGGCAAGGCACAGGATTTTCCTTTTTGTCACGCGCCCATGTCTATTTCATCGACTGTGATGCTTGTACAAGAGTGTCACGGTGGTTTGTGGTCTGATTAGGCAAAGGGGGCTGGTACTATTTTTTGGCCAGAGGGAATGTGGGCCAGCAGTCCAGGCAGGAGATGAGAGAATTGTGCTTTAGACTGAGCCCCATGATGCTACCAATGGGAAGGTGACACTTTAAAGCAGGGGTGCAGAACCTCCAAGCCTCCGAGGGCCGGATTCCATTTCGGAGAAGCTCTTGGGTGCTGCATTCCAATGATGGGCTGCCCCAAAGGCAAAAGGGGAGGGGCCAAAATACTAGTATGTTTTTTTTCTCAAAGCTCTTACTGTTAGAAACTAAGCGTTAAGAGAGGCAGGTCAACCTTTTAGAATGACGGAAAAACTGCACAAAAGCTGAGAAACCACCAAATGATTAGGGGAAAGGGGGTGGGGCCAGAGGAAGAGGCAGAACCCTGCAGAACTCTGGGCAGGCCAGATTTGGCCCCCATCTGGGCTGGATTGGGTCAGCCACATTTGGCCCCCAGTCCTGAGGTTCTGAACCCTTTCTTTAAAGAGAACCATGCTCGCCTTTCCACACTCTTGCCTTCTTTCGTGGGATTGTGTATCGACAGCCCTCCTGGTGGTCGGTGCACCACAGTATATCCTTAAAATACATTCCAGTCATATACAGGTGTACTTACTCAGTAATGGATTGTGGTGGCTTGAGAAGGTTCTGCAGTCTCCTTCCCTCTAGATTTCCAAGGAAGCATGTTCTGGAGGGCCTTCAGATATTATCTCCTAGGGCAGAGGTCTGTGAAGCTCTGTTCTGGAGGTCCCTTAGATATGATCTCCTAGGGCAGGGGTCTGTGAAGGTCAGTTCTGGAGGTCCTTCAGATATTATCTCCTAGGGCAGAAGTCTGTGAAGGTCTGTTCTGGAGGTCCCTTAGATATTATCTCCTAGTGCAGGGGTCTGTGAAGGTCTGTTCTGGAGGTCCCTTAGAGATTATTTCCTAGGGCAGAGGTCTGTGAAGGTCTGTTCTGGAGATCCTTTAGATATTATCTCCTAGGGCAGGGGCCTGTGAAGGTCTGCTCTGGAGGTCCTTCAGATATTATCTCCTAGGGCAGAGGTCTGTGAAGGTCTGCTCTGGAGGTCCTTTAGATATTATCTCCTAGGGCAGGGGTCTGTTAAGGTCTGCTCTGGAGGTCCCTTACATATTATCTCCTAGGGAAGGGGTCTGTGAAGGTCTGTTGTCTGTGGCATAGTGGGTCTGAAAATTTGGCCGCCTCTTTTCTAGAGTCACTTTGGGGATTCAGGGAAGGACAGTAGTTTGGTGGTTAGAGCACATGCTGGACCTGCAAAAGACCTCTGGCTGTCATCTCCAGCTGAAAAGATCTCTAGTAGCAAAGCTGGGAGGAAGGCTCTGTGTTAGGGCTCCCAGAGAGCTGCAGTGGGCAGCGCAGACAATGGTCCTCAGCTGGATAGAGTAATGGTTTGGCTCACTAGAAGGCCATTACGGATGTTCGCCTGTGGCGCACGGATGCTCTTAACTCTGTGACTCCATGAAGAGCTGGTGATAGGTAGCTATTTTAATCAACTGGAGGAGGTACCCCATAGCTGGCTTTCCTGCAGCCTCTAGCCTTTTTGGGTGGTGGATGGAATTAAACAGGCACTCCTCGCCTTGCCTGCATTCTCCGTCACTGCAGTGCCAGCATCCCATTTTTCGGCCCCAGGAGAATTGGTTGCTGAACTCAGCAGGTGGCTCCGGTGCCATCAACACGGCACCTGTCAGCTATTTCGGCTCCCTTCTCCTTGCTGTCTCCCTAATTATAAAATTGTGGATGGCTTTGGCGAGAGGGGCTTTTTGTACGTGCGTGCGTGCGTGCGTGTGTGTGTGTGTGTCTGCACAAAATGTCAAATTGAAGAAATTAAAAATGTAAATGACGGAGCCTAATTAACCAGTTGACAGCAGAGCACAGCTGCCGGTGACAGTGAGTGATTACCTTCCGCAAATCTTGTCCTCTAAGGCCTGCCACACTTGGGGTGTGTGTGTGGAGCGGAGAGGGCATCCAAAATAGCAACTTCCTTAAAGAGACAGTGCCTCGGGCGCTACATAGGAAGATGCCTTATCTCTGGTTGGCCCATTGGTCCATTCAGCTCAGTAATTTCAACACTGACTGGCAGCAGCGGCTCTCCGGGGTTTTCAGGCAGGAGTTTCCCTAGCCCTACTTGGAGATGCTGCCGGGGACTGAACCGGGGACCTTCTGGATGCAAAGCAGGGGCTCTGCCACTGAGCCATGGCCCTTCCTACATCAGGGTTGTGCCAGGGCCAAGTCAGGGCTATAGGCGGCCATATCCCCATCTAGACATGGCGGGTGGGTGTCCAGTCTCAGGGTCGCTGGGGTTGCTGGAACCTGAAGTGCTGTAAGGGGTAGGCCCAAATGGGAGGCAGAGCCGCACACCGGGGGGGGGGGGAATCCCCATGGTTATTTCCAATGTGAGATAGCAGTGCGGATTCCCCTCGGGGATGCCTCCAGGGGGCGGGCCAGACTGAGGCACCTAATGGGCCAGATGGACCAGGGATTCTGCACCCCTGGTCTAGGCCCTGCCAGTTGTGGTTTCTACTGTCATTGCGGCATTGTGTAAACTTGGTGGGTGTCGGGGTTGGGGGGGGATAATGAGGGCCAACAAGCTGTGTGTGGCGGGGGGCAGGTGAATTTCACGTCTTGGTTTGAACTAAATGGCCAATAGCTGGAAGGTTTGTTTCGCATCCCTCCATTGTACCCGCCATCATCTCCCGGCTGAGCGGTACCTGTTGCAAGATGGGGGAGAGCAGAGGGTGACAGGCAGTCTCGATGGTCTTCTGCCTGGAGGCCTGTAAAAATCTGGAGCTCTTCCTGCATTCACCCACAATAATTAGCAATGGCATTTCTAAGTTTATGGGAAGGAGGGGGCAGGTGTAAGTTTGCATTCTGGAAAGGGAGGGCATTTGTGTTACATCTATCTATCTATCTTAGAGATGTTAACATACCTGGGGGGGGGGTGCCTTGACTCGCCTCGCCTCACCTCGCCTCTCTGAGCTGCCCCCCTGCTGCTCGATTCTCAACGGCGCGGAGTGATTCTCTGCGCCGCTTGAGCCGCCCGCGCCCGATGGGACCCTGCGCTGGTGCGATGGGACCCCGCACTGCATCTTTTCCATAGAAACCAGGGCAACAGGGCTTAAAATTGCTGTTTTAAGCCCTGTTGCCCTGGTTTCTACGGAAAAGATGCAGCGTGAGGTCCCATCGTGCCGGCGCAGGGTCCCGTCGTGGCTGGAAGTGATGCGACGGGACCGTAGCGGCGGGTGCGGGCAGCTTGTCACGGCGAGGCGAGCGGGGCCCGGACCCGGTAAGGCCCGTGAGTCTCGGGCGGGCATGAGTGGGGCTGATTTCGGCCCTCTACGCCCCCCCCCGAGGCGAGCGGTTACATTCCTAAATCAATCTGTCTGTCTGTCTGTCTGTCTATCTATCTTCACACACACACACACACACACATATATATAATATGTCTCCATCCATCCATTGTGGTCCCTGTGACTGACAGCAGATTAGAGCAGTTAGTGAGAACAACAAAAAAGCAAATGTAAAATAGGGTCTGAAATCCTGCTTGAATTCACAGTAGGCAGACATGCTTAATTTTCACATTTTATACCTAATGTTTGTTTGGAATTTGTGGTCACAAGATTTGGGGTTTCTGATAGTAGCATTTGAGAGTAAGTGGGAGGGGCAGACTTATGTTCCACAAAGAAGACTTCCCTTCCTTTATTTCATCTTAAATTATATTTTATATTTAGGGACTGATGCCCCTCTTTCTTAAATAGCAAGCCTTCACAATGTGGTGGGTGACACCATCCAATGTGGGCTACCTGTAACCCTCCAAACTCGGAGGTTTATGGGGCATCCAATCGAGCACGGGAAGAGCATGGAGGCAAGAATTGACTCTGCACTTCCCCCGCTCTGAAAAAGGCACGGAGGGCCAATTTTGCGAGAAGCAGGGACTGAGGCCCCGCTGGGATAAGTTGTGTCTCGGCAGAGGCTCAGTCCTCCCCCCGCCCCACAAAACGCGCCCCCCCCCAGTGCCTTCTCCAAAGTCGCACTTGCAACTTTGGTGCCACCGACAGCACGGAAAGAATCTCACTGGCTACGAGGGCGGAGGGAGGGGTCCCAGCTCCGACCTTGGAACACATATCCAAGGCCGGGGCTGAGACTCCAACCTACCCTATGGCTGTCTAGACGGCAGCTAGTGGCCATTGGATTGCCCCCTTACAACATTGAATGGGATCAATACAATTTAAAGCACAGTCCGACAGGACTGCTGCTCTTTGGATGTAGGGCTCTGAGATCGGAGTCCTCTGCCCATGCAAAACCCTGTAGGTTTTTTTAAAAAAAATGACCTTAAAAAATGCCTCTTGGCCTGACTTACTTTGCTGTGTGCAGGGACAGGCAATGGAAAGCTCATGGATCCAGAGGGTCCACCTCTCTCCTCTCCCTTCTCCTCCTTCCCTGACCCTCTTCTGAGGTCACAACAGTGATCTTGGAATTGGAGCCACCCACGGAGCTTTCCACAGTGGCTGGTGTGTGTGTGTGTCCCTGCTTGGATTCCCCCCATCCACTCATGGTCATAGCTGTATCTGCGGCCTGGTGGGTGGGGAATCTGCACCATCCTAGGATTCCTGGGATTGCTCTGCCCAAAAGCAAAAAATGTGCCATCCTTGCTTCCTTTTCAGCACAAAAACAAAATATTTATTTATTTTATTAATTTATTTAAAATAGTTTTGGCCGCCTTTCAGGGCAGAAGCCTTCCCAAGGGCAGCATACAGCAATAAAACACATTAAATCAGTCTGATATTAAGAACGATGCAAACACAATAAAAACAACAACAAAAACAACAACAGAAACCCAGCAATAAAAGCAGCAAAATAAGCAATCATATTAGAAGACCAGAATAAAATAATGTGTTTTCAAGGCCTTCTTAAAAGCCTGCAGTGTTTGCCCAGGAATTTTAGATTGTAATGTTCTTCCTAAAATGTATGCATTCCTTTGTTTGTTTACTGGTTGATTAATAGTTTTATACCTCTTACCTTGGAATTTTATAACTCTAATGTATTTATCTTTTCATACACCACTCTGTGATCCCTTGAGGATGAAGGGCAGTATATATATATATATATATATATATATAATTAATAAGTAAATGAACAAATACATGCATTTAGCAAACAATACAATAGAAACAATAGTCCCTTAAAATAGGTGTCCAATGAAACAAGACACTTAGGGTGCAATCCTATGGCTGCTAGATGCCATCTAGATAGTCATGGGAAAGGTTGAAGTCTCAGTTCCGACTTTGGAAAAGCAGTCCGACGTCGGAGATGGGACTCCGACTTCGGAGCGCCCTCTTGCAGCCAGCATGGTTCTTTCTGTGCCGGTTGCCGCTCTGAAGACGGGAAACTATTGACATTAGAGCCAGCACTAGGAGGGGTGTTCTGTGGGGCGAGGATGGGAGGAATGAGGCACCACCATTCTACAAGGAATCCTGGTGGTGCCTCTGCCTCCTCTCCTCATGAGCAGGTGTAAAACACTTAGATGGCTGAAATCAGCCGTCTAAGTGTTTTGGAGGGCTCAGGCTCTCAATAGGCTGCCTGTAATCCTCCAAGTTCAGAAGGCAACAGGTAGCCACATTCGATCACGCTGTTAAACGGCTTCCAAAACAGGAACTGTGATGTTATCATATTGTGTGTAAATTAATATGTGTATATATGGTAAGTATAGTATTGTGTTCCTGTTATGAGTCTATGGCTATAGGTAGGTATTCCTGTTGCATCTCTGTATTTTATGGAAGGTAAGTCTATGGTGAGTGAGAAATGATGCGCAGGAAGAATGATGGATTTGCATATGTCAGCTGATTGGCTGAGAGAGTGAAGGGGGAGTGAACTGTGTGTGCTGTGGCAGGCAGATTAAGTTAGTTAGGAGTTGAGTTAGTCAGATTGATCAGAGACAGTAGTTAAAGTTAGTGAGTGCAGGAATTATTAATGCAAACAGATGGTGAGTGTGAATTAGAAATAGAATAGGATAGGAGATTAAGTACAGTAATACCTTGGATTGAGAGCATAATTCGTTCCGGAACCATGCTTGTAATCCAAAACACTCTTACAGTAATACCTTGGATTACAAGTAACTTGGTTTGAGAGCATTTTGCAGGACAAGCAAATTTTTAAATATTTATTTAATTTTTTTTGACTTGATATACAAGCAACGTCTTGCAATACAAGTACTGTAGTACAGCTTAAATTAAAAATCTCTGTACAAATTTTTTTGGGGGATTTTGTTTTGATATAAGAGTGTTTTGGATTACAAGCACGTTTCCGGAACAAATTATGCTCTCAATCCAAGCGAGTCTCTGGCAGGCATGAGCGGGGCTGATTTCAGCCCACTATGCCCGCTCGAGGCGAGCAGTTACATCCCTACGACTACTTGTCTTGCAAGACCTTGCTCGTTTATCAAGTAAAAAATTTTTTAAAAAATTTGCTTGTCTTGCAAAACGCTCTCAGACCAAGTTACTTGCAATCCAAGGTATTACTGTAATATTAACTGAAGCTTACATATTGAACTTATTTCAAGAAACATTTGTAGTTCAAATAAACTTTACTTTGTTTATTAAAGCAACCTGTGTGATAAGCAGTGCTTTACATATTGTCAGAGAAAACATAAAGGTGTTTATTACCATAAGGTGGGGATAATATAAAGGCTCAGGTGGCAGCTGTGAGCCGGGCAGCGCTGTATCAACTCCATCTGATACGGCAGCTGCGCCGCTACCTTCCTAATCACCTGCTCCCATCAGTGGTTCATGCCTTGGTCTCCTCTCGCCTAGACTACTGTAATGCGCTCTACGTGGGGTTACCCTTGAAGACAGTTCGGAAGCTACAGCTGGTACAGAACGCGGCGGCTCACCTGGTTAAAGGCAGCCGCCGGCGGGATCACATCACACCAGTGCTGAAGGATTTGCACTGGCTACCAGTTGCTTGCCGAGCCGAATTCAAGGTGTTGGTTTTGACCTTTAAAACCCTATACGGCTCTGGTCCAGTTTATCTCAAGGAGCGTCTCCAGCAACACCAAGTGGGCCGCTCAACAAGATCTGCCACGGATGGCCTTCTCCTTGTCCCTTCAGCCAGAGCAGCTAGACTGGTGGGGACGAGGAAGAGGGCCTTTTCTGTGGCGGCCCCCGTACTGTGGAACTCTCTCCCGAGTGACCTCCGCCATGCCCCCTCTCTGATGAGCTTCCGTCGCTCATTAAAAACCTGGTTGTTCAGGCGGGAATATGGGATGGGTTAAGATTTTAAAATTTTTATATTGTTTAAATGTATTTTATTGCATTTATGTATTCTATTCTGTGTACATCGCCCAGGGTGGCCGGTTGCCGGCCAGATGGGCGATAAATAAATATTAATAATAAATAAATAGGGACAGTGTGAGAGTTGTAAGGGTTACAGAGAGAAAATCCCTAACCTTACGAAAGCACACCCACAGCTCCAAAAGGAGGGCAAAAAAGAAGGCCCTATGAGGGAAGAAGGGGTGTGACTGGGACGTCTCCAGAACACACCTAAAATCTGCAAGGGAGGAGGCTTGGGGAGTAAATTCCATAATTGTGAAGCCACTGCAGAAAGGGTCAATCTTTAGTCCCCGCCAATTGGATCTTTTTGGGTCTTTTCAGCTTCTTAGTAGGGTTCACTCGGGCACAACACCCAATGGCATCTCTGATCCCCACTAGGTACTACTCAGATATCGGCAAGATGCCAGCTATCAGCGACCAGGACATGAACGCCTACCTGGCTGAGCAGTCCCGCATGCACATGAATGAATTCAACACAATGAGTGCGCTCTCAGAGATCTACTCCTACGTGGGCAAGTACAATGAAGAGGTGAGCATGGCTAGGGGTGAAGAAGACCACGGTCACGGTCACCACTCCTCTGGCTCCAGAAACATTTATGGTTTTGCCATGGCCTATGTGCAAGAAAATCCCGAAGGCAACACATTCTTTTACACTCTAGCCTGAAGGCTACTGTCTCATGTTCCATTTTTATTTCATGCACAAACTCTAGTAAGTCATTTCTATGTATAAAGCTCCCATGTCTGTCAGTGGGCCTTTGGTTCTTGGAAGGGCTGGGTTATAGAGATGCTTGGCCCGCTGGCCATGTAACAGGGGTGGGACATGCGGCCTGCAAGCCCCAAGTGGCAGCCCTGGCAGATTTTGTGGCCCCCACTGCTCCACTGTTGCCCCACCGCCAAGTTTGCTGCCAAAATTCAGCAGTGATGAAGAGTCCATTTTCCTTTAAAACAAGGTGCACATGGGTTGCTTACACCTTGTTTTGAAAGAAAATCGCACTCCCAGAAGCATCCTGGGAAATTGGCAGTTTCCCCCCATGGCAGCTGCACTGCTGAATTTCAGTGGCAAATTAGGTGGCACGGCAGTATCAATTGCAGGGTGGGTGCACCCCTGCTGGGTTCCGGGGAGAATTGCCCTCTGGACCAGTGAAAGTTGCCCACCCCATCACATAATGCAGATTAAAATCAAGGGTTTATGTTTGCTACAGTCCTGCACAACTACTGAAAGAGCATAGGATGTGGTACTGGCTGCAGAGTTCTGTTTCCAGAGAATATCAGCTCTTTTGTGCGCTTAAAGCAAGTTTCCAGCCCCTCTGGTTCCAAAGCTTTGTTTGAAGTATGCATGAGCAATGTCTGTTGAAATCTCAGAATTGGCAGGGTATGATTTCCGGTAGGTTTGTAGGTGGGTGGGGAGAAGACCTCAGTGCCCGGCATGTTTCCTTCACTAGACGCAGAAGTATCAATTATATGAACTATGAAAAATGGCAGAAAACAAAATAATGGAAATGACATAGATTAGTTTTCAAAATATGTGCAAGTCTCAGGATTTTAGCTTTCCTTGGTGCAAACATTTGAATCCCACCAATTTTCTTCCAGGGCCCACAATCCTGACTGTAAACCTACTGGGCAATAACCACACTAAGACTCTGTTTCTTACAGCACCTAAGACGCTGTCACCCAAATCCAGCTAGGAGAGTAGGCTTCTGTGCACATAACCCTAGCCGGACAGGTCACTGCATGTGCAAACCGATCCTGCGGATGTGACTTCCTCATACCGATCCAACATCCAGGGCTGTGCATTGTGTCGTCCCACTGATTCAACGTCACTTGCTCTACCTTCCCCATCAAAGAGCTGATGGGCAGCGTTTCACCTCTTTCAACAGGGATATGTGTGCACAGGCCCAGCTCTATTAGCTGTGCCCCAATGTACCAGAGCCTACAGCAGGGCTTTCGAACCGCTTTCAGCCCAAGGCTCATGTTCAGTTTTGGAGAATCTCTTGGGGACTGCATTCCAATGGTGGGCAGGGCCCCAAAATACCAGCATATTTTGGCTTTTCAAGCTCTTCCTGCCAGTAACTAAGCCTTAGGAGAGGCATTTCAGCCTTTTAGAATGAGGGGGGGAAAGTTCAAACGCCAGGAAACCACCAAACAGCTGGTGGTCTGGGGAAAGGGGGTGTGGCCAGGGGAAGGGGGTGCGGCCACATGGAGAACCAGAGAGGGCCATATTGGGACCCCAGGTGGGCGTATTTGGCACACGGGGCTGACATTCAACACCCCTAGGCTACAGTATTAAACATCTGTCACAATAATGGCCATGCTAAATCAGTCCTTGAGGCTCTTCTGCTTCAGAGGTGAATGGTTGTCCCTATTGTTTGACACGGCAAACTGGTTCAATAATGCCTTCTCTCCCTCCCCGCTGTCTTTTCTTACGCAGATCCTCGGTGCCCTCGATCAAGATGACCAGGCTGGCAAGCAGAAACTGGCCTACAAACTTGAACAAGTTATAACCCTCATGAGCATAGACAGCTGAGAACTGCCCTACCAGGGGACTCCCTGGGAGGGATTAAAAAACAAACAAAAACAAAACCAAGCCGTGCCTCAGTCAAGAACATCCTCTTTACCAAGTGCAAGTTTCTGATTGGCTGTCGAGCAGAGTCACCTGAACAGCTCTCGGCTCCTCTAAGGCTCGCCTGCCGAACCTATGGACGCCAAGCAACTAGGCCTCAAGGATCTGAGGGGCGTCTCTGTGGAGGAATCCCAAACGTGGGGACCTTTCAGGTGGAGCTCCCTCGTTCACAGATTCCCCTTCTGCCTTCACCCAGAGCATATCGTCATATCGTCCGTTAACCGACAGAGGGAGCCGTCCTGGTTTGCCTCCGTCATGCTGCTTTAATGGCGCTCCTTGGGCTGGGAGCCCTGGAGCAGAAACGAACTCAGTGTTATTTGGAAGCTACACCAAGGCAGGCTTGCTCTCTTGCCTCCAAGAATCCTGATGGAGTGGGAACAAACTTTACTCTTTTTCCCACCCACCCATGCTACCCCTCCCCAGTCCTCACCCTAGAGGGGAGGACCAAGTGGCTTGCCCCATGGGACTGTCATGGCAGAGGGGCCTGCGTACCCCATGAACTATCAGTGCTGTCAGCTGCTCTCCTGGGATTGGGTGGAGAAGGAAGGAAGACCACCCTTTCCCCCTTTCCCTGATTTCCATAAATTTAACGCTTTTCTTTACTTTCATGGATCAATGTCATCTTCCGTCTGTGCCCATTGACTGTATAACCAACCACACAAGCATACATACACCTTTCTTCACCTGTAACCACACCCTGTTTCATCTCCATTTACTCTGAGAAAGCAGGTTAGACCCTTTTCACCATGAGTGAGGACATCCATCCCTTCTTGAACCAGCATGGCTGCACCTCGCAAGGTGACACAGTCTCTAGCTAAAGTGTAACTGAAAGTGACCTCTCTCCTTCCGTTCTCTTTTCTAAGATTCCAAACTGCATCTTCCATTATCTTTCAGGCTAACCTACATAAACCACTGAGTTTAGAAAACCTTGATCTAGAGATGCAGCAAAGAGTAAACCCCAAAATGGGGTCCAGAAGTAGAAAGAAGACAGAGGCCTCAACTTGGAATTGGACAGAGAAGGGCACTAAGAAAAGAAGGCACCTCTCAAACCTTCGTGTTCCTTCTTCACTTGCAACAGCAGAGCTAATGGAAGGAGAGTTTGTTGTTTGGATGATTGGCAAGTATAGTGTAGCCTGTGGTGTGCATTTCCCCATAAAATGGCCACTGGGACTGGGATAATTCATTTAGTTCATTCATTTTGCCAGTTTAATTAATGCGAATTGGGCACACGGTGCATAGTTAACCTGTGGAATCGCTATCCTAAGATGTAGCGATGGATGGCTACAATTTGGATGGCTTTAAAAGAGGAAAAGACAAATTCCTGGAGGAGAAGGCTACCAATGGCTATTAGTCATGGTGAAAGCACTCATGTCTATGGCTTCCCACGGGCAGCTGGTTGGCCAGTGTGTGAACACAATGCTGGATTAGATGGACACTTGGTCTGATCCAGCAGGACTCTTCTCATGTTCTGATGTTCACAATCCAACTAGAGTAAAGCATATTTGCATTGCCTTGATTTTAAACGGAGAATTAATCGTCCTTTCCCACTGAAATCAAAGGGACTTCTGTGCTTACCTCTTGGCTGGGCTATTACCTTTGCCTGAGCCACACCCCAAATTTGGAAAACAAAAGATTAAATCCTGATTGATCCTTACCTTGACATGCTGGAACTCAACCCCCCCCACACACACACACACATGCACCCCACACGCACCCCCAAAAATAAGAATCAAAATGTCTGCTTTTAAAGTCGACATTTACCAAAGCGCAATGGGTGTGATTCCCAGCCGCTGAGTTGTGCATGCAGAAGGCCATTGAACTAAATGGGTTGCGGCTTGTGTATCTCTATGCAGGGCCATGAACTAATGCTTTGCCCCACTTCTGAGTCCTTCTCCAGTGCTTTACGGATAGTAAAATATGAAACCAGAGTGCCATGGCTGAAATTTGCATCCCGTCAAAATTGAGGCCACAGCTGAATTCTGTGGTGCTGGAATGTTTGAATCTGTGTGATGAATTTCCATTTTGGGTTGTAATGCGAACGTGCTTTCTCCCCTCTGAAATAAGAGGTGGTGCAGCAGAGAAGCAGCAGCCTGTGTCACAGAAACATAGGAAGCCACTTTGTACCAGTTCAGACGGTTAGTCCATCAAACCCAGTCTTGTCTGCTCTGACTGGGAGCAGCTGTCCAGGGGCTCAGGCAGAAGAAGGGCCTTTCCCATCGCTTGTCTGGGATCCTTCTAACTGGCTGGGCAAACGTTGCCTGGGCGAACATGGCTCTGCCACTGAGTTGTGGCCTGTCCCTGAAGTCTGTGGCCCATAAGTATGCAGACCTCGATCTGTGGCAAAAGCCATCAATGGTAAGTACTCACCTGAAGTAAATATTAATCTAGGGAGGCCATCCTATTTCAATGCCTACAAGCACACCTAGCATAAGTAGCAAATCCCGTGGGTGTGTTTTCCATGGAAAGGCTCCGAACTGCTCCCAACAAGCTGCCATCCAAATAGTGCTGCACCAAAATCTGTTCTCCAGTTTCCCTGAAGTTCTCTTCCTCCGAGAAAGAGGCTTCCATTATGTATGTATACACATTTCTTTTGAATTTCTTTCGGTGGTGGTGCTGGTCTTCCCTTATTATTGTGAGGTGGCTGAGGATGCTGCGTGCGTGTTTTTCTGTCTCTCACACATCTCTCCATCACGTTGCAGCCGCCCCAGCTGCCTGTCTTTCCTGATTTGGAAAAGCCCCATGAGAGGAGTTCCCTCATGACAGCTTCCCCTGGGCTTGAATTGAAGCGTGGGAAGCCAGGGAGGCTGCAGACCACCGGAGATGAAAGCCCATTCACAAGGATTTTATTGGAATTTACTTCTCCTTTGGGGGGGGGGAATCAGATGCAATTCATTTTCTGTCAAATTGAGAATGGTAAACACGCCGAAGAAATTTTTAACACAGTACTCAGTTCAAACAAAACTCAAACAGTACTCCATTTAACAAAAGTTGCTCATAGGATTCCAACGGTAACATTCCCCCCAAGTCTCCTTTAGCACTCCTGTGTGTGGTCCTAGGCTTTCCAAACCCACAGTGATGTCAGAGCAGGTCATCCAATGGCCTCAAAGGAGGTGAGGCTGGCAGAGAGGTCAGAGGTTGAGGAGGCAATTGTGTAGGACCAGAGCAGCTTGCCAAACCACTCAAACCTATCGTTTCTACCATTTGTCACTATGAAACAACTGTGCATGGGGGTCACCCTTGACCTTTTGAGTGGCACAGATTCTGACCTTGTGCTGCGAACATGCTTGTGAAGGTTAAAGGGAGGCGGTGAAAAGGCCGCCATTTAAAACCATAGAGTTCAGAGAAATATTTAACGGGATCCATCAACCTTTCTGTGTTGTTTTTGTTTTTCCATGTATGTGCCCATGTCTGCTATTCCCTTTCCCATCACTTTTGGTCTTAGTCAACTAATGTTGGCATGCAGTACAGGATTAACCAGCAGGCTAAGTAAGCTAAAGAGATGGTCCCCAAGAAATCTGCTGGGGGCCTTCTGTTCTCTCAATCTCTGAAAGTGTCTCTGCACAGAAAGTGAGTCCATTCTGCTCCTTGTTCGGGGCTCCTTTCAAAATCCCCATACTTTGTAACATGGAATGTGTTCCCTTACCTGATGACAGGTGCCAAGTGGCCATGTTCTTGTCTGTGGATTAATTCAGTTCCTGGCTGATATTGGCGCATGAGGAGCAAATGACCATGCCTTGTGTGTCGCTGAGCGGGATTAGCAGAACAGGAGAAAGGTGCCTTCATGATGGCTTCTGCGTGGTTGTATGAATACAGCCACTGGGTGGGGGTGGGCTGGAGAAGCAAGGTTTGTGGGACCAGAATCTACACACGCCCTCTCCCATCCATTTCAACGGTTTCTAGAAGATGGAGCACTGGGAATTTGCAATGTTGCATCACAGATTTTAACATTTTCTTTGGTGCTTCTCCTGGATTGCATATGAACAGCTTTAGAAGTGGCAAACAGATGGGAAGAGCCACGCTGGACCACGTGAAGTGGAAACGTGACGTGCGCACACACAAGGAGAGAAAGTGACACAGAGAGAGAGAGAGGGAGAGAAAGGAGAAAGTTTCTCTTGAATACAGAAAACATTTTTTAAACATGGAAGAAACCAAAGGTTTTGATGAACCAAGTGCCGCAGGTGACTAAAGGTGCAATCCTAGTCATGTTTACACAGAAAAAAGGCCTGCAACTCCCAGCATGCCCCAGCCAGCTGGCTGGGGCATGCTGGGAATTGTAGGCCTTTTTTGCTGTCTAAACATGCATAAGATTGCACCCTAAAGCTAAAATGGGAGATATTTACATGACTTTCTCAGATTCTAAGAACAAAATGAAAGCAAAACTGGCAGGAAGAGACTTCAGGGAGTGGGGGGGGGGGTGTCCTGGATGAAGTTTGTTTGCACACATAGGGGAGAAGGAGGGGCAGAGTGGTGGGGCGAGGGGGCAACATCCATCGAGGGAAAATGGTATCAGAAAAAAAACAACCACATGATTTTGCACAACTATTGAGGGGAGGAAACAGGAGGAAACGGAGACTCGGCATGCTTCTGGTTAAAGAGGTTTTAAAAAACGTTGATGGTTTTGGTTTTAAGATTATTTTTTTTGCTGGTACAGACTTGAGCAACTTTTTATTTCGAACTTGAACACCTCAAAGGAATTAGTAGAACATATCAAACTGTCAGAAATGGGAAAGTGTGAAAGTTCACCACACCCTTCCCAGGCCCCTCTATTTCCTCTTTCTCTCCTCAGACCCAGAAGTTTTAAACAAATCTCTATTTTGGTTCATTTTTATTTTTGTATCTCAGAATTTCTTTTTGTTGTTTTTTTTATTCTTTCTTTTCCTTCCTTCCTTCCTTCCTTCCTTCCTTTTTGGGTGCCAGAATCGTGATGTGAATCTGTGAGCTCTTATCTCTTCCCCACCAAGCTCCTCTGTGCACAGTCTTGGCTTTTAATTCCCTTTTCATTTTCTTTTTATGCGTGTGCAACATACAATTAATGAAGGAAGCAAAAGCATACATTTTGCTCCACTCACCGCGATGAACACATATTATCAACACCCAATAGTCCCCATTCACAACTCAGAACCTGAATATGAGCAAATATTCCGTGTTCAAAATTCAACTTTCAGATACGAGCTGTTCCAATTTTCAATTTATTAAATTTGCTGAATGTCACCTTGTTTGGTGGAAATTCAATTTCACCTTGATTCCTGACCAATTCTCCTTGTCCCAAATAACACAGAGTCCTCCTGTATCACCTTGAAGACAAATAAATGTATTGAGGCATGAACTTGAAGAGGTTCAAGCTTACTTTGTCAGATGCAGCTGCCCTAAGTAGGAGAATCTGAGAGACTATAAGCCAGGGCTCTCCAACCTTGGGTCCCCAGATGTTGCTGGACTACAGCTCCCAGAATCCCTTGCCATTAGCCATGCTGGCTGGGTATTCTGGGAGCTGTAGGCCAGCAACATCTGGGGACCCAAGGTTGGAGAGCCCTGGTCTAAGCCATCACTCTTCCTGAATGCTATTAGAAAAAAAACTTGCATAGAAGCGGAACCAGTGTCTGACACAACACCATTTTGTTTTAGCGCTGGCCCAAAATCATTAACTGCACTGTACAATCAGAGAGGTGCATGCCATCTGGGAGTTGTATACCACCATCCTTTGCAACAGTGCAAAGGATCTTGGGTTGCAGCTCTGGGCTAAAAATGCCACCTTATTTTTGCCCCGTAGAGACATAACTACCCAAAGAACTTGGATTATTTCTTGAGTCATGGCGGGACTGCTTTGTGTACATCGCAATATCCCTTACGCTGCGTATGCAGGGTCTTAAAAGATGCGGAACCTGCTGTTCAAGTCACCCAGACATTGAAGCCAGTCCTGTGTTAATTCTTCCAAGCAGGTGCTGGAACCAAAATGAAGAAGCCAACATTTTTCAATGGGGGAATTCCTGCCACTGTTGCTGCAAGGGGTGGAATAGACTGTCCCGTATCCCTGCCCATTTACATGTCCACGTATGGTGACTCCGTGCCCTGCAAAGAGAAATGCTGGGGAAAGTTGTGATGGAAAAACCTGAAAGAGCTGCTGATTTTCCAGCAAGCAAGACCAAATGTGCCCCCCATCCTCCCCCCCCCACTAGTATCAGCTGATCACAGATTTTCATCGTTGTATTGGTCAGGAGATCTTGAGGCAACTTAAGTATATAAAGCAACAGGACACCTCAACTACTTTTAACCACATATTGTTCCAGACATATATCACCTACTTCTGCCTGGTATGGTAAAGTTTCCGCTTTGAATATGATGGTCCGGGCATATCCTAAAAAAAAACCCCACAGTATTTCAATGAGCCACAAAAAATAAAAATAATGGAACCTGGATTGCAAAAAAAAAAGTTCAGGCTTTGCTTTATGAATGTTTGCTGCTTCTTTTTAATTCTTCCTTTGTTTTCAGTTTCTTTTCTAATGACCCTAGTTTCAAAAGCAGAAAGGAATCATGGAAATGATAACTGCTTAAAATGGAACCCTGTTGTTACTTGGTAAAGCTTCTGTACCTTTGTTATACTTAATTGTATACCTGTGTATGTAAATATAAGGCATTCATATTTTGCAGTCCAGAACAAAAAATAAAAATAAAACTATTTGTAATATAGAATAAAGTTTATTAAAAAAGAAAAACAAAGCAGTGATTTTGCAGCTTCTTGAATCATGTGTATGAGTTACGGATGTACAGATTTGGTTAAATCCATTCCAGCTGTGTTTCATAGTTTGTCAGGCACCTTTCATTCTGTGATCTGATGATTGAAGGAATCAGATTTTTTTTAACCAGAATTTTGTTCTACTTGTTCTGATTCATATTAGTGCTGATCCACATTAGTGCTAATGCTCGCTTGTGCAAATGCATTAATCCACATTAGTTCCTAAATGCACATTAGTGCAACCCCGTGCACCACAAAGTGAAGAACTGGTCTGCAAGTCTGCGAAATCTGTGTGACTTGGAAAAATCCAGCCCACTGCAGAATCCACAGATCAGATTTAAAGAAATCTGAACTCATATGAACCCCTTGTGGATTTCTCCAATATCCCTAGTATTAGCTAGAAGCTTTGGTGGAATAATTTCTCCTTTAGAACTAGGGATGTGTGAGGAATTGGCCTGAGGGGTCAAAATCTGGTGGATTGGCCTGGATTGCCCCCCCCCCCGGATTCCAACCCATCTACCCAGCACTGGGACCGACCTACTCCAATGTGAGTCGAGCCAGCTTGCAGTTTTCCACTTTTAAAGCAGGCCACAATTTGCATATTTTTTAAAAAAGGTGTGGAAATTTGCGCAAAAGGCCGCAATTTGAGCTGCAAATTGCGCAAAATGCCCTGCAGTTTGCATAAAATACACCCACAATTTGCATAAATACAGCCTGAAATTGTGGCCATCTTTTGTGTGGCCGTAGTTTGCGCAAATTTCCCTTTAAATTTTTAAAGAAAAACGAAATGGAAATTGTAGCCCACTTTAAAAGTGTAAGCCACCAAAAAAAAAAACCCAACACCCCAACTTGGCCCACTTTCAGCTCTTGAGTCGGCGAGGTGCACCAAAATCCACCACACACAAGCGTGTCGTTGTTCAGTGTCACCCATCCCTATAATGATGATTTTAGGAGAAACAAAGGGAAACTACTTCAGGATGTTCTCCTGCTCACATTCTCCTTGAAATGATGTGCTCCTCTACAGCTTCCCACTCATGTCAAGGGGACTTGTGCAGAACTTACCAATGGATTGTGTCCAACGAGTACTAACAATCAGGGAATGTGGGCTAAGCTCCATATAACTGACTCTGGTAGCAACAGAACAGCTGTTTGCAGATTAAATCTATAATTTCCCCCAATTCTTTTTGTCCATCATATGTAATGGGTTGAGGTTCATATCAGTTTGGAACGGTTTGTCTCATTGAGCGACAAAGTGAACTGTGTTTGATAGCAAATGCTTGGCAGACGGGGGCATATTATCCCCATTCCCTTGGTGGGAATACCAAAGAGGGTGTGTATGGGAATGACTGCATTGTGGGAAAGGCTCCCAAAATATCGGATGAGAAGATAATCAAAGATGGAGAAGAGGACTAAAAAAAAACAAAAAAAGCCAGTGCATATTTGATAGTATAACATTTTGCAAAGGGCGTGAACTTTTGCAAATAGCTCCTGTGTTTTACTGCGCATTTTCCTCCTCTTCACACACATCTCTTAGGGCGCAATCCTCTTCATGTTTAGACAGAAATAAGTCCTACAACTCCCAGCATTCCCCAGCCAGCCAAGTTGGCTGGGGAATGCTGGGAATTGTAGGACTTATTTCTGTCTAAACATGAAGAGGATTGTTGTGCCCTTCGTCACTGTGTACAGCAGTGCCTGGGCCTGCTCCTGGTATCATGATGGCCATGCTTCATGGGCCACCCATGCTTCATGTACATTTATCCAGTGGTCCGCACAGCTCAAGCTCCCAGGTTAGGCCCCCAAACCGATGTGCTGGTGGCCATAAGTAATGTATACAAGTACATGAGCCACATGCGTCTTAGTATGGATAAAACACACACACAAGCATGTAAGTCAGTCGATTCATATCTAGAGTTCACCAGTGGAGGCTGGTGGGCTTATGCTGGCTCAGCTTGTCTGAGTGTGGAAAGCTAAGCAGGGTCAAGCCTGGTTATGACTTGGATGGGAGACCCCTCCTCTAGTTTCCTGCATTGAGCAGCGGGTTGGACTCGAGAGCCTTGTAGGCTCCTTCCAACTCTAAGATCTATGAAATCTAAGTCAGTGGGACAGTGTATCCACTCCGGGCTGTAGTCTGAACATTTAAGGAGCTATCATGGTGCTGAACCTAAAAAAAATATGTGGGGGGGGGGAAGGATCAGGTTCAGCACCATGGATAGCTCATTCGAAGTTCAGACTGAAAAACCCACTGGCATTGGGGCCACCTGCCTCCACTGGAATTAGCAAGGAGGGCCTCAGCTTGCAGACATGAATAGGATAAAGGAGTGGTTATACTATGTGACACACTTTACTCCTAGCTGTCATCATGTTGGTTTCAGTTCTTATGCTTGCAAACAGCATATATATGTAGCATGCCAGGACCCGGTAGGGATGTGCCGACCTTGTGAAGTCCTGTTTGCTTTTTCATTTATTACATTTATTTATTATGTACCGTTTGAGCTCAACGGACTTCCTGCCTGCTTCCGACCCAATGATTGGAAATGAGCTTAGTCAGCGGTTCTCCATGGACTTCCATCTCTACTAGGGATGTAACTGCTCACCTCGATCAGACGTAGCGGGCCGAAAATCAGCCCCGCTCATGTCTGCCTGAGGCGAGCTGGCCTTACCGGGTCCCAGGCCTCCCTCGCCTCTCTGAGCTGGCTGGCTGGCTCGAGCGGCGTGGAGAATTGCTCCGCGCTGCTGAGAATCGAGCGGCAGGGGGGCCGCTGCTGCGGAGAGGCAAGGTGGGGCGCCCCCCCCCCATGTATGTGGACATCCCTAAGCACAATTTGTGTAAAATTGGCTGATTTTATGCAAATCACGTTCGATCCACATGCGTTTCAGGTGCTTATTTGCATAACACATGCAAAATATCCCAATTTCTGCAAATTGCGGTAAGTCACACATTTTGTGCAACGTTACGCAATTTGTGTAACCTTGCACAATTTGCGTAAATTTCCTTAGCATTTAAAAAAAGGTGCGCTGCTCACACTGCGGCCCGTCTCAGAGATGGAAGTCCAGGAACTGGCTGGACTCGCTTCATAGTGAGCTTGCACCATTGCAGGGGTGGCAAACCGGAATCCGGGGGGCCGAATCATGAAAATCCATCGGATTTTCTCTCCCTATTGGATTCCTCACACATCCCTACGTACTGAAATGGTACCGTTCAGGAAGGTTCACCTCCTAATCTATCTGAAGTTGGTCTTCGGTGACAAGCAGATGTCTAGGTGCACCTGCCTTGTAGTGTTGGTGGTACAGCTGTGCCTTGTATTTATGTGATCTGGAAATCATACATATTTGAAAGGAAGACAATTCTTTACTGAGTCTTGATGCTAAAGGAGGAACGAACATTGGTCTTGTTCTTACCGAGTTGGTCCACCTGTGTCTGGACTGAACCACTTCAGACTGCTAGTGGAGGCTCATTTATTTATTTATTTATTACATTTATACCCCGCCTTTTTTCCTCTTGCAAGGAACCCAAGGCGGCTTACATAGTCCTCCTCCTCCTCTCCACTTTATCCTCACAACAACCCTGTGAGGTAGGTTAGGCTGAGAGTCAGTGACTGGCCCAAAGTCACCCAGTGAGTTTCATGGCCAAGCGGGGACTCGAACCCGGGTCTCCCCGAGTCCCAGTCCAACACTCTCACCGCTACACTCTCCTCCGTACAGAAAATCCCCTGCATATAGGAGATCTAGCAGGTCTAGGGGGATGGTTCTAATCTAGCCTTCTCTTTGAGCTGCTAGTTTGCTACATGCAGGTTTGGCCTAGGGAATGTGTGAAGAGTTCGTTCGGCTGGGGAGAATCCAGAAAACTGATCCAGAAAATCCCTTCCAACTCTACGAGTCTATTATTCTTTCTCAGAGATCCCACCCTGCCCAAGCAACAACAAATGCAAAGCTTTTAGGGTTGCTGCTATCAAGCCACTTCAGGTATTCTAATGGAATTTCCAGGTCAGAGCCTTCTCTTCAGATGTTCACTGGCTCCTGATAGCATCCTACCATTCATTGAAATTCACTCCAAGGAAAGACAACAAAAATGAGAGATACTTGGAAATAGTTCATTTGGAAATGTGGGAGAAAATGTACAGCGCAGAAACGGCAGCAAGGTAAGCATGGTGTGACCTAAGGAAACCATTTTTCTACAGTTGCCATCCTTTCCTTCCAAAGGGATTTCCTCTTTGGCAGCATTCTTGAAAGTTCCACAAAGCTTTTGCTCAGTAATTAAAGGATTTTGTACATCCAAAAGACCATGAAGCTGAATGCGAGAAACAATATTATCTCGCCTGTCTTTTCTTCTCTTTTGTTATCCCCACCCTCAGTCGGTGGTATTTCCATTCAGATAGTTCTTTTTTCTTTTCTTTTTTAAATATGGGAAAAAATTCAAGGGCCTTTAATCTCATTTTTCCAGATGTTTTGCCTCGTCGGGTTTAATTTACTGTGCCGTCATTTTGTCGGCCGTGCAAGTTTATTTCTTTCTTTCCGCCTGTCCCAGAGATTTTTAATGGGAGATTTGTAAGGTGTGGAGTGAAAGTAAAACCTACCCACATAGGTTATTGTTAAGCTATTTTCCAGAGAGGGGAAGAGGACTGGGTGGGGGGGAGGGACAGATACGTTCTGGAAGAGAAGGGGAAACCCTGATAAAATTAGGGTATATTCAGAATCAGATGTGTTTAATTTGGGAGATTTATTTATTCATTGCATTTCTATCCCACCTTTCTCCCATCGTGAACTCAAGGTGGCACATGGGATTCCCAGGTGGTCTCCCCTCCAAGTACTGACCAGACCAGCTTAGCTTCAACAAGGTGGCTACCTCATGTGCCTTCAGTCCATGTCCTGGGATGGGATCTCATGCTCCTAGCAAAAGGACATAAGAAGAGAATAGGCCAAAGGCCTATTTAGTCCAGCAACCTGTTTCCCACAGCAGCCCACCACATGCTTCTGGGAGGCCTGCAATGAATAAAATAAAAAATGAAAAGAAGAACGTAGGCAATTTTAGCTCCACTGTTTGGGTCCCCGTGAATCTGGTATCAGGTCGCCAATAATGTTTCTGGTGCAGGAGGCAGCATATAGCCATCATGACTAAGAGCCATTGATAGCCTTATTATTCTCCATGAATTTGTCAAACCCTCTTTTAAAGCCATCGCTACATCATGAGCAAGTGAATTCCATAGTTCAACCATGTGATGGGTCAACAAGTCCTTCCTTTTACGGGTCCTGAATCTCCTATCCTTCAGCTTCATTGGCTAATCCCAGGCTCATTTATTTATTTATTTATTTATTTATAGCCCATCTTTTTTCTTCAAGGAACCCAAAGCAGCTTACATAATCCTCCTCCTTCTCTCCATTTTATCCTCACAACAACCCTCTGAGGTAGGTTAAGCTGAGAGTCAGTGACTAGCCGACTGCATTGATTGTTGTGTTGTAAACCGCCCAGAGAGCTTCGGCTGTTGGGCGGTATATAAATAATAATAATAATAATAATAATAATAATAATAATAATAATAATAACAACAACAACAACATCCTAAAGTCACCCAGTAAGCTTCATGGCAGAGTGGGGACTAGAACCCAGATCTCCTGAGTCCCAGGCCAGCACTCTAACCACTACGCCACACTGGCTCTCCAAAGAGAGCTGCCTTTTCTGAGATATTGAAGTAAGTGCAAGAGCTGATTTGGGGCATAACCATAATACGATGTGGAAATGAGACCGAATGAATTTAAGACTAGAGGGGGGGTGGAGAGAGAACCCAAGCTAAATTGAGCTTGACAGATTCATCTCTGCCTCCAGGAGCAAGTCAGGAGCAACCAAAGGATACAAGAATACACCAACCTCAGAAAGACTCTTTTGCTCAAGCAAGGCTCAATTGGAACAGGAAACCCTCTTATACTCTTTCCTGTCCACGAGGATCCAATAGCCAGCCTGGGTGGGCGGAGTCAATCCAAAGCCTGAGAATACTAGCATTTCCATGCAGAGGTTCTGACGACTGCGACGTGCAGCTGAGAGGCTCACCACATCAGGCAGCTTCACACAGGCCCAAAGGTTCCCAGTTTAAGTCCTGGTAGCGCCTGAGAAGGGCATGGACGGGGGGGGGGGGAAGAAATGGAGAATGGAGCGCTTGAGGGTGTGGAATCACACACCCCCCCAAAAGAAATTCTGACCATTTTCTGAAAAGTTGCCAATCTCCGCGCCCCTCCAATTTCACCACCTGCAAATGCAGCATCAAATCAGGTATATTCATTCAGCCCTAGAAAATGTCCTCTTCCCAGCCTTTTCTTGTATTTATCTTATTTTTGTTTTTGTTTTTACTTGAGCTTATGAGCCACCCTGAGGGAACAGTTGAGCCACATGGCAAGTTGTTACCCCTCCCCAATAAACATAAATTTGAAAAGTACACTCGTCACAAAAAACTGCCCTATCCAACCATCTAACCTACCTCACAGGGTTGTTGTGAGGATAAAATGGAGAGGAGGAAGATGATCATGTAAGCCGCCTTGGGTTCCTTGCAGGAAAAAAGGTGGGGTATAAATATAATAAATAAATAAATAAATAAACCACCTCAAGATTCAGTGTGGTGTGCTGAACACTGATAAAGAAATCACATGGGTTGACTTAGGATGCTGTCCTATCCCCACCGCCCAATAAATGGAGTGATTAGATGCAAAAGAAGACGGGGCTCATTATCTCTTCAATAATTTTATAGAATAGGAACTTTATCAAGTAACACATACCTTGTGACTGCAGAACAGACCCTGGGAAGTTATTTTTAAAGGTGACTAACAGATTGGCTAGATTTCTAAGTACTGTAGCTGAATAGTTGTCTAAGGAGGGCCTGGCTATTCATAGACTGGCTATTCATAGAGGTGAGAAATAGACACCTCACCAGTCACCTGATGAAGAGTTCTGTGTTGCACAAAACCTTGTATTGCCTTTTACTCTGGTGGTGCAATCACTCTAGATGAAACCAGGAGCTTCACGCAGAGCCTTCATTGTGTACTTGTTTTGTAAGAGGCTGGTTTGGTTACATGAAAGCAATCGTAGATCCTTTCACTCTCTGGAATAGGTTAGCGGCTGTTTTCCTTCCATCGCCCTCCTGCCAACACCACTGGACGCCTTGAAATTAAACTCTGGGGCTGCCGCAATGCAGAGAACAGATTGCATTAAAGATAAACAGATGTGAGCAGATAAAGGGGCCAAAGTAATCCAAGGGCTGCCTTGTCTTATCTGGGAGAGTATTCAATAGATAGCTTTAAACCCAGAGTTCAGGCATCAGTCACAGGCCTGCAGTATCTCATGCTGTGATGTTTATAAGCCTCTGCTTTGGGAGGTCTTGAGCCCATTAAAGCTGCGAGATGAATAAGAGGGTCACCGGCTTGAAGGTGACGGCAGGGATGTGTTCGTGTTTGCTTCTTCTGATCATGGAGCATCTGTTGCCATCCATCACAATGACGCCATCTTTGTATGGCCAGTCGTAGCATTGGTCTCAGGCAGCCATTTTGCTATCTGTATGCCATATGACCCCAGCATCACTGGAGATGGGAGGCACTGGGAACTCTTCCCAACCAAAAATCTACAGCAATTGTTGTTGTTGTTGTTTCATGAGAATGCTCAGAAGAATGTACAGGCCTCTACTGCTACTGCATATCTTCTTTACCAGTGTTCCCTATTCACAGACATGGGCAAGGGATGAGCAGCACAGAGGGCCATGGGACAAGCTCTCCCAAGCTTGGTCTTTTGGAACTTTTGGGAGGGGGAAGCTCAGAAAGACCCTGCTGAGAGTCTCCTGAGGGTCCTCTGAGGGAAAGGATGAGCCAACGATGAAGTGGGGCATCTCTTCTAGGAGGACAGGTTCCAATATCTGTTGACTGTTTAGCTTAGAGAAAAGGGGAGAGAGGAGAGACATGTACAAGATTATGCACGGTGCGGAGAAAGTGAATAGAGGGGCATTTTTCTCCCTGCCTCATAATACTAGAATCCAATGGGATCGTCCAATGAAGCTGATAGATGGGGAGATTCAGGAGAGATTAAAGAAAGAACTATGCGGCACGTAGTTAAACTGTGGAATTCACAACCCCAAGACATACTGATGGCCACCAATTTCGATGGCTTTAAAAGGGGATTGGACAAATTCATGGAGGAGAAGGCTACTAGTCCTGATGGGTATATGCTACCTCCAGTCTCATAGGGAGTATGCCTATGTACACCAGCTGCTGGGGAACATGGGCAGGAGGACCCTAGTGTAATCAAGTCCAGATTGTGGGTTTCCCACAGCCACCTGGTTGGCCACTGTGTGAACAGAATGCAGGACAAAATGGATCCTTGGTCTGATCCAGCATGGCTCGTCTTATATTCTTATGATCCAGCTGAATTTCCTAATTAACTGTTACATATATGAAACATTTCTGGCTCGTAATACTTGTTCACTATACAAGGTAAATACCATTCTTTCCCCCACCCACAAAGGTGAAGATATTTAGTTCCAAATGTTTCCAAGCCCAGTTTGCCAAGGCATGAAGCTTTGGGAACAACCACTCTTGCAAAGCATAACGCCGCTATGTCCCTAAGGAAATGGAGTCCACAGGAGACAGGTTGTACAATCAGAAAACTGAAGCTGATGAACAGTGTTCTAACTAGCAGGGCAGGCAGAGTGCAATATGTGATCCAGATCTCAGGGCACTAAGCACAGTGGAAGGCCCAGGACAGCCCTTGGCAGGCAGTAAAGGTGCCTGCCCTGAGTAAAGGGGGTCAGATGCAGAACTTTCAGGACCCTGGACAGGTCACCAGAAGCTGATTGCTTGTCCAACAGAGTCTCCGCTCCAACTGAGCCCTCCTGGTCACGCCCACCCTTCCCATGCTCCACCCACCCCACCGCTCCTGCTGAGGAGTGGAGATCCTTAAAGGGGCAGCCCTCAGGTCTGGAGCAAAGTATTTTGTTGCCTTCTCCATCCACTCCTACCTGGTGTACTGCCTGTGTTGGTGAGCAGGGACTGAGAAGTGTGGAGTCCCTGGTAGGAGAGCTCTGATTCCTCTGGGGCAGTGTTCTCCAACCTTGGGTCCTCAGATGTTTTTGGCCTACAACTCCCAGCATGCCCCAGCCAGCATGCTAGGGCATGCTGGGAGTTGTAGGCCAAAAGCATCTGGGGACCCAAGGACTGGAGAACACTGCTCTGGGGAGTCCATTTCGGGAGGTGTTGTTTCTGAGGGTTATGGTTCAGGAACCTTAGGTTCCTATCAGACTCAGGCTTGCTCTCAGGGCTTGAGACCAGCACCTCTAGAAGTGAGGAAGAGTGAGTGTGGTGTAGGGGATCGGAGATTGAGTGAGTCTATTTTGGTTTGGGGAAGATGTAGGTTCAAAGTTGCATTCAGCCACAACCCCCCTCTGGCTGACCTTCATCCAATCACTCTGTCTTCACCTGACCTATCTCATGGAGCTGTTCTGAGGATAGAACTGGGGTTAGAGAGAACACATATGCCACCACTACTCCTTGGGGGAAGAATAAGAAAGATGTAATAAATAAAAAACAAATAAGTAAAATATCAAGATGTCCTTCTATACAACAGCATAGTTGGGAGGAAGGGAGACATCACCTCGGGGAGGTCAGATCAAAGTGGGGAGGGGAAAGCAAGGATCCCATTCCTTCTCATTTCCTTTGATTTCTTCATCCAGATAATGGAGCTCTTACTTCTGTCTCTCTAACGCTGTTATTGCTGATCTAACTTCTATATTTTATATAATTTTAATATTATAGCTAATTTAAGTATATTTTTAAACTTTTGTATATTTCTAGTTATGTTTTAATTGCACACGTTTTAATGTTGTAATGTTGCAAAGCTGCCTTGAGTCCCAGTACTCGTGGGACGACGACGACGACGTTGATGATGATGATATGAACAGGATATGTGTGGAGGTTTATGTGAAAGGGGAGTCCTCAATTTTTTGTGGGGGATTTGAGTCATTCCCTTCCCTTTACCTCTCCCTGTGTTTTTTTTTTGGGGGGGGGGGTGGAATCCGTATGAAATAGGCACACATCGTAGTGGTGTCCCCAGGCAAGAAACCTGAAAGTTTCAGAAGCATAGGAAGCTATGATGATTGAAAACCAGTTAAAGGCTTTTTCGTAGAGAACCCTGGTAGCATTGGAGGACTGTCCATTTCAAGGTCTTATTTTTGCCCTCTCCCAAAGCACAGTGATTGGAGAGTCCCTGGTAAAAATGTGCCCTATGATTAGAAGGTGGACCTGTCCATCACTCAACCCTTCCCTCTTTCCCCCACCCCCATCAGTGTTTAGAGAAGCAAAAGCAAAAAGAACTATTTTTGGAGAAACACTGCCTGCCTTCCCAAAGCTGAGTTCTGAATGAAACCTCATACAGGGTCCACTTTTGGTTCTGATTACTTTGGAGGGAAGCCCAGTTCACCGCCGGAAACACCAGAAATGGTCCAATGAGACCTGATTCAGCTTGGGTTTGGGGATTTGGTCGAATCCAGTGCACATCCCTTAGTAACCAAGCATATTTAATTTAAGAATCTTTAAGCAATCTTAACTTAATATTTGAAGAGTGACGTTTTATTCCCTTTTGTGAACAATTCCCCTTAACAAACATCTTAATTCTTCTCCATTTTGAAAAGCTGTTTCTAGTGGTGGTGTCAGTTCCATGCCTACGGCATAGGAAAAAGGCTACTGAAGTCTCAATCCTATGCAAGTTTAGACAGAAAAAAGGCCTGCCCTACGACTCCCAGCATGCATCCCTGCCTGTACTAAGGGGTTGGGGCGAGATTGAGGGTTTTCTTTCAAATGACCTAAGGACAGATAATCATGTAAGAGATATGTTGTGGCTCTTAGACCAGGGGTGTTGAACCTCTTTCAGCCTGAGAGCCAAATTCCATTCCAGAGAAGCTCTCGGGGGCTGCATTCCAGTGGTGGGCAGGGCTGAAGGCAAAAGGGGCGGGGCCAACATACCAAAAATGCCAGCATATTTTAGCTTAAAGCTCTTACTGTCCATAACTAAGCCTCATAAGAGGCACTGAAGTCTTTTAGAATGGGGGGAAACTGCACAAAAGCTGGGAAACCAAAAGCAAGTGGGGCCCCAATTATGGAATGAACTCCACAGGGAGGCCCGCCTGGTGCCAACAGTATTATCTTTTCAGCACCAGGTTAAGACCTTCCTCTACTCTCAGGCATTTGGCAACATGTGATAAGGTTTTAATCAGGTGATGGGATGTCTTATTGTTGGCTGTTAAACTTGTTTGTGTGTGTGTGTGTGTGTGTGTGTGTGTGTGTGTGTCTGCATGTCTGCTGTCAGTTTATATTTTTGTATGTACATTGATTGATTTCATTTCATTTCATTTCTATACTGCCCAGCAGCTGAAGCCCTCTGGGTTGTGCACAACAATTCATAAAACACAATACAGTTTTAAGAATGCATAAAAACAGCATGAAAACAACATCATTCCCCCCCCCAATATGCAAAATTTAAAAAAATACAATTTAACAGCTAAGTTATATTGTTGTTATATTATGTACAATCACTGTATTTTAAAGGTTTTTCACCTCTCTAAAGCACCCAGAGAGTTTTGGCAACTGGGCTCAGCTTCCACTGAGCGTGGAAGGCTAAGTAGGGTCAAGCCTGGTTATTACTTGGATGGAAGACCCCTCCTCTAGTTTCCTGCATTGAGCAGGGGGTTGGACTCGATAGCCTTGTAGGCTCCTTCCAACTCTAAAATCTATGAAATCTATGAAATCTATGAAATGAATGTGCGGCAAAGAGTAAAAATGCTTAAGCATAATCAAGACTGACCACTTGACCTTGAGATTTTATGGGTTCTTCTGGAGACCCAGAGAAGGTAACCTGAAACCCTGGAATTTCAGGTCAAACCCTGAGATTTGGCAACCCTGTTGTAAAAGATAAATGTTGTGACACAGAGAATTGTGATTATATACGCGTGCGTGCGTGCGTGTGTGCGTGCCATTGCTTTGGCTGGATGAAACAATGTTGGGAACCCACTTTCCAAGTAATGGAATTATTGGGTCTGGAAACAGCTCTGGGATTTGGTTAGATCAAGTGAGAAGGTTCATGAATAAAAAGGAACCCTCACTCAAACTCACATTGCAAATAGCAAAAGACCTGTTCATTTTCTCGCGGACTTCATTAGCATCTCTGTTTCCTAGCAACAATCTGCACTCCTCAACAGTAGGAAAAATATGGGCAAGATAGGTGTGGATGAAAACCTCCTCTCCCAGGAGGAAGAGAGGATTCCTCTCCATATGCCTTTTCACCACTTGATAGCTGTTCATGATTCGAGCAACATAAATATACACATGGGATCTGCAACAGAATTTTGCAGTGTGGGGGGCTTCTGCCCGCTGTTCCAGTAAACTGTCCGTGCCTTTTTCCGCAATATCCCATCCCATCCCCTCTTCCACCTGGTTTTCCATTTCCCCTGCCGGCAACGGACAGTCAGCATTCCGTAGCCATTGAGCATGCTCAGTCCTCTTCAGGCTGTTTTTTTTTGGGTTCCCCCAAACCAAGATGGTGTTATTTTGGCTACATAAGCAACGACGCTCACAGCCTGAACATCAGAAACAGAGGGAATTCTGAACTGGACTGAGTGAGTCCATTGGTGCGCCCAGCCTAGGGATATATGAGAAATTTGCTTCAGATTGATTTGGATCAGGATTTACCCAGTTCGCACCTTCCAGATCAAATATAGACAACTGATGTGTAAATTTAGAACGATACGCAGGGAAATACACACAGATTTTCATGCAAAGGGGGGGGGGAAATAAAGCTCACAATCTGATACAGACTTGTGTTGGAGCATGCTTCAAGATGGAATTCAGAGAATTTCGGTGAGTTCGAGGTTTGCTGATTCACACACCCCTATTCTGGACTCAACCCACACCAGTATCCCTAGATAGGATATCTTATGTTTACTCACCAAGTTCACAGTCCTGATAATCACACATGCTTGATTTTCTCACAACCACTTTTTAGAAGGGAAATCTTTGTGTGTGGCTCTCTGTGATTGCGGGAAACCCTTGTAGTCCCCTGGATTTGAACCATTTATCTTTTCTTATGATATATCTTTCCCAACCTTTCCCAGTGTGACATTAAAAAGGAAGGAAGGGCTAATTTTACACTAGCAGAAAAATGGTAAGAGTTGCCATTGCTCCACTAGCCTTTGCACAACTACTAGCTGAGCAACTAGCACAACTTGCACAAGCAACACCTAGTCCAGGGGCAGGCAACTTGTAGTCCTCCAGATGTTTTGACATATGATTCCATCATCCATCACCATTAGCTATGCAGGCTAGGGCTGATGAAAATTGTAGGCCAAAACATCTGGAGGGCCACAAGTTGACCACCCCGATCTAGGCTAATGAAGTCGCAATGAGTTGTGAAATGCCTTGCACAAGACCTTGTGCAATGGCTTGCAGAATAGGTCGCACAAAGAGTTGCACAAGAAGAATCAAACTTGGAGCTGTAAAAGCGTATTGGATTTTTGGAATAAATTTTTGGAGAAATTTCACTAATTATTGGTATTAATGTGGAGGTCTGTCCAAAATTAGCATTGTTATCAATAACGGAGAAACTTTTGTGCTCACAAGAGAAAAAGGAACTAATTGTAAGTTTATTAGCGGCAGGGAGATATATTGATTGCAAGGAATTGGAAAGTTCAACATCAGTATTTAATAATAGACTGGTATAAAGAGGTTTGGGATATTGCTTTAAATGATAAACTAACATGTAGTATTAAATGTAAAAGGGGACAATTAAAGAAAAATAATTTTAAGGAAATATGGGGGTCATTTTTAGATTATGTTTTAGTAAAGGGGAAAGGGAGTAAGCCATGTCATGATATGATGTATTTTTGGAATATAGATTAATAATGGATTATGTGGATAGAATTGGTTTTGGCCCCGGGGTGACGGGTGCACTTGTAGTGTATGATTTGTAGGTTTATGTTTTTTTTTTGTGTATGTGTGTTCTTTAAAAATATAAATAAAAATTTAAAAAAAACAAACAAGAAGAATCAAACTATTGGGTTTCACACTTGAGCAAAGATGAAAACGAGGTTGCTGCAAGTGGTGGAAGCATTGTGCTAGCAGAATGACTCTGCTGGATACAACCCAAACATTCTAAAGCAGTACATTTTAATGGCTTTGTCAATATTTGGGGCTGATCTTGGATCCTAAAGAAAAAAATATATCGAATGATACAAGACTAGGTCATTCATTCATTTGCTGGAATGCAAGGAAAGGAAAGGAAAAGGTTGAGGGAAGGAAGAGAAGGGAGAAGGAGAGAGAAGAGAAAGAACCTGAGACAAAAGAAAGCATAGAAAAATTGGCTGGCACGTGTGATTCTTTTTTCTTGGGACATCTGAAAATCTGGTTGACATTTGTTATTCAAATGGCTGAGTGTAAATCAGGGAACTCTATATATCATTAACACCATCATTAGCACTATCTGATGAGCTCTTTCCACTCTTCATATGTCCCTTTCTTCAGTAACATTTCCCACGACAGATTGCACTGATGAGCACACAGGAAATTAGTCTTCTAATCATCATCATCATCCCATTTATTTTATTTATTATTAATAGTGGTGGTAGAGTAATAGTTGTATTCCTAGTACAGGAGTAGCATGTTCTCCCATTTTTATTTTCAGCTGGGGTGAGGGATCATGATTTTTAGAGGGGCAGAATCCCCCTCCTGAAAATGGACTCGTCGTGTGAATATTCCCCCTATGCGCTCATTTTCTACACTACGAGATCTCTTTTTTAAAATATATATATATATTGAGATTTCACTTAAGTGAGCCCCCACCTTCAGGCTGAGATTTATCCCAGAGAGATACTTTCTACAGTTTGTGAGAACTATGCCTCATTCCGTATTCTTCTGAGCACATTCTTCCACCTTTGGGAACTTGCCGAGGCTCACAATGCCCAGCACAGCTCCTCTTGCCATCCATCCGTGGGAACTCGCGGCTCTGCTGCTGCTCCTCCTCCTCCTTGCTGTTTGCTGCCTTCTCTAAACAAGCAAGCAGAGAAAAGAATGAGGGAAGGAGAAAGATCCTCCATACACCTTATCCTCTCCTTCTGAGATGTAAGAAGAGCCATGCTCTCAATCTGATCGAAGGATTATCTAGTCCAGCATTCTGTTCACATGGCGGCCAACCAGCTGCCCACAGGAAACCCACAAGCAGGACGTGATGATGTTCAACAGCACCCTCCCACCCATCTTCCCCAGCAACTGGTGTACATAGGCATACTGCCTCTGATACTGGAGGCAGCATATAGCCATCAGGACTAGTAGCCATTTATGGCCTTCTCCTCCATGAATTTGTCTAATCCCCCTTTAAAGCCATCCAATGTGGTGGGCATCTCTACATCTTGTGTTAGTGAATTCTACTATATACTGTGTGAAGAAGTCCTTCCTTTTATCTGCCCTGAATCTCCCACCATTCAGCTTCCTGGGATGACCGCACTGGGTTCTAGTATTATGAGAGAGGGAGACATTCCCCCCCCCATCCACTTTCTCCACACCATGCATAATTGGATTGCAAGTAACTTGGTTTGAGAGCGTTTTGCAAGACAAGCAAAGTTTTAAATATTTATTTAATATTTTTTTTTACTTGATATACAAGCGACGTCTTGCAATACAAGTACTGTAGTACGGCTTAAATTAAAAATCTCTATACAATTTTTTTTCCGGGGATTTCGTTTTGATATAAGAGTGTTTTGGATTACAAGCACGTTTCCGGAACGAATTATACTCTCAATCCAAGGCATGACTGTACACATCTATCATATTCCCCCACCCCTTACTCAGCTTTTTCTAAGCTAGAAAGCCCCAAACATTGTAACCTTTCCTCATGGGGGAGTTACTCCATGCCCTTTTCTGCACCTTCTCCAGCGCTACAATGTTCTTTTTAAGGCGCGTTGACCAAAATAGTACACAGCGTTCCAAGTGTGGTCACACCATAGCTTTAATATAAAGCAGTGTTTCTCAACCTTGGGTCCCCAGATGTTTTTGGCCTACAACTCCCAGCATGCCCCAGCCAGCATAGCTGGCTGGGGCATGCTGGGAGTTGTAGGCCAAAAACATCTGGGGACCCAAGGTTGAGAAACACTGATATAAAGGCATTTGTGATGGCAGCTGTTTTTATTTATTTATTTATTTATTTATTTATTTCATTTATACCCCATCTTTTTTCCTACAAGGAACTCAAGGCGGCTTACATAATCCTCCTCCTCCTCTCCATTTTATCCTCACAACATCCCTGTGAATTTGCCTTGTTCACAGCAGCTGCACACTGGGTCAGTGTTTTCATCAAGCTAACCATCACCACCCCAAGATTCCAGGTCACTCACTGCCAGCTCAGATCCTAAAAGCTTATTATGAACAATCCATAAAGATCATGAATTAGTAATTATTACTCTCATGAATGGGTGACTCTGTGTGTTAATGTGGCAAGAACAGATGAGCCCAAAAGAGATGATCCAGCCTGTCATCTCTATGATCCAAGGTGTCGTGTGCCTGGTCCCTGGCTCTCTTTGTAGTCAACCTGTCAAGTTTTATTTCTAGTTCATTACCTTTATAATGCAAACTACAAGCAAGCAAGCATTGCCTTAGGCCTCAGACAGTAACCTCATGCAGCCAAAAGAGACAAGAATTCCAGGCAGGCTTTGCATAACACGGCATCCTCATAGGTTTCAGTTAGTTCCCTGGTTAGAGTGCCATGAAAAAGAATTGTCATGAAACTGACGCTGTCTACTATGGCCCTTCCTTATTTCATAGATCATAGAGTTGGAAGGAGCCTACAAGGCTATCGAGTCCAACCCCCTGCTCAATGCAGGAAACTAGAGGAGGGGTCTCCCATCCGAGTCATAACCAGGCCTGACCCTGCTTAGCTTTCCACGCTCAGACAAGCTGAGCCAGCATAGCAGTCACCCAATGCAGGGATTGGGCCCAACACTTCTTCAGACACTGCCCAAGAAGACATGGCAACTGATTCTGAGTCAGACAGGGAGAGGAAGGCACCCAGGGTGTGGGAGCAGGAGACTGGCGAGAATAGGAGAGACAGAGAGGAGGAAACCCAGCTGCTGTCTAATCTCTCACAGGGCAGCCAAGCTGGGCCCTCTGAACCCGTGGGAATGCAGGCTCCTAACAAAGAAAAGGAGGGATTGGGAACACAAGACCCAAGAGTTAGGCATCAGATGAAAAGGAAGGGGCAACACAGGGTCAGATGTCACTCAAAGAGACTTGCTGCCAGGGAGGTGGCCCCATGGAAAGACCCACCTTGAGGGAGGGAATTAGTAGCCCATTCAGCTTGAGAACAGGCCTGTGCTAGGGATGTATGCAGAGCTCGATCGGGGGGGGTGGAAGCGGGGTGAACTCGCCCCGCGCGACCCTCCCCCCCAAGTTCCGTGCGACTTACCTTTCCCCGGCTCGGCTCATGTCCTTGCGAGACGAACTGGGGAAAGGAACTTCCGAGTCCCCGGCGCTACGTTATTTACGTGAAAAACAGGGGAAACTTCCTTAAAATGGCCGCGTTTTGTGTAAGCGTCGCTTTGTTTTCCATGTTAAAAACATCATAAAACAAATGGCATAAAACACGTTAGAATCTAACGCATTTTATGCTGTTTTTAAAATGGAAAACAAAGCGCTGCTTACGCAAAATGCGGCCATTTTAAGGAAGTTTCCCCTGTTTTCCACGTAAATAACGTAGCGCCGGGGACCCGGAAGTATAGCGCCGGGGACCCAGAAGTCCACCGAGCGCCTTGGCGAGCACCTCAGCTGGCGCTCGCGGGGGGCACGAAACAGATCGCGCAGTGGGGGTGCGAGGCGAGCACAGGGGTAAGTGCAAAACCCTCGCTATAGCTCACAGTTACTATTTCTGGAGCCCATGCAGAGGTCTCACAATATCAAATTGGCATGCTCAGAACTCAGTTGAGTTTGGCATACTGCCTCTTTGGAAAGAGATGAATTACTGCAAATTTGGGGTTTTGTGTCAACATGTGCACTGTAGGCAGGGGAAAACTTTTTGTCTAACACGGACATAAATTACGACAATCAAAACCGCGCTGCTTGTTTTTGTCCAACTGAAAACAAAAACAGCCCTTTGATGCTTCGTACAAGATTGCACAGCTCTCTGTGCATGATTTGGAGAAATCCTGCTGTGAGGAGGATTTGGATAAAAAATAGTGAAAAAAATTCTAGGAAGCGATTGAAACCCTCAATGAAAAATTGGAGGCATTTTTGGAAATATTGATAATAAAAAATGAAACCTCGTGGATAGTTTTGGCTTAGCCATCTTGTTGATCAACCCACTTTTCAGTCAGCTTACTAGATGGGAAGAAATCTTGTTGTGTGAACTAGGAACAGGAGAGGAATTTGTTTGGTTCACATTTAATGTGAATGAATGAATATTGATTAAGGTCATTGACCAGAACCAACAATAACATTAAAAACAAGGAAACAATCAATCAATAAAACATGCATTACTACTATACACCATTACACCAGCATACATATCAAGTTCACAACAAAATTTTACATCAAAATTATAACAGTCAAGCAAGGCCAGAGTCAGAGGTTTAAAAAGTGCGGCATATTATGGCAGTCGCACAAAATTCAGCCACTCTATTAGTAATATGAGGAACCATGTCAGCGAGTAGCAGGGAAATATAGAATTTATCAGTTCTACCTGGGCAATTACATAGGATAGGAAGAATAAGCTCTTCACGAAGATCCCGGTAGAAGGGGCAATATAAAAGTACATGCCCCACAGATTCAACGACCCCATTATTATTACATGGACAAAGGTGATCCTTAAATGGTATTCCCTGATATCTTCCCTCCAAAACCATAGAAGGCAATGCATCAAATCTGGCTAGAGTAAAAGCTTTTCTATACTTGGGGAAAGTCAAATCAGCCAGATAAGCATGAGGCCCAAAGATCTTATTTTCTCGAGGGCTAAATTTACACAGAGAACTTACATGATCTTGTAATACAATGTCCCTGATTCTCTGGTTACTAGCCACCTTGGCGTTAGAGTAACCCATTTCTATTAACGCGTTGGGAGAAAATCCCAGGCGTGATAATTCATTACATAAATGCTTTTCTATTTCGATTTGAAGGGATCCAGCAGTATCAATGGAGCCAACCCAACTGGCAGGAATATAAGTTTTAGCCAATAATTTATCATATACAGTTTGGCTTGGGCTACAATGGGAATTAAACCAGCCTCTAACTGTAGGGCTGCATTGGGAACACAATCTGGTACAGGAAATATAACTCTTAGAAATTTAGACTGGAATTCATTTAATGTGAATTCACCTAATTTCACTGTTTCAAACAAATATGCAAACCAAAAGTTCTCTCAATTTTTCAATGGAGCTGTCCAATAAAGAACGTGTTCAAAAAATGCATATATTAGGGGGGAATGCACACAAAAATGCAGAATTAGTGAAAATAACATTGGAAATGCATCACATTTTAAAAAATTGCTTGCCGAAACTGTGTAAATTAGGCAAATGGCATAACGAAATATATAGTTAGGAGAAATGAATTTTCATGTGAACTGTAAACAAAAAGTCTCATCTCTTGGGATGAACCACACTTCATATTGGAAAAAATGAGAAAACGAAACAGACAGATTTGTCCATCTCTAGCACTGTGAACCGGACTTGAATTTCCTAGCTAGGGAAATGCCCTTAGCCTTAATACTGCTTCTTACCAAAGGTGTCTGAAAGCCCCACATGCCTATGATCAAGACCAACAAAAATAAAAAATAAATCCCTGTTCCTCATTTTTAGCTCTTGGGAGATTCAGTGCAGAATAGAGCGGAATTTCCAAGTGAGTTTGCTTTGCTTTGTATTTAGCCACAGAGCAAATTCCCAATCAAGGAGCTTAGGAGCGAAATCCATGGCTATCCAGCTGTCAAGATGCCTCCGCTAAGCCTTGGACAATTCACACCACAAGACAGATGGCTGCCTTAGGACAGGCTGGCAGGAGAGATCCATTAGCAAGTTTAAGCCCAAAGCGCAATTTATCCTCTTTCCCTGCTCCAGAAGACATTGCTGATGCAACAGATGTTCTGGCAACTTCTGACAGTGACAGAAGCCTGCATGACTCTCGCCCATTATGTCGTGAAAGTTCTGGTGCTAGCTGGAACCTTTCCCGTTAGCATGAAATTGCTCTTTAAGCTTAGAGGGACAGAAAAAATCCATGGGGGAAAAAAATACAAAGTTCCTGGCCGTTCAAATATCTTCAGAGTCTTTTAAGATACATTCAGGACTTCCTGTCCATGTGGCCCACATGTGCCCAGAAGGTCAGTTTATGCCAGGTGCCCTCCATGTGTTTCGGGCTACAACTCCCAGCATTCCTGCCTTGCTGTCACAGGAGTTGTGGTTTTAAAACATATGGAGGGCACCAGGTTCTTGAAGGGTGGCTCATACTAATCCATGCTGGTAGTAACTGTGCAGTGCCCCTGGCTAATATTCTGGGACGGTGTCAAAAGGTCCAGGCTTTCATGGGGAAACATCCTGTGCTCCCAGACCCAGACGTATACAGTCACACCCAGCAGGGAACAGAAGGAGCTGTTGTTTGGATGAACTCAAGACAACATAGAGCCAGTGTAGTGTAGTGGGTATAAGATTGAGTAAGTTGGACCAGGGAGATGTGTCAAAATTCTTCTTTGACCATGAAGCTAACTGTGTGGCCTTGGCCTCTTGGCCTAACCTTGCTGGCCTGTGTGGGCCAAGTCATGCCCTCTTGGCCTAACCTTGCTGGCCTGTGTGGGCCAAGTCACGCCCTCTTGGCCTAACCTTGCTGGCCTGTGTGGGCCAAGACACGCCCTCTTGGCCTAACCTTGCTGGCCTGTGTGGGCCAAGTCACGCCCTCTTGGCCTAACCTTGTTGGCCTGTGTGGGCCAAGTCACGCCCTCTTGGCCTAACCTTGCTGGCCTGTGTGTTGTCCCCCGTGCCCTCAAGGAAGGATGGAATACAAATAAACACAAAACTGCTTCAGAAGTTTAAAGGGAAGAGTCCAATGCCAACGGGGAGAGGGGGGGAATAAATACTGCCAACATAAAATGGTCCAAAGGAAAACAAGGATTAGATCTATGGATACCCATTACAAATTAGATTTGCTCATGCTGTTCCACTGGTACTGGATCTCCTTGAAGTTGAGCAAAGGATGCGCATCAAAAAGTTGTTCCTCGTTTTCTCTTCCCCAAAACTCATTTGTGTATAATTTGCTTTTCCCCCCTCCATCGATATCTCTCATGTAGCATGTTCTCATCTTCTGTAAATTGAAAGTATTCCCTGTTTTCCTATTTTGGAATTAAATATATTTTTAAAAAATTCATTGCAACTGTAAATAGCCTCAGTAAATAGCCTCTGTGGTTGCACCCTCTTGGACACTGGGGAAAAAGAAAGAACCTCAGTTTCAGTAGCCCAGACAAAGCTACTCCAATGTTAAGAAAAGTTTTTAACAGCAGAACTCTGGTGGAGACATCACATAACCTGGGCAGCCTCTGGACTGATGCAAAAACACCTGGAGAGGGCAAGGTAGCAGTGGAGGAGTATAGAAACACCATAATTTGTAGGTCACTAATCTCTGAATCTTTTAATTCCGAGGTGACAAATAGCCCTTCCTTTTGTAAATAGGGGTGAGCCTGAAAAATGTGATGGCCAAATCAATAAGCCATGAAGAAAGTTTATGAGCTTGTCCCTCCCTTTCAATCCAACACCCTCCTCGGCGCTGAAATCCCATGCTTCATGCGACAGCTTGCTTTGCATTCTAGTTATGGGGATGGATTCCTCATCACTGAAAGGCGATCATTCCTGGGGCAGTAGGAAGCAATCACTGGATGTCAGTAAATAAATCAGGTGGGTAAGAACAACCACTCAGATATGGCTACATCATAGAATGACTGAGGGCAAATGAGGGCAAGTGAGAGTCAGGGTAAATAATGACCATTTAAATGGCTACGCAAACTTTCTTTCTATTTTCTTTTTCTTTTTTGCCATGGGTGCCAAAATGAATCTCCCCCCAAAAAAGGTAAGGACCATTCAGCACTGATAAACACACACGCGCACGCGCATGTGCACATGTGCGCGCGCACACACACACACAGAGAGACAGAGCACTTTGCCAATAAAAGAAAATACAAATAATCCGCTGCTTCGGCTCAGTCCTAATTTTCCACACATCTCCTGTCATGTATTAGCAGTCCTGTCAGCATCACCAGTGCTGACTCAAGCACCCCACGGGTCTGGAGCGTAGAGTCAGGAGGAAGGACTGGAACATTAAGCTCCCATTCTCTGCAGTACAAATCACCTGGAAGTGCCCCTTAGTCACACGGTTCTCGCTGCTTATGGCTAAGCTTTCGTTATCTGCTGATGCTGTAACTGACCTGAACGGCTCATTCTCCCTCGGCGATAGCGACACAGTGGTTGCCTCTTCCGACCTACAGCACTGCCAGTAATCATAGATCTCTGACAGGACTGCGCCAGCCAGCCTGCAGGTCCCTTTTTGCCTTTGCCTGCTGCTGGAACTGTAAACAAAATGCATCTCCTTGTTACAAAGGCAGCGCTTCACATCAGAATCTGAGTCACGATGGATTGGTTCCAGAGGAAATGCTGGCCGAAGGTGAGGTGGGCAGAAGGCGATTTTTCTGTCCCTTCCTTCCCTCAGTAAATCTTCTCCCAAGGTTCAGGGGAACCTGCTGTGTGGAGTGGGTTTTGGTGCATGGGCTGAAGGGACATAGTAAATAAATTTAAAACAACAACAACAACAACAACAAAAATTTAAAAAAAAACATCCAGGCAGAACCTTCCAGAATTAGAGCCAGGCAGAGCGGGGGCAGGAAAGACACCTTCTTCCAACAGGGTTTCTCTGGATTCAACCCATAGGCTTTCCACATATGATTGGCACTCTCTTTTCCAGCAGGGTGCTGTTGGTGTTGGAAAGTTCCATCTGATTGGACCCTTCTAAATGGCTCTTTAACACAGACACTCTCCCCAACAGAATCAGATCTACCACCCCCTCTCGCTGACTGACTGGGTTCAGGCAACACAATAACCCACACTTGTTGAACCGTGGGTTGTTGTTGAAACGTGGGTTATTATGCTGTCTGAACCCAGCCGTGCCAACAAGCCATGGCTTGTTAACCACAAACAACCCATGATGAGAACCCATGGTTTGTTGTTGGGTTGTGAACTGTGGGTTGTTCACCATGGTTTGTTATCTTGGCTGGGTTCAGACAACACAATAACTCACATTTCAACAACAACCCATGGTTCAACAACAACCCACACTCAACTCATACTCAACCCTTGAGTGTGTGGGTTATCATGTTGTCTGAACCCAGTCACTGTGTGTGTGTCTTGTATGCCTGCCTGGAAGAGTGAGGGATCTTGCCTAGATTCTCTTCCAGCCCTCTCCAGATGCATGTGATTGTTTTTCTAGAAACTTGGAACAGCCAACTGCCTGTAACTGTCCATTGACCACTATCAACAACCAATGTGCTAGGTGCCGGCATACTGAGGCCAGGGACTCCTCGCCATCCCAGAAAGCCGTTCAACAAATGGACTGAGCCCCACCAATCTCTAACCATGCCAACATTAGGGATGTATGAAAAAAATTGTTTCTGTTCATTTTTTAAACAATCAGATTTTACCCAGTTCGCACCTTCTGGATCAAACGGATTCAGACCCATCTGTGGTCAAAGTCCATACATTTCCAAGCCTGTGATGTGATTTGCAGACCAAAAAAAGTGAGTTAGACAGCGTGCATACATTTGAAAAATCAATGGGAGAAGACGGCGTACATTTCAAAGATGTGCACAATGTATGCGTGCATTTCGAAAAATACACACAAATGTACAGCTCGGATTTTCATGAGAAAAATAAAATAACGCTCACAATGTGATATGGACTCGAGTCAGAACGAGCTTCAAGGCGGAATTTGGAGGCCTTCGGTGAGCTCAGGTTTTGCTGATTCACACATCCTTACATTTCACTTCTGCCTGCCCAAATCCTCCAGAGAGCCAGTTTATAATTATTACTGTCCTGTTGATGACAACCTCGGTAAATAATTTGTTATTGATTGGTCTTTGATGTTCAGAGAGCAATGTTCTTACTCTGTTCTTTCAAGTTAGTACCCCTCTTACTTCTGGAAAGATGTGGACACATCTAAGTCTTACGGTTTTTGGTGTCTTCACAAGTGCCAAATGGACACCTTTGATTTCATAATGGCTTTACTTAGCAAATATAAATCCACTACTTCAAAAGGCATATGGGTTGCATAAGGAAATTCCTATCCACATGTGTGTCACAGTGTGTGTGTGTGTGTGTGTGTGTGTGTGTGTGTGTGAATGGGGTGGGGGGGACAGTAGGTTTGAGGATGCTGGTGCTCCCCCAATCCAGGCACATTCAATTTAATGTCTGCATGTCATTTACATTCATAGGGCTCTTTGCATATGATCAGGAACCCCGGAAAAACAGGTTTGCCAGTTACACAGAGAAAGCCCCATGCATGTACAGCTGTGTGTGCATAGACTCCATGAAGGCATTGAACTGAATATGTGTAGGTCCTTCCCCAGTCATGTTCACTCATTGTGGGTCAGCAGTAGAGCACATGTTTTGCATGCAGAACTTGCAGGAGGTCCCAGGTTCGATCTCCAGTATCTCCAGGTAGGGCTGGAAATATTCCTGCCTGAAACCCCAGAGAGCCGCTTCCAGTCAGTGTCAGCAAGACTTGGCTAGATGGACTGAGCATAAGGCAGTTTCCTCGGTTCCTATGATTATGCCATGTGAATAGGGTCATAGTAGCACACGGGCATGTTTTCATTGTTAGAGCAACCAATTAGTATGTGTGCTTTTCCAGCAAATATTTGAATTAGAAAGTTGGAAAGTGTTTTTAAATCTTGTATTATTATTATTTTTTAATCATTCCGATTTTCTCGCCAATTTACATTGCCTGGATTTAAAATCAATCCACAGTCAGAGAAGTGGTTCACTCCTGCATATCACTCCAACAGCAGGTCAAAGGATCTGAGCGGTTCCGTTTTGCACATCGTTTAGGAGCATTTTTAAAGGAGTGCAAACGTGTAGCCTCCTGGTGAGGTCTGTCAGCCGGAGGCAAACATTGCTTGCTGTTCCCACTTTCCAAATTAAACTGCTTTCCAGAAAAGGGTTCATCAGATTGTCAGCTTTCCGAATGTTCCTGTTCAAGAAAAAAAGGAAAGGAAAGAAAAAGCCAGCTTGGTGATAGTGATGGCTGCGGCCTTCAGCCAGGAGCAGAACAAGCAATTCTGCCAGAACATGAACCAATTACATTTTTAACAACATTGTGGAGCTGGGTGGTATTGCTTTAGATGACTCTGAATTACAACAGGCCTTTGAATTACCAGAGCTGGGCAACAGCAGCAAGAGAAGGCTATTACCCCTGTGTCCTTCTTGTGGGGTTCCCAAGCAGTGTCTGGTTGGCTATTGTGTGAAACAGGATGTTGCACTAGGGAACAGGATGTTGATCTGATCCAGAAGGACTTATGTCACATGTCTCTCATCTAGATCAGCCTTTCCCAAACTCAGGCTCCCAGATATTGTTGGGCTACGTGAAGAAACAGAACTGTCCTCCATTTTGGCATTTAGTGTGATTTTTATGATATTATGGGGTTAAATCTTTTTGTCTGTGTGTGCTAGTCAGTTTCGGCCATAGGACCAATTATTTCAAGGTCAAAAGTTGAGCTAGAGGTGGAGGTAAGGAAATTTAGCCCAGGAAGGAGAATATTAAATAATTGAGCAAAGGTCAAAAAGCCAGCCAAGGAGGTAAATCTTATAAAGTTCAACAAGAGGAGGTGAGCAGGCAATGTTCAAGATTGCCAGGATTCTCTAAACATCGTCATGCTGCTTGTCTCATGCCCGACTCCCATTTGCGATTGCTACACACTCTGCATGAATGGGAAACTTGCACAAATTGAGCTGCGATCGAATGGGATATTCGTGCAAGTTTCCCCAAATTTGCACAAATTTCCTAATGTGAGTAACTTTCCTACATAGACTAAAGCGGGGCTGATTCAGTCTAAGAAGGAAATGTACACAAATTAGGAAATTGCTGCAAATCCAACTGGGAATCAGGAATGAGATGAACATTAGCACGTGTTTGACAATTAGAATATTTTCGGTGGACGTGTGCTTGCACTCACATTGGGAGCTTCCGACAGGGCATGCTTGCATGTTTTGAGAGCAAAAACAGAATTCTCATATATCTCTAGGCCAACTGTTTTATCTCAGGAAGCAGAAACTTAGTTGGTAGGAATAATTAAGAAAGAAACTACCCTCCTCATTGGTTGGAGTGAGAAAGAGGAGAATTTTTGTAGAAGTTAAAAACCAGAGGCAAAGAGGCAGAAAGTCAAGGAAAGAAAGAGAAAAAGAGAGGAGGAAGGAAAGAAGGCTAGAGTTGAAGAGGAAAGAGTCAGGACTGCTGGAAGTTCTAGGGATGGGTCAAAACTCAAAAGGCTGGCTCATTTCAGCTCGCAGGGTTTTCCGTTTTCATCCAGTTTCACTTCACTGGAAGTGGGCCATGTCGGGTTATTTCATAGGGCCTCTGCTGGTAAGACAGACTGAGATTTGCGAAAATTTTCCATGTGGCTTTTCATGTAATCGGTGAGATTTGCGCAAATCTTTACCCCAGCCAAAGATCCCAAACATTCCATGAGAGTGTGGGGTTAGTCTCTCTCCTTGGAGGGAATCTAACGCCCAGATTATCTCTCATAGTAGCTCCATATTCACATTCAATGGAAAGCATTTGGACTGAGGCCGAGACCAACTGCATGCATTTTTACTCACCATGGTTATGGTGTTAGCTTTGTTTGACAGGAGGATATCTTCACTCCAATTCTCAAAGTTCACTGGGCCTTCAAGGTACACCTTCCCACAAATTTAAAATAGTGGGCATGTTCCATTTTTAAATTTTGCCACGTTAAAACAATAAAAATTCAAAAATGGCCCTGTCCATGCCCCTCACTCCACGATAAGGATCATGAAGCACTTTGTCCATTAAATAGCTACGTAGATTAATCATATAACCAAAGATAACATTTTTCCCAGGAGCCGGAAGCATCCCACACACACAACTATGGTTGGAGGATTAGTGACCTCTCTAATTTAAATCTACCAACTTCCTTTTCCATTTCAAACCTTCCTCTCCTGCCCAGTTTCATAAACCCTTGATTTATTTTAAGCGGCTCGGGAGGGACGGCAAGATTGTGAAATGGAAGACAGGCAAATGCAATTAAAACAGAGGAGAAAGCCGGTCTCTCTTTTGTAATCACCGCTCCTGGAAAAGCAATATGCTGTGGATTAGAGCGCTTTGGGCCTAGAGTGGGACCATATGGCATGCCTCTTCTCATTCCTCCTTAAATCCTGACATTTTTCAGCTGTCAAGATAAAGCTGTTTAGAGGAGTAACATTGCCGTTTGTTTATAGGGAAATAATATGTAGCAAGTTATGATTAATCAAGGTGTCTAAAACCTGCTGCAGGCTCCGTAAAGAGATTGAGTTTTGCAGCCAGGAAATTTTGCCTCTCAAATTACTAACTTCATTTCTTTCCCCTGCTCCAGCCCGCCATGTGGGTTTTCTCTCTCTTTGTAATCATTTCTGGAAATCCACAATGCGACTGCTCGGAAAGCTAGTTTTCCTGCTACAGGTGGAACCTGTTGCAGGCACATCTCCGGAAGACACGTATATGGGGAAATATGGAGGAGTGATGGTATCAAAAGGGGATGCAGATGAACTTTGCTTCCTCACCGAAGTCTTGACTTCTATCTTGTGCTGGGTGCTCTCCAACAGGGATTGGAGTAAGATAGATCTGGTCAGGTGCATCTCACGGGTTCAAGTAAACACTCAAATAGATCCTGCAATCCTGATGTTTGCCCACTCCTACTCTATAGCTGGAGAGGTCAGAACGCAGGAAGGACAGGGGTGGGCAAATGAGCAATGTTCGAGATCACTAGGATTCTCTGGAAACCATCTTGCCATTAGATCCATGCCCAATTCCCGTGTACGTTTGTGATCGTTCGCTGCTTGCTCTGCACGAACAGGGAAATTGCGCAAATCGAGCAGTGATTGAAAGTGACATTTGCGCAAATTTCTTAATTTCAGCAACTTTCCCCCATAGAGTAAAGTGGGGCTGATTGAGTCTGCAGGGGGGAATCAAACTGGGAATTTGTGCAAATGAAAACATGAGCACATGTCCAGGGAAGTTGTGAACATTTTCGGGGGACTTGTGCTTGCGCCCAGGGCTTTGAACAGGGCATGCCCAGGTTTTGGCGGTGGCCAGAATTGCATTGGCACAGTTAAAGCTAGTGCGCCAGCTGTGCCCATTCCTGGAGATGTCTGATTTGGCTACAGTGACACATGCCTTAGTTACATCCCGTTTGGATTACTGTAACGTGCTCTATGTGGGGCTGCCTCTGAAGAGTGTTTGGAAACTCCAGCTGGTTCAAAGAGCTGCTGCCAGACTGTTGACTGGGGCTGGTTACAGGGAGCACACAACTCCGCTGTTACAACAGCTTCACTGGCTCCCAGTCTGTTTCTGGGCACAATTCAAAGTGCTGGTTATGACCTTTAAAGCTGTATACGGCTCGGGTCCAGGTTATCTGAAAGACCGTATTCTCCCCTACGAGCCTGCCTGCACTTTGAGATCCTCAGGGGAGGCCCTTCTCTCGGTTCCGCCACCATCACAGGCATGCCTGGTGAGAATATGGGAGAGGGCCTTCTCGGTGGCTGCCCCAGTGCTCTGGAATTCCCTCTCCAGGGAGGCTAGAGTGGCGCCCTCCCTGGTAAGCTTCCGGAGGCAGGCAAAGAACTTCCTGTTCCAAAAGGCATTTGAGGTAGCCTGTGATGTGATGGAATGCTGTTTTTACTCTTATGTATATTGTACTCTATCTATTGTACTCTATCTATCTCTATCTCTATCTCTATCTCTATTTCAATATTATTGATGATTTAATTACATTTTTAAATTTTGTATTTTTCTATTTTTGTTTTTAATTGTATGAGTTTTAAAGGCTGTAAGCTGCCTTGGGTCCCAGTGTTGGGAGAAAGGCGGGATACAAATAATAATAATAATAATAATAATAATAATAATAATAATAATAGCAGCAGCATGTTTTGTGAGCAAAAACAAAATTCTCATTCATCCCTATGGGTGATTTGCAGCAGATTGTCAGGGGGCTCCAATTGTTGCATGGAGAGACAAAGTCCCAGAATGTAAAAAAAAAATAGTAGTTTTATTCCTTGGAGTAGCCCAGCACATTTCAGCCCTGTACCATATATTTATGGGCTTTGTTCAGGTTGTTGTTGCTGTGGTTTTTGTTTTTTTTTTTAAATGTAGCCTGCAGAGATCTTTGAAAAATGTATGTCTCCAAGATTAAATCCTGCAATGGTCTCCTTTTCAGAGTGTAATTTCAGATATTTTCCACTGTTGCCTGACTTCAGTTCCAATTGTTGAACAATAGCACAATATCAAAAAAGCACTTACCCTCCCCGCTGGTAATTTAAAACAAAACAAAAACAGGATCTCTGATCTGTAACTCAGATGTAGGCTTATACTTCTATTAGAATCATAGAATCATAGAAAAGTAGAGTTGGAAGGGGCCTACCAGGCCATCGAGTCCAACCCCCAGCTCAATGCAGGAATCCAGGTCAAAGCATCCCCGACAGATGGCTGTCCAGCTGCACCTTGAATGCCTCCAGAGTGGGAGAGCCCACCACCTCCCTAGGTAGTTGATTCCATTGTCTTATTGCTCTGACAGTCAGGAAATTTTTCCTGATGTTTAGGTGGAATCTAGGTTCCTGTAACTTGAGCCAATTATTCCATGTCCTGCAAACTGGGATGATTGAGAAGAGATCCTGGCCCTCCTCTGTGTGACAACCCTTCAAGTGCTGGAAGAGTGCGATCATATCTCCCCTCAGTCTCCTCTTCTGAAAGCTAAACATGCCCAGCTCTTTCAGTCATCGAGGGTGCAATCCTATGCAAGTTTAGATAATTATATATTATGTTATATAACACACACACATACACACACACACACACACACACACACATGACCTATTCTGTCTATATACAGAATCATAGGTAGAGTTGGAAGGCGCCTACAAGGCCATTGAGTCCAACCCCCTGCTCAATGCAGGAATCCAGGTCAAAGCATCCCTGACAGATGGCTGTCCAGCTGCACCTTGAATGCCTCCAGAGTGGGAGAGCCCACCACCTCCCTAGGTAGTTGATTCCATTGTCTTATTACTCTGACAGTCAGGAAATTTTTCCTGATGTTTAGGTGGAATCTAGGTTCCTGTAACTTGAGCCCATTATTCCGTGTCCTGCAAACTGGGATGATCGAGAAGAGATCCTGGCCCTCCTCTGTGTCCATCTGAACTGGCCCTTACTTCCCCCAGTAAATATGCTTATGATCAGTGGGATTTGGTTACCACTTTCCCCCTGTACAGTTTCTGTACAGTCATTTTACAAGGGTGTATTTTACTTGTTATTTCAAGGAATTCTGGAGCTATTTTTATTCCACAGGTTTTAAAAAGAGCAGACCCCATATTTCATGACACATTTTTTCATTAAAAGAAACATATTTTTAATTTTTTTTATAAAAATAGCAAAGGTATCCTGCAAATTCTATACTGAAAAAATGGGGTCCATAAATTGGAACTGTCTAAACAGCTGCCAATTTTGCCCTGCCAAAAGTGACTTTCCTGCAGCCGAGAAGTAATGGAGAATGTCAGTCACAGTTCTGTAAATGTTTTCAGTACAACAATAATTGATATTAAAAATGTCACAGAGTCGGACACATTTCAACACACACATTTGAAAGTACATGCCATTTTCTCATTGCACAGACTTGGGCAAAAAACAACAGCAAGCCAGTGTGGCGTAGTGGTGAGAGTGTTGGACTGGGACTCAGGAGATCCGGGTTCTAGTCCCCGCTTGGCCATGAAACTCACTGGGTGACTTTGGGCCAGTCACTGACTCTCAGCTTAACCTACCTCACAGGGTTGTTGTGAGGATAAAATGGAGAGGAGGAGGAGGATTATGTAAGTCGCCTTGGGTTCCTTGCAGGAAAAAAGGCGGGATATAAATATAATAAATAAATAAATAAACAAACAACACCATTCAAAATGTTGGGAACAGATAGGGGGGAAAATGCTCAGGACAATGATCTCCCATTGATCTCCCATTGTATTTTCACAACAACCCTGTGAGGTGGGCAAGGCTGAGAAAAATAGCAACTAGCCCAAGGTCACCACAAGTGACATTAGTGAGAGAGTAGGGATTTGAACTTCGGTCTCCCGAGTTGTCGTCCAACACTCCAGCTCAGGGCTGTCAAAACACTTTCAACCTCTAGGGCTAATTCAGAGGCTGAATTCTGGTCGCCAGTAAGGTTCATTTAAGCTCTTTTGGTTCATCTTTGATCAGAATTTGCAAGGGGCGGATGTGTTATGATGGGATATAGTTGGGATCATTTGGTTGTGGCTATAGCTCAGAAGGATGTTCACAGTCCCTCATAAAAGCATCGGGTAGGCAGAGATTCGGAAGGAAAGGAAGCAGCCCGCCCACCCGCATCAGGGCCGGAGCACAGAGGTCATGACTGAAGATCTGAATGGAAGGGTGATTGAGTCTTCAAGAAATGAATGGGCAACAGATGGAGGCTTGCAGTGATTAGATTTAATATGCACATCGCCAAAGGCACAGGAGGGATTCTCCTGAAAAGAAATGGCTTCCCCCCCACCACTGGACAGACTCAACAAGAAGCTTCACTTCCCCACTAGGGCAGGCCAACCCATCATGTAGGCACACCAACAAAACGGTTTTCCTGATGACACCCACGAAGAGCCATCAGAACACAAAGAGCAGGGCCATCAGCAGAGATTCAGAGCATCCGAGGGACAGAGACCGCCCCCGCTGCTCTCACTTCTCCACGAAGGCAGGAGGAAGGGTATAAAAAAAACCAAGAGTTTTAGCCATGGTGTGTGTCGGGGGAGAGCTGAGCCTGAGAGAGCCATCCTAAGTCATCCAATGGAAGCTTGGAACGCAGACCTCTCGAGCACCGTCCGCCTACGCTGGAGCTACAGCTGAAATTAGGGACGGGCGAATTCATTGCTTGATGGGGGGTGGAAGCGGGGTGAATTCGCCCCGCTCGACACCCCCCCCCGAGCCCCACGGAACTTACCTTTCCCTGGCTCAGCACAACTCCCCAGAGAGGAGCTGGGGAAAGGTACTTCCGGGTCCCCGGCGCTGCATTTTTCCCTTAAAATCCAAGGTAAACTACCTTAAAACAGCTGCAAATAGCCTATTCATGGGCATTTTAAGGTAGTTTACCTTGGTTTTTATGGGGAAAAAACAGTGCCGGGGACCCGGAAGTGACGCGCTGGGGACCCAGGAAGTCTGCTGAGCGCCTCGCCAGGAGCCTCTCAGCTGGGGTTCGGTGAGGCGCTCAGCAGATCGTGCGGCGGGGGCGCTCACAGAGCGCCCCACGAGTCGCAGGGTGGGCAGTTCGCCCACCCCTAGCTGAAATTCACTGCAGGAAGTCTCAGTGGACAGGTAGTAACCAGAACTTCTTTCTATCCCTATAGACAGAAGCCTTTCTTACACCCCTTCTTCTATTTAGGCTGCCGGGGCCAAAAGGGACTTTTTTCATCTTCTCCAGAATGTAGTGTGCGTTTGAACTATAGTGTAAGGATATTTTGCTGCCTGAAATCACTGGGTTTGCTTTACCAACAAGTAAGACGCTGTACCTCCTCTGTATTTCCTCTTTAATCAAACAACCCTTTTGTTTCTCTGTGTGTGTTTGTGTGTGTTTAAGTGTAAAAAGGCAAAGGGCATACTTCACCCCGGCAGCGCATGTTTTATATCTCAGTCCAAGATCCCAAAACCTTTCGCAAGAGTGTGGGGTCAGTGTCTCTCTCTCCTCAGAGGGAATCCAGCGCCCAAATTATCTGCCTTAACAGATGAATCTATCAGCTTCACTTTCTCCTGCATTTGAATCTTCAAACTCTCAAGTTATTTCTCTTCCGAATATGAAGAGCTTTGCAAATTTTGGTAAATTCTCATCAAAAATGAACTAAAATAAAAGTCTCACCCAACTGCACTGGCCAAATTCAATAGGTACAGTTATTCCTGGCATGGGGAGAATGTTGTTGTACCTGCCTGCCATATAGCTGTTAAAGATGAGAAACCTGTCAGGAGAAGAAGAAGAAGAAGAAGAAGAAGAAGAAGAAGAAGAAGAAGAAGAAGAAGAAGAAGAAGAAGAAGAAGAAGAAGGCGGCGAACCCTAATTCAGCACTAACATGGTTGAATACATACACAGGGATTCAAAGCCAGACTTTTAAGAGTTAAGCATTCAAAGTCCTGGGCCAGGATGGCCGGAAATATGTTAGTTTCAGTTTCTCCCATACCCATTGTTTTTTTTTAAAAAAATCTCAAGTTCTTTTTGTCCCAGATATGGATCATTTTCTGAACGTTTGACAAATTCTTAACAAAACTGGACCGAAACAAAATTCTCACCCATCTCTAGGATTTTCCAAAATGCTCACATTTCTTCATATATGGGTTGGGGGGGCAGGCGGGGAACTGTATGTGGGAGAATGAAAAACAGGCAGATTCGTCCATGTCTCACTAGTGCTGGATGAATAGATGGGTATAAATGACCCAATTGGATGATTTCCTGACATAAGACAAGTTCCCTCTCTTAAGGAATTTGCTAAAGTCACGGCTCAGGATGTTTCTACAATAGATTCGGAAGCAGCAAAACATTTAAGGAAGCCTGCAGGGATATTTACAGAGGCAATCCATAAATCAGCATCTCGAAAGGTTCCTCGTAATAGCTACTTAATTGCATGCAGCAATTTTTGTGTTAAAAGCAGCCTCTTCTGAACATGTGACAGATTCACAGGATATCCCAACCAGAAATGCACGAGAATTTCATTTCTCTTCACCAAACATTCGAATAAGCCCCATTCGCGCAACCCCAAACATGCACACACAAACATGTGTGCATTTTTGGAGTAACTGTCCACAAGTTTGAAAAATGTACATTTTTCATGCTTTACTGAATGGGGAAAAGGTGTGCATTTTGGATGTATGCACTTAAAACTGCACATTTCTCCCAATAGAAAATGCACATTTTCCCCAGTTAGGGATGTGTGTGGAACTCGATGGCGGGGTGGGGGTGGAAGTGGGGCGATCTCGCCCCGCTCGCCCCTCCCGAGCTCCGCGCGGCTCACCTTTCCCCGGCTCGGCACATCTCCCCGGAGAGGAGCCGGGAAAAGGTACTTCTGGGTCCCTGGCGCTTCTTGTCCAAAAAAATGCAGCACTGGGGACCCGGAAGTGACACGACAGGGACCCAGAAATCCGCTGAGCGCCTCACCAAGCACCGTGGACCGGATTGTGCAGTGGGGGTGCTCGGCGAGCACCCCGAGAACTGGGTCCCGGTGGGTTCGCCCATTCCTTGGCTTTCCCTTTTCTGAACCTACTCCTGTTTTACAATGTCCTTTCTGAAATGTGGGGGTGCAGGTGATGAGACCTTTATTTTATTTTACTGTATTTATTTATTTATTTATTTATACCCCACCTTTTTCCTGCAAGGAACCCAAGACAGCTTACATAGTCCTCCTCCTCCTCTCCATTTTATCCTCGCAACAACCCTGTGAGGTAGGTTAGGCTGAGAGTCAGTGACTGGGCCCAAAGTCACCCAGTGAGTTTCGTGGCCGAGCGGGGACTAGAACCCGGATCTCCCGAGTCCCAGTCCAACACTCTCACCACTACGTCACACTGGCTCTCCTTTGCTGTATGCAAGAAACGTCACAAAATGTACCCACTGCTACCTGAGCCTGAAGTGCTACAGGCCAGAGTTCTACCACCTCCCCTTGCAGAACGCATCGCCAGGCCCGAGGAAGCTGTCAGAGGCGAGGAAGGAGTTGGGCCAGGGAGCTCATGAAAGGACGGCAGATGGATGGTTTCCCCAATTTATTATTTATTGTTTATTATTTATGAGGCCAAATTTTGCCTCATCCAGATCTTTGTACATTTATTTATTTATTTATTTATTATATTTATACCCTGCCTTTTTTCCTGCAAGGAACCCAAGGCGGCTTACATAAGCCACCGCCTCCTCCTCCTCCATTTTATCCTCACAACAACCCTGTGAGGTAGGTTAGGCTGAGAGTCAGTGACTGGCCCAAAGTCACCCAGTGAGCTTCATGGCCATGTGGGGACTTAGAATCCGGATCTCCCGAGTCTCAGTCAGTCCAACACTCTCACCACTACGCCACGCTGGCTCTCATTTAACATGATTTTTAGGCCACCTTTAAGGGTAGAACCCTCTCAAAGTGGCATACAAGATAAAAAAAAGTTCAAATTAACTACAATAACATCCAATAAATACATATTCAGTACAAATCCTATAAAAACACATATCACCAATAGAACTGCAAAGAAGGAGCCTAATGAACCACACTAGAGGCAATTTCCAGGAGTGCGGGGCCACCACTGAAAAGGCCCTCTCCCTTGTACTGACCAGCCTAGCTGTCCTTGCCAACCGGCAGGTGAGGAGGACCTCACCTCACAGTAAAGTCAGGCTGGCATAGGGGTAACTTGAGCCCAAGCCATTTAAAACTTTAAAGCTTAAAACCAGTCCTTTAAATTGGGCTCAGAAATGCACTGGCAACTGGTGTCACATGAGCAGACCCTGCCCAGCGCCCATCAGTGCCTGGGCAGCTGCATTCTGCTCCAGCTGAAATAGCTCAACCCATCTTGGATGGCAGCCCTACATATAGCGAGTTACAGTAGTCCATCCTGGATGTCACCAGAGCATGAATAACCAAGGCAAGATCCTGCCTCTCCAGGCAGGGTCGTCGCAACGGGCGTACCTTACTATTCCAGATGCCACTGCACCATAGACGTATATAAAGGCATTACATGGCCATGGCCATTTTATTTTCAATCCCTTTCCCAATCTCCTTGCAGCTCCCCCACCTTTTGGCCAAAGCTGTGTTGCGGCAGCTGGGCTGCCAGTTCATGCGCTACCAGTGGTATCCCTCCATGATGCAACACATCGGGGTCTGCTAAAAAAAAAAAAATATGAAAGGAGAATTGTTACACAAAGAGATGTGGAGGTGGGGGCAACATTTTGCATACAAGTCACTCTCGCAGCTCACTGCTTGCCACACAGTCATCCGTTACACCTTTTTTTTGTTTTTGTGGCAGGGGTGAGAGGTGGAAATAGAAATCGCAGCTGAGTTTGATGTGTGCACTTGCCAAGCGAAGTATCCCTTTCGCCCATTCACTGTTCTGTGTGACCCAAGGCACCTTCATTCATCTTCACAGAATCATAGAATCATAGAATCATAGAAAAGTAGAGTTGGAAGGGGCCTACAAGGCCATCGAGTCCAACCCCCTGCTCAATGCAGGAATCCAGGTCAAAGCATCTCTGACAGATGTCTGTCCAGCTGCACCTTGAATGCCTCCAGACTGGGAGAGCCCACCACCTCCCTAGGTAGTTGATTCCATTGTCTTATTGCTCTGACAGTCAGGAAATTTTTCCTGATGTTTAGGTGGAATCTAGGTTCCTGTAACCTAGGTTCATGGGGCAAGGTCACAGGCTGCTGTACCAACTAGTCAGCCTTTCTCTCCTCCTTACATAAACCAGAGCAGTGACTGACAGCTGGAGGCGGGACTAATTTGCAAAAGATGTCAGCGCATTCTGCCAAAAATCCAAATTGGGGAGGAGATCTTATGAGCCTGTCGCTGCAGATTATTGCTGGACCAGGCTCTGGGATGTCCAGGATCTGTGGAAATGAGATTGACCTGAACGGGGTTTGGTGCCGGCGTTGCATAGAGGAGCCTAGGCCCTGGTGTGAGGCAGTGGCACCTTGGGTTTGCGTGAGTCACCCTGGCTGGCGCGCAGACTTCTGGCGGTAAGATGGACCGAGATTTGCGCAAATTTCCCACACGGGTTTTCTTACGCAACGGGTGAGATTTGCGCAAATCTCACCATGCCACGTGATTTTGGGGTGCCATTTTGGGGTACAAAGCTGGCCCTCCTGTGGTCCCAATATTGCCACGCACCCTTCTCCTGGCCCTACCCTCTTTCCCCCAAGCATAGATCTTGGGTGCTCTCCTGGCTTTTCTTCATTTATTTCCCCATTCTAAAAGGCTGACGTGCCTCTTCTTAGGCTTAGTTCTTGGCAGAAAGAGCTGTGTAAGCTACATTATGCTAGATCTGGAGAGGGGCGGTATTTCTGGCCCCAAATCCCTTTCCCTTGGGCCACCCCTGGAATACATCCCCAAGATACAGGCCTGTGGCTCACGCTGGCTCAGCTTGTCTGAGCGTGGAAAGCTAAGCAGGGTCAGGCCTGGTCGTTACTTGGATGGGAGACCCCTCCTCTAGTTTCCTGCATTGAGCAGGCAGTTGGACTCGATGGCCTTGTAGGCTCCTTCCAACTCTATGATCTATGAAATCTATGAAATCAATGAAACCAAAATTGAATTTGGGCCTTGGGCTGAAAGAGTCTTCCCACCCCTGTGATAGAGGCACTTTCCTCATCAACTCTCCTTTCAAAAGTGGACATAATATAGAAACAACTCTGAAGAACACAGGAAGAGCCGTGCTGAATCAGTCAGACCAGGGGTGCATCTAATCCAGCATTCTGTTCACACAGTGGCCAACCAGCTGCCCGTGGGAAACCCACAAGGAGGACATGAGTGCAACAGCACCCTCCCGCCCATGTTCCCCAGCAACTCCATTCAGGCCAGCCTGTTGGCCCAGCCAGATGCAGGCCTCTGCCCCACAGACATCAAGCCGATGTGAGATTCTTTTATTCCAAAGTATGTTGCTGTGTATCTTAAAGGACTAATCCTGGCCTGTATCATTTCCAAATGTCACCCCCAAAAGGCAAAGTCAGGTTGACTTACAGAGTGCTAGATTAAAAAAAATCTCAATTCTAAAATACTCCCGTGTGGCCCTAGCATTCCCCCCACCCTACTTCCACCCCCCTCTCTTCCCTCCACCTCCTTCTCTCTTTCTCTTTTAATCTCTAATTAAAACACAGCCACGCACCTCTCCCTACAGCAATTACAAGGCACTAATGTTCTCAAACAAAACTAGGAGAAAGGAAGATATGCCGACAGATCACAGCACCAGCTCCCCAAATAGCTTTCTTTACACACCAATTATTCCCCTGCCAAGAGATAGCCGTGTTTGAAGAGGAAAGATACAACTTCAGATTGGCGCCACGTGCCCAGCGCAACTGGCAGCGGGAACTGGAGTACGTTGCGGAGGGCTGCCAAGAGAGCTCGGCGCATTGAATGGCATCCTTTTTCTCTCTTTTTTTTGGAGTTGTGCATAAGGATCACTTCCAACTCAACAGAATTTGGCATTGTGAACCTGACACAAAAGCAGGTCCATCCTCCCATGTTTACCTGCGCAATCAGCAGGGACATCGATTTGGCAAGGAAGACTCATGCCACCATTGCTTTGAGAAGTGTGCCAGACCATTTGTTCTCAGGATCATTATAGCAAATGGATAATTCGTCCTTGAGGGAATCCTGCAGCCAACTGCTAAACATCCCATTGTTGCTACTTCTACCATCAAGCCAAGATCGGAACTACGAGCCAGGCTCAGAAATGAATTTTGGGGGCTCTTAAAAGCCAGCCTCAAATGAGAGGCTTTAAAAGCCCCCAAATTCTTCTCTGGGTTGGATTAGTTTCTTGGAAAAGGATTCTCAGCTCTACCGGGAAGTACATCTCTTGTGGTCCAGTAAGTGGTTACCCAGGATCTCAGAGCGATAGAAAGCAGGGAGGGAAGCAAAAACAACACCAAAAAAATTTAGTATGCCTTCTCTCCTCTTACAATTCACCTCTTCTGCTGTTCCCCCATTGATTAAAAGTAAGAAAAAGGAAGGGAGAGAGTGTTTGGGAAGAGGACTACTGGGGAAGTCTTTTGGTGATGCTGCAGGTGGTTGAGATGGGCAGGGTTTTTCCTGCTGACCTGTTGGATTGTCTGGGAAGACATACCCAAGGTTTTCCAAGTTGTTTTGGGAAACCTCCGATGATTTCTGAATTAAATCTGAGGCAAGTGTTGGATAGCTCACCCAGCTCTTCTAAGTCGTACAGATTCTGTGGACTTTACTTTCTGGAATTGTAAGCAAATTTACAAAAATATGAAACCATTGGGGGGGGGGGGAACAACGTTTTTTTTTTAAAAAAAGAAACAAAACATTTTATACAGTCATGCCTTGGATTGAGAGCATAATTCATTCTGGAAACGTGCTTGTAATCCAAAACACTCTTATATCAAAACGAAATCCCCCCAAAAAAATTTGTACAGAGATTTGTAATTTAAACTGTACTACAGTACTTGTATTGCAAGACGTCGCTTGTATATCAAGTAAAAAAATAAATAAATAAATATTTAAAAATTTGCTTGTCTTGCAAAACGCTCTCAAACCAAGTTACTTGCAATCCAAGGTATTACTGTACATCTCTGACCTCTCTTCAGCCTCCGCTGTGTAGCACTCTTTTTATTTTTTAATGTACTCTGCTCATTGATCGTGTACACTGAGTTTCGAAAAATATACAAAATGTTCATGTGCCAGTGATAGTTACGTAAATAGCTATGGGCTTTTGCGAATGGGAAAACAAAAAATCCGATTCCGTCAATGAACGGACGACGGAGCGAAGAAAGGTGCCAGACAATCCATGAAACACACATGGAATGTATTAAACGAAAAACTGTCCATCGCTACCCCCAAGACTGCACACATCTGGCATTAGAGGGACAGGGGTGTTAAAAGTCATTATCTCCAGGAATGCTTAAGCCACAGCAACTCGTGTTTTAGAAAGTAAGCACCACTACTAATGAGCACAGGCATGCACACACACACACACACACACACACTCATGGCCAAAAGCTACTGTGGAAACAAGAACGGTTAATGAAGGTGGCTCATGAGAGCCAGAAGGCCTTGAATGCAACTGATGGGATGATGGATGAACTGCTGACATTTGGAAAATAAATATGTTTACCTACAGAACATGTCAGAATCCACAAGAGGAAGGACTTGCCAGCTCCTTCCATTCTGTTAGGAGATTAATTAACACTTTCCAGCTGCTTTGCTTCAACTGGCTAAGTTCTGGATGGTTCTCTGGAGGACCCCCGGTTCTCACCTCCCATTCCTCGCTGCCTCGAATACCCCCACTGAACCCAGAAATGGCTGAGTTTGCTGAATTCCCCCCCCCCCCCCGCAGCATACAGAACTATAGAGCATTGCAGAGCCTTTCATGGGATGGGGCTCCATCTTGGAGGGAAGATGTAAGCAGTATAAGGAGAAGACATGTCAGGGTAGGTCAAGGCTTGCGGAGTTCCAAGCGATGATGTATGGCGGAACTGCTGGGGAACTGCTGGAACTTGTACTCTCATCATCAATCCTGGGAAAGGGGATTTGAAACTGAATTGTACCCAGGTGGCAAAGGACATCCAAATTGCACACGCAACCTCGATTAGCATTGTTTTATGCTTCCCACTTCCCTGAGAAATAGGATGTCCCAGGAGGAGACTATACAAGCAAGGTCCTTTCCCCTGTGATGAGAGGGTACTAGAGACTTAGGCCACAATCCTATGCACCAGCCTTCCCCAATCTGATGCCCTCTAGATGTTTTGGACTACAATTCCCATCAGCCTCAGCCAGCAAAGCCGATGGTCAGGGATGATGGAAGTTGTAGCCCGCAATATTTGGAGGACGTGAGGTTGAGAAAGGATACTTGCCATAAGTGTGGAAGTCCCTCATTGTACATAGTGGTGGGACTTACCTCTGAGTAGACATGTATAGAATTTTAATAGGGATGGGTGAATCTCGTCAATGTTGGTTTCTCTCAATCTCTCATGTTTCCATTCTTAGATCTGGTTTGTCCTGAACTTTGAGAAGAAAAGTTTACATGAAAATTCATACATATTTTTTGTGCATCGCTTCTATTGCATGCATTTTTGTATGCAGTTTTGTCTAATGTGCACATTTTTTGCAAGCCATTTTCCTAATGCGATGCATTTTTGAATCTCATTTTCATGAATACACGCATATGTATATATATATTTGTGGGCACTTTCCCATAATACACAAATATTGGTATGCATTCCTTGGTTGGAGAACCCCACTGCAAAATTGGGAGAAATGCAACATTCAAAGGATAACTGAGGTTCAATTCGCATAAGGGCTCCTAAGAGCAAATTTAGGTCAGTTAGCATCCAAATGCAAACCGAACCAATTCACCACCCCACCCCCATTAGGATTGTATTGTTAGTGGTGATTCTGTGATATCTCTTTATTTGAGAATATACATTATGTGTATGTGTGTGCCCAGTAGAATCATAGAATCATAGAAAAGTAGAGTTGGAAGGGGCCTACAAGGCCATTGAGTCCAACCCCCTGCTCAATGCAGGAATCCAGGTCAAAGCATCCCTGACAGATGGCCGACCAGCTTCACCTTGAATGCCTCCAGCATGGGATTGCTCACCACCTCCCTAGGTAATTGGTTCCATTGTCTTATTAGCAGGGATGTTGAAGAGTCCTTGGTTTTGAGTCACGAGTCGAGTCATGAGTCTTTGGACCCGAGTCTCGAGTCCGAGTCCTTGGTCCAAAATGGTGACTCACGAGTCACGAGTCATGAGTCACTCCCAAAGCTGACTCCACGAGTCCCTATTAAAATCAATGGGGGGTTTTCCCAACAAAATAAGGCTACTTCAGATGTGTGGCTTAAATAAATTCTAGGCACAAGTGTGCCTTTTTATTTCAAAACTCTGCAACTGATTTTGACAAGAACAGACCAGGCAGACACACCCAAAATAACCAGGCAGGCAGAGGAGGCAGGGAACCCCAAACAGGCAGGCAGGCTTGGACAATTCAATTGTTGAACTGGTCAAGAAGAGACCAGGTAGGCAGAGGAAGCTGGGAACCCCAAACAGGCAGGCAGAGGCAGCCAAACCCAAAATATCTGAAAGGTTGCATTTTAGGGAAATGATTTTAAAAAATAAACTTGCTGTACTTCCTAAAATCTATCCATGTTGCATTTGAGGAACACAATTTTGGAACACGAGTCCTTGGTCTCGAGTCCCGAGTCGAGTCTCGAGTCCCATTAAAAATATTGGGACTCGAGTCTGACTCGAGTCAGAGGGGGGACTCAGTCCGACTCACGAGTCGAGTCCTGGAGTCCGAGTCCCCATCCCTGCTCATTAGTAGGGTAGGAAAGGGGGGGGCAAGGTAGATATTGGCAGTGGGAGAAGAACTCTATCTTTTGAGTGTATGTGGCCATCTCATCAAGCAGAAACCTTCCCATAGTTCACATGTATGGCCTGATCCTAAGCCAATGAGGGGCAAGGCTATAGCTCAGTCATGAAGCATCTTCTTTGCATGCAGAAGGTCTCGGGTAAGTCTGTGGCATCTCCAGTTTAAAAGGTCAGGTACTAAGTGATGGAGAAAGCCTCTGCCTTGGGCCTTAGAGCTGGGTTGGCGAAGCCCAGCGGTGGTCTTCTCGATGTGGTTGGGCTACAAGTCCCATCATCACTGTCCATTGACCATGCAGGCTGGGGCTGATGGGAGTTGGTGAGACTGGCAACATGCAGCGGGTCCAGACACATCCCTGCCTTAGAGAGCCGCTGTCAGTCCAGGTAAACGATACTAGCCTAGACAGACCAATGCTTTGACTCGATGTAAGACTGTTTCATTTGTTCATATCTACTTGGAAGTAACTCCCACTGATTTCAGCCGGTTTACAGTTGGAGCCAAGTAAAATATGATTTACATTGCCGGACTACCTAGAATTCAGAATGGCCTGATCTGTCGAACTCTGATCCGTGACACTTTTGCATATTTCCCCCCATAATTATGTTCTGTTTTCTCATTCATCTGCAAGTGTATGTTGTTGTTGTTTATAAAAAGAAGAAGAAATCCTCTTAATACTGCATTTTAAGTCCCAGGGACCTTCGGGATACAGTGGATCTCCGTCTCCGCAGGCTGAAGAGCAGGTTCGCAGGTGGGGAACGAGGTCCAGTGCCAGAGGTCTCCTCATTGCAATGGCAGAAGCCTCACTGATCCTCCACCACCAGTGCTCCAATGGTGGTAGGGGGGTGAGAGGGGTGTTTTAGGGGTGCATGGAGAGAGGCCTTCGAGCAATAGCATCCAAAGCCCTCCTGTTCCCCTGACCCACCATACGAGGCAACATTTCTCCCTTCCAATCACATCCTCGCACCCAAACCTGAAACAAATTAAGGGGGGGGGGGAACCAAGGTAAAATAAGGGTGACTCTGAGCACATGCAAAGTGCTTTTCCACAACCAGCATTATTTTCTTTGCATTTCCCTCTCCCCTTTCCCCGTCACTCTCTAGCGTGACAACCAGTTTTATAACCAGAAGTTGCTCCACTGCGCGTAAGAGCATATATAGATGAAAACTGAAGTTAGTTAATTTTCCATTGAACAGCCTTGGCTCAAATGGCTCTGTTATGACCACAGCCAGAGTGGCTGAAGTGTAGCTAATAGGATGGATCATTCTCCCTCTTCCGTGCACGCTTATTATAGGAAGATGTGTGCGTCAGAGTCAGATGACGCCCAAAGCCCCGACAGAGTTGTGCCCTTTTTTGGACCATTTCTGGTGCTTCCCGGCCCGGGGTGAAGTCAGTTTCCCTCCAGAGCCAGGCCAAAATGAGGCTTTGTTACCAATCTGTGCTCGGCGATCCAGACATTCTGTTTCCTCCCTGAATGGTGTCTTTTCATTTTGTTTCTCTAGAACACTGATGAGCGGAGGGAGGGGGAAGGAGGGAGTGTGGCTGAGTCACTGACAGGTCCACCTTCCAATCCTAGGGCATGTTTTAGCAGGAGCCCTCCAATCGCTGTGCTTTAGGGGAGGGCAAGGATGGGCCCACCAGGCTTCACTATCAAATAAGGCCTCAACACTGCCATCCAATGTGGCTGCTGCGCAGAACCCTCCAGACTTGGAGGATTATGGGCATCCAACTGAGCATGGGAGGAGCGTGGCGGCAAGGATTGCCTCTGCACTTCCCTCACCCCGCAAAAGACGTAGACAGCCAATTTGGGCCGTCCGTGTCTTTTACCCCTGCTCACGAGGGGGCGGGGCTGAGGCCCCACTGGGATATGTTGTATCCCGGTGGGGCCTCACTCCTCCCCTCCCTGACCCCCCCCCGCCGCCCCCCCAGCACCAGCTCCGAAGTCACACTTGTGACATGGGAGCAGCGGGCATGGAAAGAACCGCACCGGCTGCGAGGGCAGAGGGAGGGTGCTCCACGGTTGGAGCCCAAGCTCCGACCTCGGAACGTGTCTAGCGGCCATAGGATTGCACCCTAAACTGGTTTTCAGTCATCATAACTCTCTCACCCCTGCAGCTATCCTTCTGAAACTTTGCAGGTAGTTTGCCTTGGGACAGCTCTACTAGGGGTTCCATTTTCATATAAATTGCACCAAAAAACATGGCTGGAGGGGGAGAGGGAGGAAAGGGAAAGCAAACCAACCCCCCCCCCAAAATACACACACACATTCAACATTAACTACTGAACCAATCCTTCTGAAACTTTGCAAGGTTCTTACTTAGGGACACCTCTAGGATGTCTGTCATTTTCAGAATAATGGCCCACAAAGGACACAGGGGGATAAGCACATCCTCTTTGGGATACCCTCAAAATGTCAAGGCTGCTCTGGCATAAAACCCCCTGTGCCTATTCGCCAGAATGAATTTGCTTCTGGTCTCTTCAGACAGGGCAATTATCCCAGCAAATTGCATCCAGTTCTGCCAAGAAATAAAAATGTTATTGGGGTTTTAAAATATAAAGGCATGTGAAACCAAAGCCCATGCACCTAGTTCTCTGACATTTGGCAGACATAATCACCTCCGCAGGGGCTACTGTGCCTGCAAATATCATCCAATTCTGACAAATGGGAAAAAAGTTATAGCCATTTATTTTTATTGCCCATCATAGCCAATGGGAAGCACAAAGCCTCAGATTTCTGAATCTCGGCTTGGCTTCAGTGCCCAAGTCAAAGCTGGCAGCCTCCAGATTGGTCCGAGCAGAATTGGTCCATTTTCCAAAGGACCGAATCAAGGTCTGAGTCTACCGTGGGGCTCAGTGGACACTCTGCGTATAGGTAGAGGAACATATATGTACTGTCAAAGTGATTGCTAAAAGAACAGAATTAAATGTTCTAAAATGAACATTTCCATTATGAAAGGGTAGCTCTCCGCGGGGGACAAAATGGTTCAGGGGGTGGTCCTCGCAACAGAGGTGGCCAGTGTTCCTCATCAGTTTTAGGTGCCATTTTGGTCTCTTCTGGAGTAAGGGCAGGACATGTTCCCTCACTCTGATTTGGCAGTGTGACTAAGCCAGTGTTCTCCAACCTTGGGTCCCCAGATGTATTTGGCCTACAACTCCCAGCATGCCCCAGCCAGCGTAGCTGTAGTTGTAGGCCAAGAACATCTGGGGACCCAAGGTTGGAGAACACTGGACTAAGCCATACCAGAGTGAGGGCAATGTTTCCTGATGGAAAGAAAAGGGGAAAGCATGGTTGCTACCACCAAGGCTGCTCCAAGGCCACTGATATTGAGAAGATGAGCAAATACTACACCCTTAATTCCATAGAACTCCAGAAGAATCAGCTCAAGCTACAGAGAGAGAGAGAGAGAGAGAGAGAGAGAGAGAGAGAGATGCAGGGAAATGGAGGGTCCATTTCAGCTCAGCCCTCGTGGTAAATATGGAAGGAGGTGAGTGGCAAGTTATTCCTAATAAACATAAATCAGATAAGACAATCTCCCACTAGGTTTGGGGAACACCCCCCCCCAAAAACACCCCTGTTATCAAAGGAGTGGGGGAAACTCAATTTCTTATAAAGGAGCATTTCAGACTGTTATGCAGAATTTGATCTCAGGAAAATTATTTTTAAAATCAGATTAGAAAACAGAAACATATAATGCATTTTGTATTTTTGAGGAAATTGGTTTCTCTAAAGAAGATAAATGGCAATTTCATTTTAGTGAAAAAGGTACAGAGAGCTTTTCCATTGATATGCATGCAACAGGAAATAATGTGTGAAATCCCCAGATTATGAAGTCTTGATAGGTTTGATAGCTGATCAGGCTTACTTTGTGACAAGAATATGCTCTCAGAATCAGGGCTAAGTCTTTAAATATGTGAAGTAATCATAAAGGAAGCTATCTCTGAGCATGCGCAGACTATTAACTTTGCGAACACATCACCACACCCTGTATCTAACGCGGTCTTAAAGACCTCGATGTTCCAGTCTGTTTTTAAACAAATGGCTGCTCATTTGCGCTTTGTTTGTTTTTAATTTTGCTGTTATTTTAAATGTTTTATGCTGCTGTTGGGTTAGTTAGTTGCATTTTCTACTTCCGTGTTTTAAAGTTGGTCCTTCCGAAGGTGCATGGCATGGAATGGCATGACATCTGTATGGCAGGGAATCGTGGACTTTAACACAGACTACCATAAAAGAGATAGCAGCATTTGAAATGTGGATTTATTGTGGGACGTTATGCATTTCATGGACTGAGAGGGTGACCAACAAAGAAGTATTAAAGAGAATGTATAAAGATCAAGAAATTATAAAACACAGAAAACGCAGAAAACTAGGATAGTTTGGTCATATAATGAGAAATGAGAAATATAGACTGTTGCGGCTGATTATACAAAGGAAAATAAATGGGAAAAGAAGTGTAGGAAGAAGAAGAAAGTGGTCTTGGCGGAAAACCCTTAAAGAATGGTTTGGGGGCAATACGACATTATCATTTAGAGTGGCCATATCTAAAGACTGTTTAGCCATGAGGATGTCCAACCTCCAGTAGGAGAGGAGCGAGAGGAAGGGTGCAATCCTATGGCCACTATACACTGTCTAGATGGACATCGGATAATTTGCAGTCCCAGCCCTCTGCCCTTGGAAACTCGATGTGAGGTTGGATCTGGGACTCTGAATTTGGAGTGCCCTCCCTCTGCCCTTGTAGCCATCATGGAAAGAACCGTGCCGGCTGCAGCTCCGAGGTTGGGAGACCGACCTCAGAACTAGGGATGTGCTAATTTAACTCAAAGGCTTTTTTTGCATCGAGATAGGTCTGTTCTGTGTTCACTCAGCATACTTAACGATTTATTTGGCGAGCATAAAAAGGTGCTCTCCCAGACATCTGCATTACAAACCCGAGCAAGAGCTGTTGTTCTCAGATTAGCATTTCTCTTAAACAGGTTAGCACCTGCTGTGAACCTGCTGTGACTTAGGTTTTGCATTAGGTTTTGCATTTCAATCACTGCTACTACATTTCTTTGTGTGAGAACTTCTTGCTGAAGGACATGGGGAGCTAGCTAGGGTTTATAATATTCAGAGTTAGAAGGGAGCTATCTCTTGAGCCTCGAGCAAAAGATCTCGCTGATTCGCAGCTCAATTGTGTTCGCCTGTCAGGTCTGTGAAGGGGGAGAAGGAAAATCGACTAGCTCGAAGAATTAGTTTAGGCAGCCGCTGCAAGGCTCGCTCCCACTTCTACTCAGAACCAGCGTTGGGTGGACGTTCTTGGTGGTGGGGAGAGGAGGAGTGAGGCTCCACCAGGATATGATGTATCCTGGTGGCACCTCAGCCTATCCTCCTCATGAGCAGGTGCAAAAGACTTAGATGGCCGGAATCGGCAATCTGAGTCTTCTGCAGGGCAGGAGAAGCATGGAGGCGACCTTTGCCTCCATGATCCTTCCATCCTTGATAGGATGCCCGTAATCCTCTACGTTTGGGCAGCCACACTAGATCATGCTGTAAGAACACCTTGAGGAGGCTTTGCCTTGAAAGGTGGTCTTTCTATACTGTTTTATAGTATTTACAGTGTTTTATAATATTTTATTGTATATTTATTGATTGCCTATTGCTATACTTTTGTACAGTTTCTTACCCTGTCGACCACCTTGAGAGGGTTCTACCTTAAAGGTGGCCTAAAAATCATTTTAAATAAACAAAATAAAAAGACTTCAACTGAGTAAATAATCAGCCAAGACACAGACCCCCTTCTGGATGTGCTCCCAGCACGCTGTGCAACCCTGTTGCTCCCTTCATTGGTTCGGGGCCATTCCGGCACAGATAATCAATAGCACCCGCTACTAAAAAGGAATGAGACCCCTAACCATTCTTTCACAGTGAGTCCTGCCAAATCCTTCTCCCCACAATGGAATCTCAAAGCCTGCAGATCCTGGTGGTGGATCTCAGGTATCAAAGATGATCCTTCCCTTGGGGACAGATCTGAGAGATGCCAGGGTGAGATAAGGTGCTACAAAAATTGATCGCAGATGTCGCAGCCGTGCCGGGATTGTGGAGTTTGGCGGGGGGGTGGGGTGGAGAAAGAGACGCAGGAGTTTATTTTTATGATTTGCTTTCTCTGGCATGTGGATCTCCCTTGAAGCTCAAATTAGATTTAGGCTCCTGTATATACTTGAGAGCCTTGATTGAAAACATACAAGTGATATTCAATCACCAGGCCAGCTAGGAAGGCAGTGGAGGCAATGAGAGGATGCCGTCTGGACGTGGGAGCATGTTGGAGGAGAATTACACAGATTATCATGACAGCCTATGGACTGTATTCCCTGCTCCGAGAAGCATAAAACTGAGGAAGCTACTCATAGTGGAGGATGCTCACCGTCCAGGAAAGTCAACCAGTCAGTGCTTCTTTGAGGAAATGGATTTGTGCTCATTGTGCCCCCCAGAGCAGCGCTCTAGTCCCATCTAGTGGTGTGGTGGAACCAAGAATACAGCAGCACTAAAATATACTCCAGTTTTGGTTTTCAAGGATTGCTGGTGGTGGTGGCAGCAGCTAGAAGAGAGCAGATCTCCTCACAAACTCCCAGGAGGAACAAAGTGCTGGATGTCCTGTTGCCAGAAGTCATGCCAGAGCAGTTGTCCACGAGTTCATCAGTGGTCCAATGGCCATGCTGGCAGGGAACGTTGGGCGTCGCAGTCCCAACACATCTGGAGGGGGGCAGGTTGGGGAAGGTTGATCTAGAGCAGGGCTCTCCAACCTTGGGTCCTCAGATGTTGCTGGACTACAGCTCCCAGAATCCCTTGCCATTAGCCATGCTGGCTGGGTATGCTGGGAGCTGGAGGCCAGCAACATCTGGGGACCCAAGGTTGAATAGCCCTGATGTAGACTATTGTGGTTGTCAACAAATGCAAAACTGGAATTTCCAGCACCCTCGTCCTCTGTTACCTGTAGGATTTATTAACATCCCCATCTTATTATGTCTCTCTTCCTCTTTCAGACACCCATTCTCTCTCTCTCTCTCTCTCTCTCTCTCTCTCTCTGACACCCCCTTCTCTCTATCTCTTATTGACATCCTATTCTTATTTGAAAACGGCTGCCTTTGAAAATGGTCTGGAAACTCCCGCTGGCCCAAAATAGGGCAGCAAGTTTGCTAACAGGGACTGGCCAATGTGATCATATTATTTCATAGATTTCATAGATCATAGAGTTGGAAGGAGCCTACAAGGCTATCGAGTCCAACCCCCTGCTCAATGCAGGAAAGTAGAGGAGGGGTCTCCCATCCAAGTAATAACCAGGCCTGACCCTGCTTAGCTTTCCACACTCAGACAAGCTGAGCCAGCGTAAGCCACAGGCCTGTATATGGGGATGGCGTTCTCAGGGCAATGAGCACTGTTGGCTTTGCGCCAAAGCGTTTTGCAGCAAGGGCAAAAAGTTTAATGTTGGTTTTATCAGACCAGAGAACCTTTTCCCACATGTTTGCTGTGTCTCCCGCATGCCTTTTTGCAAACTCCAAATGGGCTTTGATATGTGTTTGTTTCAGCAATGTTTTCTTTTCGCCACTCTTCCATAAAGCCCAGCTTTGTGGAGTGTCTGGGTATAGTTGTCCCATGAACGGTTTCTCCCATCTCAGCTGCGAATCTCTCCAGCTCCTTCAGAGTTACCATTGGCCTCTTGGTTGCTTCTCTAATGCCCTCCTTACCTGGTCACTGAGTTTGGTGGATGGCCTTCTCTAGGCCAGTACTTTACCATCTGCACTGGCTGCCAGTCCCCGTCCAGACCCAGTTCAAAGTGCTGGTACAGTAATACCTTGGATTGCAAGCATAATTCGTTCCGGAACTGTGCTTGTAATCCAAAACACTCTTATATCAAAGCGAGTCTCTGGCGGGCGTGAGTGGGGCCAATTTTGGCCTGCTATGCCCGCTCGAGGCGAGCGGTTACATCCCTATCTTGTATTGCAAGACGTCGCTTGTTTATCAAGTCAAAATTTATTTTAAAAATTTGCTTGTCTTGCAAAACGCTCTCAGACCAAGTTACTTGCAATCCAAGGTATTACTGTATTAACTTACAAAGCCCTAAACAGCTTGAGGCCAGGTTACCTGAAGGATCGCCTCCTCCCACATATACCTGCCCAGACCCTAAGATCATCCTCAGCGGTCCACCTCCAGCAGCCCCTGTCAAAGGAAGTGAGGTGGGTGGCTACTAGGAAGAGGGTCTTTTCTGCTGTGGCACCCCAGTTGTGGAATAAACTTCCCAGAGAGGCTCACCTGGCACCTATGTTGTGTTCCTTCCGGTGCCAGGTGATGACCTTCTTATTTTCTCAGGAATTTTAGTCTTTTAGTCTCTGTTTTAAATCCTTTACTGTATTTTAAATCTCTGTACTGCTCCTAGGTTTTATTTTGACTTTTGCTCTTATTTTATACTGTAGTTTAAAACATTTAAATTTAAATCCCACAAATCCTTTCACACATAAATCTATTCTCCCACCACCACTCCCAGACAAGCTTTCCTGGCTGATTTAGGAGGGGGAAAGAGGGGTTTTTGTTGTTGCTATTTTTAAGCCATTGGGAGTCAGAAATCCTGGCTGATCTACTGCAAATCACCCAGTAGGTTCAGATCTACCTTTTCTCACCCCCAGCCTAGAGACATACTGATGATGGGGGGTTGGGGGGCTGGGGGGAAGGCTGCCTGCAGAATACCTCCTTCCACATTTATTGTATATACACAGAATCCTGAAAAGGATTCAACCCAAAGGACAAATGCCTCCTGGCTTTTACATCAAAATAAATGAATACAGCACACAGAAGGCAGAGTAGAGCCATTAGTCTAATAGGGTGCATGTGCGCAGAGCAGTGCATGACACCATGTGAGCAGGCTAGCTCTCGTCCAGGCACTGGTCCAGACCCGGTCCTGCTTAACTTCAGCAAAGTTGCTGCGTTGTGCACCTTCAGACAATGCCCAGGTGGCTACAGCTCAGCTTGTGCCCGGAATCACACAAGGACATTCTTCCGCTGTGACTTTGTTTCTTGTGCTCTCTCTGGAAATTCTGCAACCAGGCTCAGCTCAGCAAAGCTTTTCCTGGACTTTTCCTGTGTCACTTGAGGTTGCAGACAGAAATGCACATGTTTGCAGGGCTGGTGTCAAAGGTCGGCACGGTCGGGCACCTGCCAAGGGCCAACACCCCAGCAGGGTCCCACAGACAAGAGCCCCTGAACTTCTACCTCCTTTTCACCATTGCAACCTGATTTTTTCACCTGCGCTCTCACTTAGAAATTTGTTTCAGTTCATTGTTGATCAGGATTTGCCCAGTTTTCCACCATCTGGACTGAACATGGACTTGAACACAATCTGTGGTTGACGTCTGTACCAGGGATGGGGACTCGGACTCCAGGACTCGACTCGTGCGTCGGACTGAGTCCCCCCTCTGACTCGAGTTGCACTCGAGTCCCAATATTTTGAATGGGACTCGAGACTCGACTCGGGACTCGAGACCAAGGACTCATCAACATCCCTGCTTGATGCCACCTGCAGGTGCTGTCTGGACCTAGTTGCAGTAACAATCCAAGTTTATTTTTTTAAATCATTTCCTAATGCAACCTTTCAGACATTTTGGGTTTGGCTGCCTCTGCCTGCCTGTTTGGGGTTCCCAGCCTCCTCTGCCTGCCTGGTCTCTTCTTGACCAGTTCAACAGTTGAATTGTCCAAGACAAAGGCCTCTGCCTGCCTGCTTTGGGGTTCCCTGCCTCCTCTGCCTGCCTGGTTATTTTGGGTTTGTCTGCCTGGTCTGTTCTTGCCAAAATCGGTGGCAGAGTTTTGAAATAAAAAGGCACACTTGTGCCTAGAATTTATTTAAGCCACACATCTGAAGTAGCCTTATTTTGTTGGGGGGAAACCCCATTGATTTTAATAGGGACTCGTGGAGTCAGTTTTGGGAGTGACTCAGGACTCGTGACTCGTGAGTCACCATTTTGGACCAAGGACTTGGACTCGGACTCGAGACTCGGGTCCAAAGACTCGTGACTCGACTCGTGACTCGAGACCAAGGACTCTTCAACATCCCTGGTCTGTACATTTCGAAGCTTGCAATGTGATTGATTAGTGGACCAAAATGGGGGGGGGGATGCATTTGATAGCATGCATAAATTGTGCATGGAAAAAAAATGCATACTTTTGAAAAATGAGCACAAATACGCTTTAATCAATGAGAGAAGAAAGTGTACATTTCAAAGATGCACACAACTGATTATTATATTATTATTATTATTATTATTATTATTATTATTATTATTATTAACATTTATTTATCGCCCATCTGGCCAGCAAACCAGCCACCCTGGGCGATGTACATAAGATAAAAACAGGATAAAATTTTAAATCTTAGCCCACCCCATATTCCCGCCTGAACAGCCAAGTTTTTCGTGAGTGGCGGAAGCTCAGCAGAGAGGGGGCATGGCGGAGGTCACTCGGGAGAGAGTTCCACAGTACGGGGGCCACCACAGAAAAGGCCCTCTTCCTCGCCCCCACCAGTCTAGCTGCTCTGGCTGAAGGGACAAGGGGAAGGCCGTCCGTGGCAGATCTCGTTGAGCGGCCCACTTGGTGTTGCAGGAGACGCTCCTTGAGATAGACTGGACCGGAGCCGTGTAGGGTTTTAAAGGTCAAAACCAACACCTTGAATTCGGCTCGGCAAGCAACTGGTAGCCAGTGCAGCTCCTTGAGCACCGGAGTGATGTGATCTCGCCGGCGGATGCCTTTAACCAGGCAAGCCGCTGTGTTCTGTACCAGCTGTAGCTTCCGTACTGTCTTCAAGGGTAACCCCACGTAGAGCGCATTACAGTAGTCTAGGCAGCCGCATTGGAAAAAATTGAAAATGCACACAACTTTTCAAGTGAAAAGGGGGGGAATGGGGGGGGAAACAAGCTCACAATCCGATACAGACTCGAGATGGAACGAGCTTTGAGATGGAATCTGGAGAACTTTGGAGAGCTTGCGTTCAGCTGACTCACACACCCAGCCTCTTGCTCTGGCCCAGACAATGGTGGTGGTGAGGAGAAGGAGGAAGAGGAGCAGGAGATGCCATTGCCATGGCCTCCTTGCTCACTGGCTCTCTGCCTGCCAAGCGAGCAAGCGGTAGCAATGATGAGAAAGAGGTTGAGGAGCAACAGCAGCTTGGGACAATGGTGGTGAGAAGGTAGTGGCACTGAGGGAGGGTGTCCCATGGAGGGGGTCTTGCCCAAGGGCCCTCCAAAACCTGGAGCCAGCACTGCATGTTTAATTTCCACCCCATCCTGCACCCAAACTAAGACTCGCTGAATGTAGAGAAATGTCATCTGAAGAGGGCTAACCCCAAACCCTAACATGCTATTTTATCTACGTGCTAGAAGTTGTGCCAGTAAGGTTGCAGGAGGAGGCTGGAAAAATCCAGTAGGAAGAGCCTGGAAGAATCCAGTGAGTCAAAGGTGTAGCCAGGACAGAATTTGGCAGATCAGGGACATTGCTTGGGGGAATCTGCTGGATCAGAGGAGAAGGCCCTCTGCACGAGTAGGACTTTTGCCAGGGGACCTGCGATAAACTGCAGCTGAACCCTAGGTCGGGCTCCGGGTGCTCAGGCTGCATATGCCTTCAGTTCCAGTCTAGCCACTGCTGGAGCAACATCTTACCACCAGCTCCGGAGCCTTGAGCCCTTGTTTCTGTGATGCTGCTGCTCTGTGACTGCACGCCTGTGTTGCTGGCCTCGGGATTCCTGCTCGACTCTGCTTCTTGGACTACACTTGTGTTTGACCGCTTAACTGTGTTTAGTCCTTGGTCGCACCTCAGACCTTTCTCTTGGAACTTTCATTCTTGCCTGGTCATACTGAGCCTTTTGCCCCTGGGCCAGTTTGCTGCCTGCTCCTGCCTTGAACTGCCCTCTTGCTGGACTGATACCATGAGCTTTCGCCAGTTTACTGACTTGCCATTGGATTTGCCCCTGAATTTGCCCTAACACCGTGACTGACTCAGCCACCACAGGACAGACTGGTAAAATGCTGGCTCCTGTTGTTGCGTTCTGCCCCTTGGAGCAAGGAAAGAGTCATATCCGCTGTTGTGGCACCAACCTGGGCATTGTTTCACAAAACCAGACTTATCTTCACACCCTCAGTTCTGCCCACGTCAGCCTCCTGGGTCATAGAATCATAGAATCATAGAAAAGTAGAGTTGGAAGGGGCCTACAAGGCCATCGAGTCCAACCCCCTGCTCAATGCAGGAATCTAGGTCAAAGCATCTCTGACAGATGTCTGTCCAGCTGCACCTTGAATGCCTCCAGAGTGGGAGAGCCCACCACCTCCCTAGGTAGTTGATTCCATTGTCTTATTGCTCTGACAGTCAGGAAATTTTTCCTGATGTTTAGGTGGAATCTAGGTTCCTGTAACTTGAGCCCATTATTCCGTGTCCTGCAAACTGGGATGATCGAGAAGAGATCCTGGCCCTCCTCTGTGTGACAACCCTTCAAGTACTGGAAGAGTGCGATCATATCTCCCCTCAGTCTCCTCTTCTGAAGGCTAAACATGCCCAGTTCTTTCAGTCTCTCCTCATAGGGCCTTGTTTCCAGTCCCTTTATCATCCTTGTTGCCCTCCTCTGAACCCTCTCCACTTTGTCTATGTCCTTCTTAAAGTGAGGATGCCCAGAACTGGACGCAGTACTCAAGATGTACTCCTCAACAAGGAGATCATAGAAATGACCATCAACATCACCCACACCAGTGGGTGGTGGATTAGTGGCTCAACTTTGAATTCCCTAAGACTTTTATCTGGCTGCATGGTGACCACCAGATGTTGCTCCAAGATATCTCTTGAAGAGAAGGAAGCAGGCCCAGTGCAAGCATTTGGCACCTTGGGGCAGCTCTTACAGCCCCAGAACTCTAGCAGGACCCACTGCTCTGCTGATGCCTGCCCTGAGCTCCCCATATTGAGTGGATGGGTCTCGTCTGCCATTTTAATTACCCCCGATGTAGCACTGCTCCCAGGCATTATGGGAAATTTAACCAGCGGCCTTCAGCCCCACTTCCCAGCTCTGCTCACAGTACTGCCATCTCCAACCAGGGACCACTGACATAGGACCTGCCAGAAGGCCACTCTGCCAAGGGCCCGCTCAAGGAGTTGGCCCTAGGGGAGGAGGATCGTTGAGTGGGAGGAATGGAACTGTGTGGGTAGGAGGGAGAAGGGGTTGGAGACTTACCGGGGCTCAGAATGGAGTAGAACAATTTTGGCTCAGCTTGGAAATAAGCAGAGTCATTTCCCATTTGGGGGAGGGAAGTAGCCTGGTTTATTCTGGAGCCAATCCAAATTGAGCTGTGGGGAGAACTTGCCCATCATCACTGTTCACCTACTACGGTGACCTCTAGTATAATACTATTTCATAGAATCACCTCGTTTCCATTTCAGTGACATAATTAGCAACAAGCGCAGCTCATGAAGAGCATGGGAAAAGGCCAGGGATAGCATGAGAGATTAATTGTTTAAAAGGTCGTCTAATTTATCAGAGGGAGAGGGATTTAAAATGAGGGCTGGCCATGGTGTGTTCCCCCATATTCAAAGTATTGCTAGATTCTTATGTCTCAATGACAAATCTTGACAGACTCACGAAACAGCACTGTGTAATAATGAAAGATGTGGAGGAGACGGGGGGCGGGAGAGAATCATACCTCTAAGAGCTGGTCAGGAAACGAGGTGGAAAATATCCAGGTTTTTCTTCTTCTTTTCTTTTTGACGGGACGTACGCAGCAGTCAAGATTAATGGGCCGCTGAGTTCATTGTTTACTTCTCCCTGTTCTCTTTTAGCTCCACTCATGTACCAGCTGATAAAGTACATTCCTGGGGAACAAGCTGAGAAAGCGCTGGGGTGACTTCTCCGGTCGATCGTCAAAGGTTAAAACAAACCGAGCCGAACTGTCGTTGTTCCTATTATCGATACTTACTGGAGAGGAGAGTTTGATTTATGCTCTGTCTAACTCCCCACCACCACCACCACCACCACCACCACCACCCACTGATGTCCACCAATGTGCATGTTAACCCATGGAACTCATTGCCACAAGATGTCATTAACATCGCTCGCATGAGAGCCTTTGAGAAGAGCTAGATAAAGGTCAATCAACTGTCGGCTGCTCACCAGCTGATGGCCAAACGACGCATAATGTGTTGTCGAGATGTGTATAGCATGTGTGCATGATTTAAAGTGCAAAGCAGGCATGTGGGCAGGGGGGATGCGGAACCCTCCCCCTGCTGCTTTGCGCCCACCAGACTCTTCCACACTCCATTCTCCAGGGAAATTTCCACCTCAGCTGGACACGTTCACCGTAAGCTGGGCCAGGAGCCAAGCCGATAGGGCAGGGGCGCTCCAACTTTGGGTCCCCAGATGTTGCTGGACAGACTACAGCTCCCAGAGTCCCTTGCCATTCAGCCATGTTGGCTGGGCATGCTGGGAGGGAGCTGTAGGCCAGCAACGTCATCTGGGGACCCAAGGATTGGAGAGCCCTGCAAGAGGGGGACAAGAACTAAGGGGAAGTAGTGACAAAGAGGGAGGCCTCAGCCACTCTCCCCCGTGCACCCCTTTCATGGTTTGATCCCACCCCACATGCCGATTTAGATGAGACTGGGGCAGAAAGATCCACCTATAAAGATGCGAGTCTATCTCCATCACATGTAGTTTTATCCTTCCACTCCTCACAGCCTGAATATAGCAGAAGGTCAGACAGACAACATTTACACAGGGCCAGCCCAAGACATTTTGCTGCCTGAGGCAAAATAGCAAATGGTACACACACACACACACACACACACACACACTCACACTCACACACTCACCACCACCACCACCACCACCCCAAAAAATCAAGGTAGCTATTTTGGCACCTGAGGCGGAAAATCCCACAAACACCTCTCTCTGGCAGTAAAAAATAGAATGATAGTAAATTAAGTAATTAGATATTTGCTGCCCTTTCATACCACCCCAATTTTTTTTTTGCTTCCTTATTTTTCAAACTTCCCTATAGTCAAAATTCCAGGTGGCCACCGTCCAGGGACTGTCTGCCCTGGCTGACAGTGTTTTCCCCCAGATTTTCAGCCCTGCTATCTGCAGGCTGTTGGAATAGCAATGTCAGGGGATCACACCAAAACAGAGTAATTTGTCCTTAGCGGTTTAAAGCAGTTAGTAGACACAATAACAAGGATCACCCAGGGTGCAAAGCTAATTGACAGGTCTGGATGCCTAAGAGAGCCTTGAGTGCAAACAAGGGGCTACAAGTGGGGAGGAGATGTTGCCTAGCAGCCAGGTGGAGCCAAATAACTTTCCATTTTTTTAGCCTCGCTTTCTTGTATAAAAAAGGGTTAGCATGTTCAGTATGTTCTGTAGTGGTCATGGTTTTATTCTTTTAGAAGCCTCGCCTGATTTGCTCTGCTGTTTTAACCTTCTAGCTGCTTAGCTAGGGGACTATGTCTTTATGACTCAGTAAACCAACTTCTTCACTTTCTGGGTTCTGTCTGCTTCATTCAGCAGCCACTTCTACTATCTTCAATCCTTTACCTGAAAATAGATGAACAAAAAGGGGCAATGATTCAGCACTTGTCAGATGAGAGAAAAGGCAAAAAGAGGTCCTCTTATGGATCAGTCACTGGTTAAAGAACAGAAAGCAGAGAGTAGGAATAAATCATAAATTCTCCCAATAAAGGGATGTAAACAGTGGGGTCCCACAAGGATCTGTACTGGGACCAATACTTTTCAACTTGTTCATAAATTATCTGGAATTAGGAGTGAGGTGGCCAAGTTTGCTGATGACATCAAATTATTTGGGGTGGTTAAACAAAAAGTGACTGTGAAGATCTCCAAAAAGATCTCTCCAAACTGGGAGAATGGGCATCAAAAATGGCAAATGCAGTTCAATGTAAGCAAGTGTAAAGTGATGCACATTGGGGCAAAGAATCCGAATTTCAAGAATAAACTGATGGGATCTGAGCTAGCAGTGACTGACCAAGAAAGAGATCTTGGGGTTGTGGTGGACAGCTCACTGAAAATGTCAACCCAGTGTGCAGCGGCTGTGAAAAAGGCAAATTCCATGTTAGGTATAATTAGGAAAGGAATCGAAAATAAAGTTGCCAATCTCATACTGCCCTTATACAAATCTATAGTGCGACCGCGCTTTGAATACTGTGTACAGTTATGGGCACCGCACCTAAAAAAGGACATTGTAGAGTTAGTAAAAGTGCAGAAAAGGGCAACTGAAATGATCAAGGGGCTGGAGCAACTCCCTTACGAGGAATGATTACATCATCTGGGACTGTTTAGCTTAGAAAAAAGGCAAGTAAGGGGAGACATGATAAAGGTGTACACAATTATGCATGCTGTGGAGAAAGTGGGCAGGGAGACATTTTTCTCCTTCTCTCAGAATAGTAGAACCCGGGGTCATCCTATGAAGCTGATTGGTGGGAGATTCAGGACAGATAAAAGGAAGTACTTCTTCACACAGCACATAGTTAAACTATGGAATTCACTACCACAAGAGGTAGCTTGGGGGTACTTCTTGACCCGACCCTACTCCCGGCATCTCAGGTGGAGGCAACGCTGAGAGGTGCCTGTTACCAGCTTCGGCTGATTCGCCAGCTACGGCCCATTCCTGGAATATGTGGACTTAGTAACGGTGGTGCACGCACTGGTAACCTCTAGGCTTGATTTCTGTAATGCGCTTTACTTGGGGATGCCTCTATACTTGGTTCGGAAGCTTCAACTAGTACAAAATATGGCGTCCAGGTTGGTCTCCAGGACACCCTGTGGAGACCATATAACACCGGTCTTAAGATCTTTACACTGGCTGCCAATTTGCTTCCAGGCTAAGTATAAAGTGCTGGATCTTACCTTTAAAGCCCTACATGGTCTAGGCCCAAGGCACCTTAGGGATGCGCCTCCTCCCCTATCTTCCACCCCGCCACTTCAGGTCTTCGGTGGGCCCTCTGCTGCAGCTGCCTAATGTGAGACTGGCAGCTACTCGTCGGAGGTCCTTCTCTTTTGCTGCCCCTCAACTGTGGAATGGCCTGCCACTTGAAATACGCCTGCTGACTTCTTTGAATGTCTTTAAGCAGGCACTGAAGACTTTGTTATTTCAGCAGGCCTTCCTTTTATAATATTCTATTATATTTCTATGGAATTTTATTGTTTTTATGGAATTTTATGGATTTTTAATACTGTTTTTATGTTTAACAGATGTTTTCACTGCATATTTATTTGTTTAATTGATTGTTATTTTGTACGCCGCCTAGAGTAATAGTATATAGGCGGGATATAAATTGAATTTAATAATAATAATAATAATAATAATAATAATAATAATAATAATAATAGTGATGACCACCCATTTGGGTTTGCTTTCAAGGGGGATTGGACAAATTCATGGAGGAGAAGGCTATCCAGGGCTACTAGTCTTGACGGCTATGTGCTACCACCAGCATCAGAGGCAGTAGTAGTATGCCTTTGTACACTGGTTGCTGGGGAACATGGGTGGGTGGGTGCTGCTGTACTCATGTCCTGCTTGTGGGCTCCCCGTGGGCAGCTGGTTGGCCCCTGTGTGAACAGAATGCTGGACTAGATGGACCCTTGGTCTGATCCAGCATGACTGTCCTTATGTTCTTCATGAACAGCAGAGCAAACATAGTCCTTAACAGAAAGGGCCAGTAGGGTTTCAGCTGACCCTATAGTCCTTAACAAAAAGGCCAATGTCAGCTGACCATATAAAGCCTCAGTCTCCGGCCTGATCCCCCCAGTCCAATCAACCAGTCTTGAGCATGCAAAATCACCTGCTAGTAGACCTCTGTCCCTGCTTGCCCACATACTCAAGGGCGAGGGCTGGAAAAGGCCGCTGGCAGCCTGGCCATGCCGAGCTGGATGGACCAGCCTCATAGGCTGACATAGTCTGAATAAAGACAACTAAGTTAGCAAGTGGTAATGGGCTTGGGTTGCTGTTGTTGTTTTTTGGTTGCCACAGTTTGCATGGACATTTATATTAATTTGTCTGAATGAAAATGTTTTGTCTCTGTGTATGGCTGCCACGCATCCTTATGTGAGAGGAGTGTTATCAAGTGGTAGCGCGTCCCCACATTTACCACATTGGTCCATCTACCGCAATATCGTCTATGTCCAGTGCGGAAAGTTTGGCATCCAGATACTGCTGGACTCCAGCACCCATCATCCCCAGCTGGCATGGCCAATGGTCAGGCTGTTGTAGTCCAAGACATTTGGAGAGCCTCCAGGCTGGAGATGGCTGATCTACACTGACTTGCAGCATCTATTTCCAGGGTTTCAGGTGGGGATTTTCCCCAGCCCTACCTAGAGATGACTGACTGGGATTTCTCTCCTACGGCCATGGCGTTCTGTGTTTTCTCTCTCCCAGCTCACCTACCTGGCGACAATCAGCCAGACTCAGGGACGGCTATGCCTCCAGACCACTAGCCTAGGGCAAATGTACCTGAGACTTTAAATATACCAAAGAGCTTTCACGCTGAGCTATGGCCCCTCTCCAAGAGTTTTCCTCTGAAAGACAGCTAATTTAGGGATGTTTGAGAATTTGTGTGTGTGTGTGTGTGTGTGTGCGCGCGCGCACGCTAGCAAACCATTGAGCATGCCTTTTTATTATTTTATTTTATTTATTTACATTTATTTATCGCCCATCTGACTGGCAAACCAGCCACCCTGGGCGATGTACAAAAGATAAAAAAAGGATAAAATACATTTAAAACAGTATAAAATTTTAAAATCTTAGCCCACCCCATATTCCCGCCTGAACAGCCAAGTTTTTAGTGAGCGGCGGAAACTCAGCAGGGAGGGGGCATGGCGGAGGTCACTCGGGAGAGAGTTCCACAGTACAGGGGCCGCCACAGAAAAGGCCCTCTTCCTAGTCCCCACCAGTCTAGCTGCTCTGGCTGAAGGGACAAGAGAAGGCTGTCTGAGCAGATCTTGTTCAAAGCTCCAAACGTGAGTGCTAGCAGCAAGCAACTGTCTGCCGAATACGTTCCTCAAATTTACAGACCAGTGCTCATGTTCGATTTGTGCAACTTTTCCAGTTCGATTTTGTGCAAATCTCCTAATTTGCACACATTTCCCCATAGACTGAACCAGCCCTGCTTTCGTCTACGGAGGAAAGTTGTGCAAATTAGGAAACTTGCACAAATTCGGGGAAATTTTCCACAGATCTCCCATTCGGTCGCTGCTCAATTTGTGCAGATTTCCCATTTGCACAGAGGGAGCATCGGTCGCAGATGTGAACAGGAACCGGGCAGAAGACGAGCAGTGAGACAATGTTTGGCGAATCCTAGCGATCTCAAACGTTGCTTGTTTGCCCAGCCCTAGCCCAAAGACCTCTGCTCATTTGCTCCGGCTGTTCCCCCTTCCCAAGCTTGTCCCTCCAGTCTAAATTCAGATATTTTCCATGCTAAACACCAGCACTAATTAGACCAATTGGTGCTCAGATCTGTCACCAATCTTCTGGTGGAGCCTGACAGTTCCATGTGACTTTCGTTTTCTTCAACTAATTAAGGAGTGTTCGCCTATGAAGTGCAAACACCTGCTGAGGTCTTAATGAAGGAAGGGACCATTGCGCAGTCTGGGGAAAAAGTTTGCTTCGAAGCAGAATATGTTTGCATGGCACACAGATGGATGATTAAGGGTCAAGTTGCTGCTGGTTGGTTAGAAGGTGTATATCATGTAGAGAGGCATCAGAATTTTGTTTCTGTTCAGTTTTTATACAAATTTACCGAAATTTGCAAATATTCAGGACAAAAATAAGTTGATCTTAAAAAAAATATTAAAATGTGGGAGAAACCAAAACTGACAGATTTGTCCAGCAAGTCCCAGGGCGTTGAACACATCTTTTAAAATTTGGGTTTGAATCCCTGTGTATTCAGTCATGTTTGTGATGCTCAATTAGGGTTGCAATAAGGGATGCACACATTTTGTTTACTCCGTTCCGTCTGCATCTCACCAGTTGTCGGGCATCTTTCATTCTGTCACCCATTCATTGACAGAATTGGATTTTTCCCCGCTTTTGGAGATGTACTACAAAACGGCTGCTGAAATTCATGTAACTTTTGCTGGTACACAATATTCTACAATTTTTCTTAGTGCCTGCATGGCAGAGGCTGAAGAGAGATTGGAGATATACAAAACATTGTGTGTGTTTTTAAAAATGACCTATATATTAGCATATTTTCCACTAACTTCCATACTTTTGTATGACTGAATTTGGATACAATTCTAGAAAGGAAAGGAAAACAGTTTGCAAATTAGAGTGACTCAGAAGATGTCGAACTGCTGCTGAATCTATGGGTCAAGTTTGTAGAAATCTGAAGTCATCTGAATCCATTCTGGATTTCTTAGTTGCTACCTCTATTTTATTTCTTACAGGCTCCTCATCTTTGACAGACAGCTACTGAATGTGAATGTTGCGCAAGAATCCCCAAATTTCCATTTGCATTTCCAAATTTATGCAAATTTCCCCCATAGGGTAAAGTTGGGCTGATATTAAAATTTGTGCAAGTTGGGAGAAACTGAGCAGGGGAAAGTTGCGCAAATTGAATGCAAGCGCATGTTCGGTAATTTACGAACATTTTCAGTAGGCCACATCCTCATGCTCAGGGCATGCTTGCATGTTTTGTAAGCAGAAATGAAAGTCTTCTACATCCTTACTTTTATTTTACAGTATTTATTAATTTATTTATTTTACTCAGGGTGCATCAGCTGGAGTCAGGTCCAGAATATTGGCTCAGGGCAGATATACATCTAATGGAATAAAAGAGACGAAGTATCAGGATGTAGAGGGGGGAAAATATATATAGCTTTATTCCTCGAAGTAGCCCAAGGCGTTTTGACCCTGTACCATATATATTGGGCCTTCTTCAGGGGCTAAACCAAAAGTAGAGAGGAACAATAAAACATATAAGTATACATTTTTAAGCAAAACATTCACATTAAAAAAAATATATATACCCACACTGCCTTGATGCCTATGCAAAATATTGGCTCAGGACAGACATAAACCTAGTCGAATTAAAAATCAGAGTGCTTCCGGGTACATGATTCAGACCAAAAATTTGCTTTCAGAGCTGAGCTTGTAGTCTTTTCACACAAAAATCCACTTCTCCCCTTCCCCCCGCCCCCACAAAGCTTTCTTAATTTCAGCAGCCTAACTGGGGGAGCGGAGAGACTTTTGTGAGTCAGGAACCCTTGGAGATCTACTGCAAGTCACCCAGAGTTCTAGAACATCCCGATCTACCTTCTGCCCATCCTTGGTATAATTGATACAGGCTAAAGTATCTGAGACTTGGAAAAGCCGTCCATTTGGAATAGGCAGTATTGGGTTAGTTAGGCCAATGGTATGAAGCTATCCCTGTGTATATCCATCATGTAAAGGACAAGACGCACCATCCAAGAAGTCAGAAACAATCCTTTCTCCAATTTGCATTATGTTGTGCACATCAAAACAAGGTCACTTTCCAAGGCTTTCTTTCATCCAGTTCTAATTTAGATGCATGCACCCATTGCCAGCTTGCATCCCATGTTTCAGCAGCCATAATATTGTTAACCTCAGCCATCTCCCAAAATTGAATTTGCCAAGGTTGGCTCAGTCACCCTCACGGGGTGCCATCTCCTTGAAAGCTCCTCTCCGTTGTTTGCCCACGCCTCACATCTCACCAAGTCTGGTTGCTTACTCAGCAAAGAATCCGGAGGATTTGCTGGTGATCAGTTCCATGTGGACATCGCTTAGCAATTTAGAAATGGAAAGCGCACAGTGGTGTTTGGCAGAGAGTCAAGGGCTCGGAGAGAGACCAGCTTCCCTTTAAAAACAAACAAGCTTCTAATCCTCATGGTTGCAGGAGGAAACACTAGAACAGCCTTCCCCAACCTGGCACAATCTAGATGTGCTGGACTGCAATTCCCATCATTCCCAGCCAGCAATAGCAAATGGAATTGCAATCCAACTCATCTGGTGGGCATAGGGTTGAGGAAGGCTGATTTAGGGCATGATCCTATGTCCTCCAGCCTAGGGTTGTGTGAGGATTTCATTTGGGGGGTGGAAGTCCGGCAAACTCACCAGGCTCGACCCCCTGAACTCCGTCCCACCTACCTGTTTCCCCAGCTCGACTCGCGTTCTCCCAAGCTGAGCCAGGGAAGTGGCTTCCAGGTTCCCGGCGGAGCACTTTTTACGTAGAAAATGGCATAAGAGACATTAAGAACAGCTGCGATTTGCGCAAGTTATGCAAATCATGGCCGCTTTTAACATATCTAATGCCATTTTCTATGTAAAAAGCAGCTCCGCCAGGAAACCCGGAAGTCCGGCGAGCTACTCAGCTGGCGCTCGCTTTTAAAAAATTTTTTTATTGAGTTATTATAAACGACATACAACACTGTAAAACGAAAACACACAACAACAGTAAATCATACGGTGCACACGTCCCCCACCCGCCTAGGGACCAACTAATGTACTTCCATCCCCTTAATCAATTGAATTCCACATTCCAAAAATATAACATAACTGGGGAGAGGTAACGAGCGGGGTACCACAGGGCTCGGTCCTGGGCCCGGTGCTCTTCAACATTTTTATTAATGACTTGGATCAGGAGGTACAGGGAATGCTTATCAAATTTGCAGATGACACAAAGTTGGGTGGAACAGCTAATACTCTGGAAGACAGAAACAAAATTCAAAGTGACCTCGATAGGCTGGAGTGCTGGGCCGAAAACAACAGAATGAAATTTAACAGGGATAAATGCCAAGTGCTGCACCTAGGGAGAGGAAACCAAATGCAGAGTTACAGAATGGGGGACACTTGGCTCAACAATACTACAAGTGAGAAGGATCTTGGAATTGTGGTAGATCACAAACTGAATATGAGCCAGCAATGCGACGTGGCTGCAAAGAAGGCAAATGCAATTTTGGGCTGTATTAATAGAAGTATAGCTTCCAAATCGCGGGAAGTGATAATTCCCCTTTACTCGGCACTGGTTAGGCCTCATCTTGAGTACTGCGTCCAGTTCTGGGCACCTCACTTTAACAAGGACATAGACAGACTGGAGAGGGTTCAGAGGAGGGCAACAAGGATGATAAAGGGACTGGAAACAAGGCCCTATGAGGAGAGACTGAAAGAACTGGGCATGTTTAGCCTTCAGAAGAGGAGACTGAGGGGAGATATGATCGCACTCTTCCAGTATTTGAAGGGATGTCACACAGAGGAGGGCAAAGATCTCTTCTCGTTCATCCCAGATTGCAGGACACGTAATAATGGGCTCAAGTTACAGGAACCTAGATTCCACCTAAACATCAGGAAAAATTTCCTGACTGTCAGAGCAATAAGACAATGGAATCAACTACCTAGGGAGGTGGTGGGCTCTCCCAATCTGGACTGGAGGCATTCAAGGTGCGGCTGGACAGACATCTGTCAGAGATGCTTTGACCTGGATTCCTGCATTGAGCAGGGGGTTGGACTCGATGGCCTTGTAGGCCCCTTCCAACTCTACTTTTCTATGATTCTATGATTCTATGAACATGTCCTGACAAGGCATGCTCCCCTTCCCCTTTTGTTAATACATAGTCTAATAATTGATTCCATATATCCATAAAATTATTCCTCTTTAACTGTCCCTTTTTGCATTTAATACTGGCGCTCACTTTTCACCCAGCTTGGCGGGCGCAGCGGCAGTGCTCGCCGAGCATCCAGTGAGTCGGGTGGTGGGGTAGGTCGCCCGCCACTACTCCAGCCTCGATGCATGTAAGCCTCTGAACACAGAGCCTTACGTGCATCCAATGCAAGGCGCGAGGCATGGTGGCGATTTCCACCGCCCCGCCTATATTTTATTTATTTATTTATTTATTTATTTATTTATTATATTTATTAATCGCCCATCTGGCCAGTCACCCGGCCCCCCTGGGCGATGTACAATTAAAACAATACAATAAAACATAATAATTAAAACAGTATTAAAAATTCTTTTAAAATCCTAACCCACCCCATATTCCTGCCTGAAATACCATGTCTTTAATGCGCGGCAGAAGCTCATCACGGAGGGGGCATGGCGAAGGTCACTAGGGGAGGGAGTTCCATAACGTGGGGGCCGCCACAGAGAAGGCCCTCCCTCTTTCTAGTCCCCACCAGCCTGGCCGCTCTGGCTGATGGGATAAGGAGAAGGCCGTCCGTGGCAGATCTTGTTGAGCGGCCTACTTTTGATGTTGCTGGAGGCGCTCCTTGAGATAAACTGGGCCGGAGCTGTGTAGGGTTTTAAAGGTCAAAACCCAACACCTTGAATTCGGCTCGGCAAGCAACTGGTAGCCAGTGCAACTCCAGTTCATCTAGATTTCATCCGGCCAGAGTACCATTTGGATATGGCGTAAGCCATCAACCCCAGTCCCCTCCCCTCCTCTCTCCCCCTGGCACACCCCTTTAGCCCTCTTAGTGTGGAAAGCTAAGCAGGGTCAGGCCTGGTGATTACTTGGATGGGAGACCCCTCTTCTAGTTCCCTGCATTGAGCAGGGGGTTGGACTCGATGGCCTTGTAGGCCCTTTCCAACTCTATGATCTATAAATCTATGTTTCTAGACATAGAACTTCGGATTTGCTCTGATTATAACCAGGGGAGGACGGTGACTCCTGTGTCAGTGGGGGCTCCTTATCCATTGCATCTTTTTGTTTGAGCTTTACAGGAGCTATCCATGGAGCTCCATGGTGGTGAACCTATTTTGGGGCTGGGGTTCAGCACCATCATAGCTGGCTGGGGCATGCTGGGAGTTGTAGGCCAAAAACATCTGGGGACCCAAGGTTGGAGAACACTGCCCTAGAGAAATGCTCCATTGGTGCTATTGGGGGGAAATTACACAGGCAGTCAGCTATCTGCCTGTGCTTAAAATTGTACAAAGCACCTGTCGGGGGGGGGGGGGACTCAAGGGGGAGGAGTGGGGCTGCCAGGGTGCTGGGGCTTTGATAGCTGCGGACCTGGGCACATGACACGATTGAGTCTCTCGGCACTAAGGGCACAACCCTTTGATCTTGCAGCATCAGCCTCTGGGCAAATTTGATCATGGAATCACATAGAATCATAGAATAGTAGAGTCAGGCAGGCAACCTCTGCAGGCTGGATTGGGCTCATGGATTGGAGGTTACCCACCCCTGTTCCAACAAATGTACTATGTCAGGGGGCAGAGCCTGCACCCCACCTCCATGTGCATTCATGGTACGCAGATGAATGCCTGAAAGGGGCTTTTCAAGGCAAGTATCGCATCATTGCCCTACCATGGGTTATCAGCAGTTCAAACTAGACCTCTGCCGCTGCAGCGCATGAAAGGGCAGGCTGTGAACTGCATGCTGCTTTTAGCATCCAATGCACAGACTTCTGGGCTCAAACTGCATTCGGGTCCGTGTTCAGACCTGAATTTCCCACGTATCAGTGAATAACCACATATAGCAACCCACAGCATGACTGAACCCTGACACTGAATTTCTCTCTCTCTCTCTCTCTCTCTCTCTCTCTCTCTCTCTTCTGAAAAGAAAAGTAGCTCCAACTGAAGGTCTGGAACATTTGGGGGGCTGAACATTTTGAAAATAAACAAAGACTACGTGTTAATGATTCCTGGCAAGCACATGCTTATATAGGGTTGTGTGGGTGTGAGTGTTTGTGACAGGCACGTCGTAGGGAGTAGATGGCCCTTTCTGCATTTCATTGACAGCCAGGGAAGTCGGCAGAACGCACGGCAAACACTTAACACGCCCGTGTGAGGTTAATGGAGAAATCCTGTTATGCACGAGTGGGCATCGTGCAACCCTTGGGCAGCCCTAGCACGAGTCATGCAGTTGTGGTGTGTGCCTGCCGCCTACCGAATTTGTAGTGCTCCGTGCCACTTGGCTCTTAACGGCTTTCCCTCCGTACAAGAAGATGGGTATGACTCATGAGGTCAACGCATCGACGGAGCTCATGATTTCATATGGGTGGAGCTTTCGTTTCCACCCTAAGTGGGTGGGGTTTTAGAAAAGGATTTCTTGTCATGCCATCAGTGTGGCATCTGTCAAAACTGATCTTTCCGTTCTTCTTCTTCTTCTTCTTCTTCTTCTTCTTCTTCTTCTTCTTCTTCTTCTTCTTCTTCTTCTTCTCCACCTCCTCCTCCTCCTCTCTCTCTCTCTCTCTCTCCCTCTCTCCCCCTTAAAGCACTTTTCTAAACATATAACTGTAAATCTATAAAGAAACTAGGGCTCTGATGAACATTCACAAGCAAACATTTTCAGCACAGAAGGTGTGCTCCTGGGAGGCTGAATATTTTCCTCAATAATAATAATATAAAAAAAACACCTCCAACTACATCTCCAAATATTTATCTTTTCCACAGCTGTTTGCAGCTCATTCCGCTGCGGCTTCTGTACCATTTCCCCCTCTCGATTAGGGCTTCTTTCTCATTCGCTACACAGTCCTGGTCAACATGATGATATAACACTGCACTATTTAGCCAGTCAGAATTTTGCCATGTAATAACAGAATGAAAAGGCAAGTGAAGCCTTTTGAGACTGAGGACAGTGCTTCCACCTTCAGTCACATGGGCAATCCCAGCCAATCAGATCATTGATTGCCTTCACTCTAAAGCAGCTGCCTGGGTGAACACTTTCACTACATTTCTTTTGCTATGACCCCTCCAAAACTGCTGTAAAGAGAGCACTTTTTTTGCAGCAGCTGGATGTGTTCATGAAAAGCACCTCCCACCCCATCAGTTCAGCCCTAAATGAAATCTGACTGTCCCACATTGGAGATGGGACAGTCCTTCTCAATTCTCATTCTCCCAAATGGGAAACCCAGTCAAATCCTTGGCAAACCCCTTGTATAGCACGAGGGTCAGGTTTTGCGCACTCTCAGACAGCCCTGATTTCAGATCAGTAACTTTGTCCCGTGGAACTGAATGTCGTGTTGCAATGAAGCCAATCGGAGTGAGGGCAATGGTTCCTTCTTTCACTCCAGGAATCCTTGGGAAAAGAAAAACAGCATCCGCGACCTGCCGAGACCCTGGAGCGTGCCATCACGGATGGTTAATTTGCCGCCAGCCTCCATCAACCCCTTCTGAATCTCCTCAAGGTTGCAGGTTGGGCTGGCAAAATAGAGGGAGGAGGCCCAGCCTTCTGATCCAATCTTTAAAAATTCCTCTAAGAAGCATGTCAGGCTCAGGTTGGTCCCCAGTGCCTGGATCCAGATATGCATCATGATCCAAACTCCCCGCCCCCCCCAAGGCTCGGAGGAAATTGAGCTGCTGGTCTTTGTTTTGCAAATTGCAATGCACAGGCTCGTCCAAATGAGACTGCAGCAGCACACAGGCAGGGCTCTGTAGATTTGCTCCGTGTTGTCAAAAGGACTGCTTCACTGCCCGGCTGGCTGTCGTCTCTGAGCCAAGAGCCTCTGGAAGGTCATTGGGAACAGCGGTTTGTGATGATGCTGGCACATTTTTAATTCTGTCTCATTATAGCTCCTGTTAAGACTGCATTACAATAATTGCTTTAGTTCTGCTATGGTATTTTTCAGGCCCTTTAATGTAACTGTCAGCTAAGTTTGTCGGAAACTAACTCATGCCAGGAAAGCAGGAGAAAAGCCTTGCTTTTTTGGCCAGGCAGCCCAGCGTTCATTTGCGACAGAAGGAAGCTAAGGGACTGATTAAAAGGAATCGAGGCTGGCTCATCTATTGGACAGCTGGAACATTTGTCCTGGGCATCAGCCCTACAAAGGGCTGACCCCCACCCCTGTCAAATGCTTCAGCAACAGCTGGGATGGCTAACTAGGCACTGTGCTTGGTCCAGGTCTCTGCCTAGAAGCCAATGGGTTGCAGCCGCAGGAGGACAGCTCTGTTTAGACCTAGAGAACACAGGCTATGATCACAGGAACAAAGGCAAAAAGGAACTCCTGTTCCAGTTGATCAGGAGGGAGTTCATCCCATCCTTCATACTGATAGGAAACTCATTCTCCGAGCCAAAATGCACTTGGTCCCCACTTCCTGGACTAATATGCAGATTGGGACAGAGTTATCGTTCAGACAGCACAGTTCGAGTTTTGCGAGGCAGCTCTCCGCTCAAAGATTGCATACAAAAAGGAGTGTGTCGGGGAAAGCTGTGTACAAAATTTGTACGTTGGGGCAAATTTTCTAATAAAATAAATGTGAATTTTGTGCAATTGGGTGTTGTTGTTTTTTGTTGTTTTTTTAATCGCATATGGGTGTAGAAAGTGGGTGGATTGGACTCATGGCTGAAAACATGTGAAACTGGCATGGATTGGAAATAGATGGATTCTTCCATCGCCTATGTGTCCAGGCACTAGAGCAGGGCTCTCCAACCTTGGGTCCCCAGATGTTGCTGGACTACAGCTCCCAGAATGCCTTGCCATTAGCCATGCTGGCTGGGTATGCTGGGAGCTGTAGGCCAACAACACCTGGGGACCCAAGGTTGGAGAGCCCTGATCTAGAGGGAGGGAGGGAGGGAGGGAAATGCAAAATTAAGTAAGTTCGCCTTAAAATGCAAACTGAGTGAATTTCTATACAGGCCTGTGGCTCACGCTGGCTCAGCTTGTCTGAGTGTGGAAAGCTAAGCAGGGTCAGGCCTGGTTATGACTTGGATGGGAGACCCCCATCCTCTAGTTTCCTGCATTGAGCAGGGGGTTGGACTCGATGGCCTTGTAGGCCCCTTCCAACTCTAGAATCTATGAAATCTATTAAATCTTTCCTGTCCCTAAGTCAGACCACTGGTCTGCCTAGCTCCCCTGGAATATTTGGTGTGAGTGTTTCCCAGCTCAGTACTTGTAATCCCCTTCCATACCAGGGGGAAAGATTGAAGTGGGGACCTTCAGAATGGAAAACATGTGACCTTCCAATGAGTTATAGGCCTCAGCAACAGCAACCTGCCTCAGGGCAAGACGACTGCCTAGGTAACCCCTTAAGACCATCTGCAGCGCTATATTTCAACGGTTCTATGAAGAGGGACTCAAGGAACAGCACACAGCATGACAGAACGTATTTGGCATCGATCAGTTTGCTGTGTACAACTTGCGAATGGTTGTTGATGCATTGCTTGCTTCGGGATACACAACTTAATTGGATTAGTGATGCATTTTTAAAGTCCAATCATTGTGTGTGTGTGTGTGTGTGTGTGTGTGTAATGTTTGTTGTCGGTTTTGTTGCTGTTTCCTTCCTTTCCCCATGTTGTGGGGATGAAATTAAAAAAAAAGGAACACACACAAAAAGAAACCCTTAAAATGACTCAAAGCGATGAAACAAATCAACGCCTCTTAAAATGGTTATGATGAGGACTTGAAGAAACTCAGATCAGAACCTTCTGGGGCTTGTGCGACGACACAGCCCTTACACTTTAGGACCCGACGCATAAACCCTTCTCAGGCTAAGCACCAACACTTAAAAACCTGAGGGGAGGGTCAAATGAAAGCTTTCCCCTACCAATGAGGGAAAAGATTAATACAGGTTATTAAGGATCTATTTTAAATCTATGATACTGTGGGGTACAAAGGTGTGTGTGTGTAGAGCTAACAGTAATGCAGGTTAATAACGCCAAGCTGTGACACGTAGGATTTGGGTAGCAAACAAAATAAGTTTATTTTAATTCTCAAAATCTTAGTTCCAGAAAATAACTTTAAACCTGCCTACCCCAAACACTTTGTAATTGGTAACCTAAGTCCCTATAACTCTAAATATTTTCACTCTTCAGACAAGCACTGATTTCTCTCAAAACTCCTGACAGACGAGACACGAATAACTATAAGAAGGAAAAGACAGAAAAGACAACGACCTGACTAAGCCAACTCCCAACTTCCCAACACTCCCAACACACACTAAGTCTGACATCACTCAAACACTCCTTATATGCTCCTCCCCCCACCCTTTCCAAGACATCACAAACCACACCCACTCAGCTCAACATTCTATACTCACTAAACATACTAATGCTGCAGACATACACCAGGGAACTGAATTGTGGGGTTACGCCACAGCTTGCTACAAAGCGAAGTGATGTGTTAATTTGTGTTAATTTTATTTAGCAGTAAGAAACACCCCCCCCCATGTTTCTTCCTATTCTGACTCATCAGAACAGACAGCCTTTCCCAAACTTCTATTAGCTGAGCCCCACTGTTGTTGTTGTTGTTGTTGTTTTTAACTTTTAAGTCCTGTTCAGGCATTTCTTGCTCACATGTAGAGACAGTGAATGGTCTCCAATGCTGTGCCCATGTGCTCACAGGACCTACCACTAGCGCACAACGGGAGCTAGGGGGTTACTGAAGCAATCAGCAACCTGGTGGAAAGGCTTGTTTCCGGAAAGGGGCAGGCCAGTGGAGTTTGCAGAGGGCAACTCCGCCTACCTGTCCTGTTTGGGAAATGTGCATTTCCACTAGTTTCCAGGGTTGCAGGCACAACACAATGCGCAGAGGTGCAGCAGAAGTACTGCGTGATGTAGGACTGCATTTCATGCACTGCCACCCCCAGATTCCAGCTCCTTGCCCCCGACATTTGAGCCTGTGGCTCACGCTGGCTCAGCTTGTCTGAGTGTGGAAAGCTAAGCAGGGTCAGGCCTGGTTATGACTTGGATGGGAGACCCCCTCCTCTAGTTTCCTGCACTGAGCAGGGGGTTGGACTCGAGAGCCTTGTAAGGCTCCTTCCAACTCTATGATCTATGAAATCTATATCCGAGAACGGGAAGCCTACAGGCAGGCCTGGCCATAGTGGGTTGGCACAATTGGGCACGTGCCTATGTCCCAAGCCTTCAGGAGTCCGCACCAGGATAGTGCTGTTGCACTCCTGTCCTGCTTGTGGGTTTCCCATGGAGCAGCTGGCTGGCCACTGTGTGAACAAAATGCTGGACTAGCTGGACCCTTGGTCTGATCCAGCGTGGCTCTTCTTATGTTCTTACCGCTGGCCTACAATGTTGGCTGTAGACACCCAGGCCCAGTGTGCCTCTCAGCACTGGAGCCTGGGTGTCTGTGACTGGCCATCATGATTCCTAATCTCCCCACAATGCTTCTGGGGCTGTGGCCCTAACACAGCGTCTCTCCAGAGCCGCACCATGAGGCATTCTGGGGCAATTAAAATGGTGGGTGCAAGCAAAATGCTCCAGGGCATTCCCTAGTTTTCCCTCCTGGTTTTCCCTCCCCCTCCACAACAGTCAGTCAAATTCCATCCACACTGGGCATGCTCAGTCCTCATTGTGCTGATTTTAGGGGTTTCCGTCTTTATATCAGGGATGTTGAAGAGTCCTTGGTCTCGAGTCACGAGTCTTTGGACCCGAGTCTCGAGTCCAAGTCCTTGGTCCAAAATGGTGACTCACGAGTCACAAGTCACGAGTCACTCCCAAAGCTGACTCCACGAGTCCCTATTAAAATCAATGGGGGTTTTCCCAACTAAATAAGGCTACTTCAGATGTGTGGTTTAAATAAATTCTAGGCAGAGTAATTCTACACAGAGTAATCTCAGGTCCTTCTTCTGCCTCTCCCAAGTACGCAACACATCAATCAAAATAAATCTTGACACACTGTTGGGGCTGCACTCCTGGTAGCCATTCATCCACATGGCATTGCTCAGTTCAGTATATAAACACAAAAATGGGTTGTCCTTCTGCAAATCTTGGGGTTCCTGTGCACTGTGAATATACTTCCCTCTTATGAAAGGACGGTGCTGTTTGGGCTGCATGTGGACCAGCCCTTGGAGAATTGCGATTGCTATTAGGATAGACGAGTGGGCCCCGCTGCAACATGTTGCAGCATGCAGTGCTTCCTGCTCAGGATTCCAGTCACTTCCATTCCGTTTCTCCTGCCACATTTTTTCCCCATTTTTAAAAGCATACACACACACACACACACACACACACACACCAGCACTTGCAGCCTGAACATTGGAAAAGGCGGGGATGGTGATACAAGATTCTGTAACGCAAAGAGGAAGTGAAGCGGCATCAGGGAAAAACACCCCCTCCGTTCTACCTCCCTTGGCTTCCACATTATCAAATCGCTAGAGCTAGGAGGGGCAGTGATGGTACGAGCCATGGAGGGGGCAAGGATGCAGACCACGCTTCAGACAAACGGAGAGCCTCCTTAGCGTTTACTTAATTGATTAATTCCTCCTTCACAGCGCTCATTTGTTTGATGCAGCGCTTTGTAAAAGCAGTTCAGAAAGTTCACGCAAGTTAATCCACAAAGACAGGCAGAGCTACAAAGCCAAACGTCTGATGGGCAAGGGCTGGATTGCTCAGAGCTTAGCCGTTTTTCAAACTGGTCCTGAAAAGTCTTTGTTAACCTTCTCTCTCTCTCAATCTCTCTCTCTTTTTTCTTGTTCCTGACATCGGATAATTTAAAGGATGAAATCTTTTCTTAAAAGGAAAAGAAGATTTACAGTGGAATCAAAGGGATTTTTTAAAAACCACAGAGAAAGACCCAGGCAGAAATTACACAGGCGCACACAGGGTGCTTAATACATGCACACAGAAAGAGACACAGGTAATCCAGAGACGGACATGCCCCCATGATGCAAAGCCCACTGAAGCCATATTCAACGGATTCCCGTAAATGTAGTATTCCATTTTTAAAATACAGATCAAATCACACATTTATGCATCAGCATACTCTACAATGGGCTTCCCCAACCTGGCGCTTTCCAGATGTTTGGGACTACAACTCCCATCATCCCCAGCCAGCATGGTCATGGATTACGGGAGTCATATGTCCAACACGTCGGGAGGGCACCAGCTTGCCTACCCGCTCTCTGTGAACCATCCAGCTGGTGGCCTCACTCAACCAGTGCCGGGTTCTCGGCTTTTGAGGGCCCTTGAGAGGGACACTCTCAGTGGACCCCGTGCCTCGGTGGGCCTGCTTTCTCTTTGCCACTGTCGCCAAGCTTCTATTGCCCCTCATCCTCTCTCTCATCTTTGCACCTCCTCACTTGCTTGATGGACAGAGGGTCAGTGAGCAAGCAGACAGCAGCATCTAGTGCGCCTGCCTCCTCACCACCACCATTGTCTGGACCAGAGTGAGGGCAGGTGAACAGGCGGGTTGCGATCGTGAAGAGAAGGAGCAAGTCCAGGGAACTCCTGCCAGTGGGCCCCCGCTGAGGCGTAGGCCCTTGTCGGGTGCCCAACCATGTCTACCCTTGATGCCAGCCCTGCCCTCAACCATGCCTGCCAGTGTATCTCTTGGACTTGGTGGCTGGCTAAGTACATCACTCGCCTCATCATCGTCCATGGGCGAAGGTAAGTAAAGGTAAGTGCAAAACACCAATCTCTCCCTCCCTCCTCTCGCGCCAATTTGCTTATTTTCACGCCATCCTCAAAAATTGGGAGGGAAAGCCCTCTCCTCCTCTCGGTCTGGCAAAAGGCGCTTAAGTAAGCAAAATTAATTTTGCATTTAAGCTAGCCATTGGGAGATCGAATCAAACAGGTGACCACAGCAGGAATAATATGATTCAAGGAGTAGATGCAAATCAGTTTGAAATGATGGGAACCAACAGTCGTATTTGCCTTTTAAATCCCTCTGTTTATATGACTGCCATATTTGGGGTCTCCACATCTTTGAGAGTAGAATGGCTCAGCTACTGAGCTATAAACCAGGAAGGCGCCGGTCCACTATGAACTCATTTAGGGCACACAGTCCTATGCATGTTTAGACAGAAAAAAAAGTTCTACAACTCCCAGCATTCCCCAGCCAGCCATGCTGGCTGGGGAATGCTGGGATTTGTAGGACTTTCCCCCCCTGTCTAAACATGTTATAGGATTGTGCCCTATAGGGTAGTGAATTGCAGGAAGGCATTTCACAACAGCCCTAGCTTACCAGTAAGTTTCCCAGCCCAATTTCAAGTCCTGGCTGTGATTGTCAACACCCTAAATAGTCCAGGTTGCCCAAAGAAATGCCTCTTCCTTCTGTCGCCCCGCTCCTAAGCTTTGAGGTGATCTAGGGAGGCATTGCTCTGGGTAATATAATTGCCTTTAGAGCCTAGTCGCACAATAGTTAGGTTCAGGGCCTTTTTGGTGCTGGCACACATCTGCCCATCCAATGAGATTTATGGGGAGGTTACGCTCACAGAGATACATGTGTCCATACAGATGTCTGGACTTGGGCACCAGCCTTTAGTCAATATTCAACTGCAGGAAAAACCTCTCGAGACCACAATACTATAGCATTTATACCAGTGCTGTCCTGAACTATGGCATTCTAATAATGGGAGGAGAAGCAGGCTTTCCAGGGGTGCAAAGAGCCCTTCAAAAAGCCCTCATGCCTCTTTGTGGTGTGATCCCAGCCAATCAGGGATCAAATAGTGAATATATTGACATCACAGTACTGCAGAGCCAATGACATCGGTGATGAAGGCTTTGTACTGTTTTTACCTTACTCTGAAGACAGAGGAGAGAAAAGAAAGTAAGAACTAGGCCCTATTCATTCATTAATTAATTACATTTCTATACTGCCCAGAGCCAAAGCTCTCTGAGCAGTTCCCTATTGCCCAGGCAGCCAGACCAACACTCCCTGCCAAGCTTGTCATGTGTCCAGGTTGCCAGGGCTTGGAAACCATGAGAGAAGGGGCAGGCCTGCCAAACAGATCCAGGAGAAGTAAATCAGATCAAGTCAAGTAGATCAGGTTGAATCAAGTAAGTCACTATGAGTCAGGTCCAGCCGTACATCAGGTTAAGGCCAGTCCGCTCAACGTAAGTCAGTACTAGTCAGGCCAGCCAGTCCACTACTGGCTTCATCTTGACAGGTTTAGACCATCAGGACCACAGATAGCTCACAAGTTAGAAAAACATGTAATCTTAGCAAAGGGGTCAACTGAGGCTTTTAAAGCAGGGCTCTCCAAATTCCAAAACCTTGGGTCCCCAGATGTTGCTGGCCTACAGCTCCCACCATACCCAGCCAGCATGGCTAATGGCAAGGGGTTCTGGGAGCTGTAGTCCAGCAACATCGGGGGACCCAAGGTTGGAGAGCCCTGTTTTAAAGGATTGGTAGAGCCTGGTCTTCCAGTGGCTCCACCCCTTCTGGATGCCGACTGTAATTCTTAAAGGGCCCATGACTGTTTTTATCATCTCGTGCTCTTGTGTGGCTGGTGGATAGGAGAAGCTGCAAGGGAGTCATTCTCAAAGGCAGAGATTGTTAGGAAGGCTATGTCGGACGATGATGATGATGATGATTATTATTATTATTATTATTATTATTATTATTATTTTATTTACATTTATTTATCGCCCATCTGGCCAGCAACCGGCCACCCTGGGCGATGTACATAAGATAAAAACAGAATAAAATACATTTAAAACAGTATAAAATTTTTAAAATCTGAGCCCACCCTATATTCGATCCTACATCTTGGAAGCCATGCTGTGCGGCTGGTTTCCTAGGTCACAAATGCTGCGCAGCAAGACTTTTGCCCTGATCCACATTTCATTGTGGGTAGTTATGGATTACCTAGTGGTGGCAGGATGCAGGTGACAACACCCATCTCCGTCCACATTCTGCCGAAATCAGTCAACTACACATGGCTGGATTAGGGCGAGGGAGCATCATCAGCCCGGTTGCCCCAGGACAGGTTCCTGCTTCCCCCCTCCTCTCTCTCCAAAACATACGTCCTTGTGGTCCTTTTGCAAGTGGGGACGGGCTGAGACAGAATGAACGACTTGCTAAAGGCTATATACAGCACAACTCTATTGTGTACATGGGGTTTACTCCCAGCTAAGCATGTATAGGTTTTCAGACTAAGGGCACAATCCTATAACATGTTTAGACAGGGGGGGAAAAGTCCTACAAATCCCAGCATTCCCCAGCCAGCATGGCTGGCTGGGGAATGCTGGGAGTTGTAGAACTTTTTTTTCTGTCTAAACATGCATAGGACTGTGTGCCCTAAATGAGTTCATAGTGGACCAGGCGCCTTCCTGGTTCATAGCTCAGTAGCTGAGCCATTCTACTCTCAAAGATGTGGAGACCCCAAATATGGCAGTCATATAAACAGCGGGATTTAAAAGGCAAATGCGACTGTTGGTTCCCCCATCATTTCAAATTGATTTGCATCTACTCCTTGAATCATATTATTCCTGCTGTGGTCACCTGTTTGATTCGATCTCCCAATGGCTAGCTTAAATGCAAAATTAATTTTGCTTACTTCTTAAGCGCCTTTTGCCAGACCGAGAAATTGTGGGACAGGGCAGTGGGGTGGGGGGTGAGGGAAACAGTGGAGATATGCCGTCTGGGTTAATCTGATACAGTCATGCCTTGGATTGAGAGCATAATTCGTTCCGGAAACGTGCTTGTAATCCAAAACACTCTTATAGCAAAACGAAATCCCCCCAAAAAAATTTGTATAGAGATTTTTAATTTAAGCCGTACTACAGTACTTGTATTGCAAGACGTCGCTTGTATATCAAGTCAAAAGTAAATAAATAAATAATTAAAATTTTGCTTGTCTTGCAAAACGCTCTCAAACCAAGTTACTTGCAATCCAAGGTATTACCGTACATTTTTTTTCTTAAAAAAAAAAAAAATGAAAGTCCTTTCCCTCTTTCTCCCAGTGCTGCCTCTGATTTTGTGGTTTTCTGCATCTCCCCAAAATAACCTCCCATCCCAATTTCGACCTGTCATATTCATTACATCACAGCTGCTTGCAGAAGAACGCACTTATCACCGGCAATCTACTCGGTTACACTTGTGATTAAAACTGATTGCTAGTCTGAGGCTGACTGCTCAGCTCTGGAAATTGGGAATGTCTTTATAACTCAAGACAGCAGATCAAAGGGCCCTTGATTAATGTTGTGGAGCTGGGGAGAGACGGTGCACCAGCCACCGCTCCCAGCCTGGCTTCCTCGGAAAGGGGCACACACAGACACAGCTTCCGTGCAGGTTAACACAGAGAAATGCATGGGGGTGGGGGGGGGATAATATCCTATCAAAGCTGGTTAAGAGGTACAGCAAGGACAAAATGCGAGGCCAAGGCAATATGTGGAACGCATAGAATCACAGAAATTTTGAGTCGGAGGGGATCTTGGAGGAAGGGTGGCCACGTGTCCTCTCTGACAGAGGGCAGTCCTCTATCTGAACGGCTGCCTGCGGGCTGCCCTCTATTTTGAAACGTCCTCTATCTGAAGGGCTGAGTCCAGTCCAAGTCCAGTTTAAAGATAAAAGAACCATCAGAAGGGAGATCGGCAGCGGGCTTGAAGTTGCCCATCAGCGGCACCTGAAAAGCAGGCTGAGCGAGGCATGCAGGTCACCTGGTCACAGCCTTCCCCACTGCGGAGCGATGTGCTGTATTTCTATTTCAATTACGATAATTATTTCTACATTTGCGTCTATGCCCCAAAAAAAATAGCATATGCAGAGTGGTGCCCTCTTTTTTGACGATGCGTGTCCTCTCTTTTTTTTTTTTTTGTGGCAACCCACAAGTTGCCACCCTTGATCTAGTCTGACAGCCTGCTCGATGGAGGAGGAATCTGCAGCGACAACATCGCCGACAGATGGTTGTCCTGTGTGGCACTGGATGCTGAGATGTTGGCTCTGCTGGGTTCAAAGGGGTGCTGGGCTAATGATGAGTGAGCCAAACAAAGGCCCAGGATGGCCAAAGACTCCTCCTCCCTCAACTGTCACCACCAGCAGACATTCCCACAGGCTCTACAGAGGGAGACGAGAGGGGAAGCAAGGCCATTCCTGCTAAAGGACTACTTTTTCCCCCCTCTTCCCTCCCTCTCCCTTTTTCCTTATCTGTCATATCTTTTTAGATTGTAATCCTGCAGGCAGGGACTGTCTTGCTTTATGATGGCATGTAAGCTGTTCTGTGAGACCTTTTGGCTTAGAGGCGGCAGAAAAATACTTTAATAATAAATAAATAAATAAATAGGAGTGACATTTATGCCTGTAACAGGCCTCAAAATCCTGTATACAAAATCTCATTTTATTTATTTATTTCATTTCTATACCTCCCAGTAGCCGAAGCTTTCTGGGCGGTTTACAACAGTGCCTAAAACAAGGCCAAGATACAATAAAACATCCATAAAATTGTTCTACAATAAAGAAATTAAAAACAGTTTAAGAAATGTTAAAAACACTTTGGCCAGAGATAACAATATTTAATACAGAATAGACCTGCTACAAACACCTGACATGCATGCCCCATCAAGCCATTCAAAGAACAACCCTAGATGTTCTTAAACGCCTCAGCACAGAGGGTTGTCTTAACCTGGTGCCGAAAGGATGACAACATTGGCACCAGGAGGGCCTCAATGGGGAGATCATTCCACAGTCTAGGGGGGGGCCACCACTGAGAAGGCCCTCCACCTTGCTGCGGCCCTCTGAGCCTCCCCTGGAGGGGCACTCAGAGGAAGGCCTCAGATCTTGAGCGTAGTGTCCAGGTAGATTGCAGTTCGGAGAGGCGCTCTGTCAAGTATTGCGGTCCCAAGCCGTGTAAGGGCTCTATAAGTTAAAATGGGCACCTTGAATCGGGCTCAGAAGCATATAGGCAGCCAATGCAAGCAGGCCAGAATTGGTGTTCTATGTTCAGACCTTCTGGTCCAAGCTATTAGTCAGGCTGCTGCATTTTGCACAAGCTGCAGCTTCTGAACAGTCTTCAAGGGCAGTCCCGTGTAGAAGGGGCTTTCTATGAAGGAACTGTCGAAGCAGGGAAATAAAATAATAATATTCCCCTCAAGAAAGCAGAGTTGCATTGGTATTGGCTCAGTGGATTAGGCTAGTCCATGTAAAGGAAAAAGCACAAACCAAGTACTCTTTAGTAAAAGATTTACTAAGGTTTTGGCTTGATCAGGAACAGAGCATATACAGAGAGCAAAAAACAAAACAGAGCATACACAGACAGACAGAGAGAATGACTGCCTGTCACCATCATCATTACATACTTATGTACAATATATACAAGACCTTCATATTACAAGAGGTTAAACACACCTGCAAGTAATTGAACACATCACCAGTTTCCACCTATCTATATGTGTCCTTGAGAGCACAATAGAAAAAACGTTAACTGGCACACAGAGGAGTGAAAGATCAGCTACGTCCTTGGACACTTAACTGCACCTGTCTCCAAGGCTAGCTTTCTGCCTCGAAGGCAAACCACCTGAGTATGAAAATATTCTGACAGGAACATCCCAAATTCATATTCAGATGAACTCTGGAGACAATTATGGATGTATAAAATGGCCTCCCTCCCCACCCCAAACTCGACAAATTACACTTGTCTTATGAAAACTCTTTTTACCTTCTCTTGGAATCCCTCTGCTATTTTGCCTGATCAGGAACCTCCGAATTGGAGAGAACAGCGGGCATAAGAAGTAGTGGAACTTGCCTGCGTGGGGCGGGGGGGAAGAGCTCCCATTCATCGCCATGCACGAGCATGTCCCGAGTCACCCACTGCCTCCCAACCCCATGACTACTTCCAAGTTCTGAGGTAGCAGTGGGGATGAGAGGCAGCAGGACTTGCCCACATGGGAGGAACAGCACCCACTCTTCCCTTGCATGCTCTCTCTCTGAACTGAGTTCGGAGGTAGCCTCTGGGATGCCCTCCAAGGGGTTTCCTCCAGGGGCAGGGCTTGGATCTGAAGCCCTGGAGGGACCCCAAGATGGCCAGATCGGGGTGCCCCGCAGGCTGGAGTAGGCCCGCAGACCAAAGGTTCTGTACTCCTGACATAAATAACAAAATAAAGTCAGGGTCTAACACTGACCACTAGGCCTCAGACTTCATCGGTCTTTGTAGGACGGCCATGTGGCCTCTTTTACAGACAACTGTCCTTTATTTTGAAGGACTGAGTCCCTTCTAAATCTGATTTAAAGATAGTGAACCATCAGAAGGAAGAGCTAAAGGGCCTTGAAGTTGCCCACCAGCAGCTCCTGGACAGCAGACCAAGCGAGGCACACGGGACACCAGCTCACATTCTGCCACACTCTGGTGAGATGTACTCACTGTATTTCAATCCAAATTATAACCATGATTTCTAAAGTTGCGTCCGTATATATACTTAGCGTCTGCAAATCGGTATCCTCTCTTTTGTCCTCTTTTTCGAGATACGTTTCATCTTTTGGGTGATTCGTAAGAGGCCAGCCTAGAGCGCCGTATGTACAGCCAGATCAAGCGAAGAAGAATCGGAGTGGCCTAGCTCTAGCCAGAAAAAAAAACAACAGGTGGCCCCTTGATCTCTTTAGGCAGCAGAATGCGTGGAGGAACTCCATCAGGCCTTGCGCTGGCTGAAGTGGCAAATAGATGGGGAAATGCACAAGGTCCTCAGAGAAAAGATATATGATAATACTTACATATTTAGCTTGGTTTGGAGACATTAGGGAAAGGGTTACTACTACTAGCATGAGTTTTATTTTAAACTGGACTGTATGAACCTCTATCCACAGCTCCTGATATTTTAATTGTTTTTGAAGTGAAGTCAGTAAAATGAAAAGGATATGTTCTTTATTTCTTATTGTGTTATTGTTACCATTACTGTTTTTCCTCCCTTTCTTTGTAATTGTAGATATAAATCATAATGTTAAAAGTGGTGTTGTTGTTTTTTTTTTTAAAAAAATGTTTAAAGAGATGGGGCGTTCATGAGTAGAGCTTGCAGGCATTAGTGGTGATGGTCGCTTCTCTCCATGGCCACCAGCTGATGGACACCATCTTGTTTCCCCTTTCCTAGATGACATAGCATCTACGGTGACCACATGTCATACATTGCAGAGGACAGTCCTCTGTTTAAAGAAGACTGTCCAGTCCAAGACTGTTTTACAGAACTACAAGAAAGGAGAGCAAGCAGGAGCATTGAAGCTGTCCATCAGCAGTGAGCATCTGGGCTGCAGACTGAGAAAGGACACAGCCTTCCACACTAAGGTGGTGTGCACTGAATCCCCATTTAAATGATAGTCATGATTTCTAAATGTGGACTGATACTAGGGGTTGGCGATCCGCTGAGACCCGGCCCACCTCGAGTTCAGTGGACACCACTGCTGTTCCCGCCGAGCTGGGCCGAGAGCAGGTGCGCACTGCTCGGCAGACTTCCGCGTTCCTGGCGGGCCACTGTTTACATAGAAAATGCCTTTAAGGTACATCAAAAGCGGTCACAATCTGCGCACGTTACGCAAATTGCAGCTGCCTTGGGTGTATCTTAAGGCATCTTCTATGTAAACAGCAGCTTCCCCGGCTGGCTCGACTCGGGAGAATGCAAGTTGACACCGGGGAAGAGGTAAGCAGGACAGAGTTCGGGGGGGGGGGGTCGACCCCAGCTAGTCCACCAGATTTCCACCGCCCAAACAAAATCCCCACACATCCTTAATTGATACATACCAATCAGCGTATGCAATTTTATGCCAATTGATGCCCTCTTTTGCCCTCCATTTGGGTGATGCATTTCCTGTTTTTGTTTGTTTTTTGGTGATGCCTAAGTGGCCACCCTAATCGCCTCACGCGGAGGGTGCTTCTGGGGGGGGGGGGGAAACATGTCAGCCTAGAAGCCTTGGAGCTGCCTTGCCCGTCCCAGTATGGATCAGACCCCCATATTGCTTCCGTTCACGTGGACGATTTCATGGGGAACAGCAAGAATAACAGAAGAAGCCACTCTGCTGCAGCAGGAGAGCCACAGCAAATGTAGAGGCTTCTGTGTTTCGTTGTGCCCTGTGTGGCACCACCAGGAGCAAAATGGGGCCGACCGCCTTCCGTTCAGCCTACAGCCCTCCTCACTGCTACGTGACGCTCGCAGAAAAGGTCAGATTCAGTTCTAGAGAGGTACAGGTTCCACTGAGGCTGTGACAACACTGGGGTCACTCTATGACCTCAGCAGTACAGTGTCTCCATTGCACAGTTTTACTGCAGACATCCAAAGGGCACCTCTTCTTCCTTGATCCATTTTAAATGGACCAATCATGAATCAGGATTTGGAGGGGGAGGGGCAGTCTTTTTCATAATGGAAGAATTTGGGGTCCTTTAGCACACAAGTATCTATCCCCTCCCTCCACACTATATTATCTCCCCCCCCCCTCTCTCTCTCAGCAGGCATCCTTGTTAACCTGACTGTATTGTAGAACATGGCATTTTCGTGACTCAATTACATGGCGAAACTCCACCGGGCTCAATTTCACGCATTAAGCCAGAAGGAGAGTTGCCAGTTTTGATGGGGATCGAATCAGACTTCTGTCTTTAAGCGTGGGCACCATCCGTATTTTTCATGCTTAATTTGTTTTTGGGGTGTGTGTGTGTGTTAAATTTTACAGTGACGAATGAACGGCGGCAAAAGTTTGCCGCCTTGCTGCATAAGAGGGGAAGATCAAAGACATTTTCAATTGGCTTTCTGTGTGAGTTTTGCTGTAAAAGAAATTACAAGTCTCTTGGGCCCATCTTCAAAATGGTTTGTCTTGATATTATGAATTAGTACTTCGCCCAATACGTGCCCCTCACTCTTGTCAGCGTAGGGTGGGCGGGTGTGTTAAGTAAAGGGAAGAGAAGTAACCAGCACTGCCTTGGTTCATCCAACCATATTTAGTTCTCCAAATAGATGACCGAAGGGCTTGGGCAAGGGGGTTATCATAATCTGAATAGTCTTGTGCATTGATAAAACCAGGTAAGTCATCTGGACCGCAGGCTGAGCAAGGCACGCAGGTCACCTGGTCACAATCTTCCACACTACGGTGAGATGTACTGTATTTCTACTTAAATTATAATAACGATTTCCAAATTTGCATATGTACATGCAAATTAGCATATGCAAGTTTGATGTAAACCAGCCTCCTCTTTCGCCCTCTCTTTTGGTGATGCATTTCCTCTTTTGGGGTGATTTATCTGAGGCTGAGAAGATGGGGAGGAAATGTTTTGCACATTTGAGGATGGGCTGGGGAAATTCAGATGAATTGCCTGGGCAAGGGACTTCCATTCGTAGCAGTTAGAGACAGTCGCTCAGTCAGAGGCTTCTTCTTTTTACATGTTTTCCCCTTTCTTCCTTTTAAACAGTTTTTTTTTTTTAAAAAAAGTTTCTTCCCCTCAGCGTCAGTGATCCTCTCCCATCAGGGCAATCTTGCCCCACATTACATAGCAGGCCGAGTCGCATGATCACCATGGCTTAAATAAGCCATGATGGCTTGTTTCAGCCATGGCACATGCCGTGTGCCCTTTACCTAATTTCCCATCCCAGGCGTGGCCTGCTGTGTCATTCCAAACCCAGGCAGCATGGCTTGTTAGAGGGAGAAGCAACCCTCAAATAACCCATGGGCTGTTGTAGGGTTATTTGAGGGTTGTTTTCCAATCCAACAAGCCATGTCCCAGCCAGGGCATGGTCTGAAGGCACATGAGGTAGCCACCTTGCTGAAGCTACACAGGTCTGGCTCTGGTCAGCACTTGGAGGGGAGACCCACCTGCGAACCACATGGAGTAGCACGATGGAAGAAAGGTAGGATATAAATATAATGAATAAATGTCACCCAGGTTCAGACAATATGACAAGCCACGCCCAGGAGGGTGATTAGACAAGCCAGCGTGGCTTGTTTCAGCCATGGTGATTGTGCGAACCAGATCGGCATCTTTCTTCTGACGCATTGTGGGGCTAGATGGCTCCTGATGGGTGAAAACAGAGGCAAGAGCTGTTTAGGGCATGCAAGAAAGGGAGGAGTTGAAAAAGAAGAAGCCTTTGACTCTCTGATGCTGTCTCTGACTGCTAAAGAATAAAAATGTCAGCCCGCAGCCCACCCTAAAAGGTGCGGACATAAGTGCAGAAATAGGCAGGACAGGAGCTTTTTTAAAATTAATACATGAATGACAGAAATAAATGAAATAACTGACCATCTTCTGCCCTTTCATGCACCCCAAACCAGCTGCCTGGGGCTTCCGCTTCACTCCGCCTAATGGTAGGTCCAAGACTAGATGGGCCAATGATGTGACACAGCGTAACAAAGCTCTTCACGCCCACATGGAATTATTCTGCTTGAAGGCCATTTGCAAAGGAAGCAAGACCACCTTCAGAATGTGCTGAGACCAATTTATATGGCCAGCCCTTGGAACTAGATCAGCGGCTACTCAGTTAAGGCAGCTGGCAGGCTGCATTGATTAAGTCCATGGTCCCTTTTTTACACATCCCACGGACTTCATAGGGAGCATCTCCGATGTATATTCTGTGCCTCGCTGGCAGCGGAAGCAGCCGTCAGAGGGCCGCACATCACCGTCTGCAGAACGTTCCCTTCCAGAGGCTAATCCAAAAATTAACATGCGACTTGCAGTCACGGTAGAGAGTGGAGGAGAAGGAACAGGCTGCGGCATGCGATGCTTCAGCTTTGAAGGTGACCTTTCCTCCTCCGGAGTCAATAAATAAAGAGCACAAGAATCAGCAGGCACGGGCGACACGGGACGAGGTGTCCTCGCCGTGCTTCATCTCTGCCTTTTGTTTTGCCAAAAGGTCACTTCTAATACGGGACCTGTTGCTATCACTCACACGTCGCAGCCTGTACAGCTTTGGGAGGCCTGCTCAATCCAGGGACTGCATAAATCAAGCCGGAAGCACCACCAGCCAAGTGTTCTAATAGCATCAGCTCTGGGGCAGATTGGTTAAATGAGTTCTTAAGTCAAAGGAGGGGAAGCGATACAGAGGAGAACGTACGTCACTGTCAGCACTAGGTCCCCGGCTGTCAAAGGAGATCCAGTTCAGGGCATTGCGAAGCAACCTGGCAAAGCGGTGGGAATTCTGAAGCCATGGGAGGGGCCGCATCTCAGCGGCAGAGCCCCCTGCTTTGCACATAGAAGGTCCCAGGTTCAATCCCCGACGTCTCCAGGTAGGGCTGGAAAAAAATACCTGCCGGAAACCCTTGGGAGTAGCTGCTGGTCTGTGTCAACAATGACTAGGACAAGGTCTGTCGGAGAAATCCACAACGGACTCAAATGAGTTCACATTCCTAAGAATCCGACCCGCAGCGGACCAGCTTTTCCCGAGTCGCACGGATTCCATGGACTTGCGGACTGTCTTTCCGCCCAGAATTGGTCTTGAATGTTCAATTGAGGACCATAGCTTTACGGAAGACCTGCTCCTTGCAGAGATGAAAGCTGCTCGGACTGGTTTGTCAATATGGAGCAACACAGCTGCCTGCATTTCTGGCCTCTCCTTGGGGGCATGGCTATGGGGGCTGCCGTGATGAGCTCCTGCACTTCATAATTGACCACTGTCCTGCAATGCTGGATGGTGTTATCTTCCAGAGGTCCAGAGGGTGGCCACAAAAGAGAGGATTATGGAATCATCTTCCCAGGGAAATTCCCCTGGCAATATATTCCATTTGGCTCTGGGCTAAGGCTTCTTTTGTTCTCCCAGGCTTTGAAAACCTCTGTTATTTTAATCCCTATGCCATTTTGTTGGTTCTAGCTCCTGTGGTTTTAGCTCTTCGTTTGTATTGTCTTCTTTCATGTTGGCTTTTGTACTTTTTATTGTGCATTTATTTTTCTGCTGCTGTGATATTGATGTTTGCTGACCTCTTTTAGATTTTAGTTACGTTTGATTGTATTATTGTCTGATTGGCTTTTTTTTTTTTTTAATGATTGTATTGTACAACACCTTGGGAATTTATTTAATATGTGTCTCATAAAGATCAACAATAAACATTTTAACCCCTCATTCTTAATCACAGCGGCTGGATCTATGCATACAGCAGGATTGGGTGGAAGAGTCCTTTGCTGGGAATTGGGATGGTAACTATGTGGACTGCAGGTGAGGCTACCATTTGTGTTTCCTAATCCTAAGTAGAAATGTCACTGCAAGTAGAAAGGTAGCACATTAGTTACCAGTTGCTTACCGAGCCGAATTCAAGGTGTTGGTTTTGACCTTTAAAACTCTACACGGCTCCGGTCCAGTCTATCTCAAGGAGCGTCTCCAGCAACACCAAGTAGGCCACTCAACAAGATCTGCCACAGACGGCCTTCTCCTTGTCCCTTCAGCCAGAGCAGCTAGACTGGTGGGGATGAGGAAGAGGGCCTTTTCTGTGGCGGCCCCCGTACTGTGGAACTCTCTCCCGAGTGACCTCCGCCATGCCCCCTCTCTGCTGAGCTTCCGCCGCTCATTAAAAACCTGGCTGTTCAGGCAGGAATATGGGGTGGGCTAAGATTTTAAAATTTTAAACTGTTTTAAATGTATTTTATCCTGTTTTTATCTTATGTACATCGCCCAGGGTGGCCGGTTTGCTGGCCAGATGGGCGATAAATAAATGTAAATTAATTAAATAAATAAATAAATAAACATTAGGAAGAAAGGTTGTAGACCTCTCATCTCCTTGCCATGCTAGTTTTCAAATTCTAGGGAATTTTTTTTAAAATTTCTGTTCTTTTACATAGGGAAGCATTGATAAATTTGATTCCTCACCCGCAGTCCTAAAGTGGTAGGATCCTTTATGGTGGCTATGTCTTCTTCTTTACAGTCTTCTATGCAGGGGAGGCTGGTGACTCATGTGTCGGTGGGGCTCCATCCCCAAAATAGGTCCACCACCATGGAGCACCATGGATAACTCCTATAAAGCTCAAACAAGCAGGTGCAATGGATAACGAGCCCCCACTGACACAGGAGTCACCAACTTCCCCCTGCTCCTGTGTGAAGTTTTAGTGTTTCCATCATAGGCGGAGGGTGCAATCTTATAAATCAAATAAATAAATAAATAAATATTTTGAAAGGCTGGGAGAGAACAGTCCTCTGTTTGAAGCCATCCCCGATTTGAAGGGAAGTCCAATCCTAGACTGGCTTGAAGCTAAAGAACTATAAGAAAGGACAGCAGGCAGATGGGCCTCGAAGGTGCCCATCCACAGTTTTATTTATTTATTTATTATATTTATACCCCGCCTTTTTTCCTGCAAGGAACCCAAGGCGGCTTACATAATCCTCCTCCTCCTCTCCATTTTATCCTCACAACAACCCTGTGAGGTAGGTTAGGCTGAGAGTCAGTGACTGGCCCAAAGTCACCCAGTGAGTTTCATGGCTGAGCAGGGACCAGAACCCGGATCTCCCGAGTCCCAGTCCAACACTCTCACCACTAGGCCACACTGGCTCAGTTAGCACCTGGGAGGCAAACTGAGCAGGCACACAGGTCCCCTGGTCACAGCCTTCCCCACAATAGTGAGATGTATTGTATTATTTATTTTAAATGAGAGCAGTTGTTACTAAATGTGCATCTATGCATACACATTAGCATATCCTAGTCCAATCTTGTCCTCTTTTCCAGTGATGTGTAAGTGGCCAGCTTCCCCACTCTTGCACCACTGATCCATGCGCACAATAGAACGCACATCTAATGGTGGAGGCCAACTCCACCTCCACTGGAATTCAGGCTGAGCTAGGTATGTGGGAATCAGCAAAACTCGAGCTCACTAAGTTCTTTGAATTCCGTCTTGAAGCTCATTCCAACTCGAGTCTGGATCAGATTGCAAGCTTTCATTTTCTTATTTTCTTTTCACATGAAAATCCATGCGTATTTCCCCAAATGTATGCATCAATTGTGTGCATTTGTTAAATGTATGCATTTTTTAAAAAAAATGTACGCATGCAGTTGAACACTCTTTTGGGGGCCCATGAACCACATTGCAAGCTTGGAAATGTACGGACTTCGACCACAGATTGCATCCGAGTCTGGTCCCAAAAGGTGCAAACTGGGTAAAATCCTGATAAAAAATGAACTCAGTTGAATTTCTCATACATCCCTACGTGAAACCTGGTTCCAGTTGAGATGGAATGATTTCTGGAATTGATTGGTGACCTGCTGCATTCCAGTGCATGAAGTGAGGTGTTCCTCTTTCATGGCCAATGACACTCTCTCTTGTTTTCCCTCCAACTGTTGAAGATTTCCGAAGGGAATCTGGTACAAGTCTGTTTTGTTTTTTCCGTCTTCGTGCAGTTCTGTTTTCTCTGTCTATGTGTGAAGCAGCTGATTTTTCCATGATGAAACCAAACAGAGTCATTTCAGATCTGCACCCGCTGCAAACCACGGAGTTCATTGTATTTGCATACATTGTGTGTCTCAATATGTATTGATATTTACCTCGACTCCTGATTCCTAACCCCATTTTTGGTCACCAAGACTGAATGCTTCTCTAATTGCCTCTCTTTCGACATCGCTGCCTGGCTAATCCACCCACACAGCTGTCTGTACTTCTCTCTCAGATATGGAAATGCACTGGCAACAGACCAGTCAAACTTCCCTTTGCTTCATCTTTATTGGAGTTTCTACCATTAAGATGATGATAATTGTTTCCTCGTGGGACAGGGCATGATTAATCACTGCATCTTTATTTCCTCTTTCCCCCCCCCCCCGAACCCTCAAATAGCTGGGAAATGTCATTGCCTTCTTAATTGAGTTTAAAATCCTCGTCTTCTAGTTACTTGCTTCATATGTAAATATTAGGGGGGAGCTGCGTGGGAAGGAAGGAAAGGACAGAGGGATCCCAAGGGGGGACCCCTCCACCCCCATGTTCTTCGTGTGGCTGCTTCCGTCAAATCATCGAGAAGAGGTTTATGGGTCTCTGCTAAGCCTGCAACGAGAGAGAGAGAGAGAGAGAGAGAATATCAAAATCAACACTCTGCAGAGGTGATGATGAATGGGATTTTTTTTTTTCAAATGCCCTGACCTTTTACTGGAGGAGCATTCTGTTTGACCTGGGAGTCCAAGAAAGTATATTTCATAGAATCATAGAAAAGTAGAGTTGGAAGGGGCCTACCAGGCCATCGAGTCCAACCCCCTGCTCCATGCAGGAATCCAGGTCGAAGCATCCCCGACAGATGGCCGTCCAGCCGCACCTTGAAGGCCTCCAGGCTCCAGCGCAGTCGTCCATTCACATTGAAGCTGCAAACACTTCTTTGCTAGCCTGGCCCTATTGAGGGGTGGGGAGAACTGTTTTCAGCAGGACTCCCCCCTCAGCCCCCCATGGACCGAATGACATCAGGGAGTGCCATGCAGCGGAATTCCCCCGTTATCTCGGATCACAGATCAATGGCAGCTAAGGCATTCCGTTCCCATCTGCTCCACAAGTCCTTGGTAGCATCCAGGCCTGGGGGGGGGGGGGTAGGCAGTGCTTGGGGAGGGGAGGGAGCCCACCCAAGCCTCCACAGGACAGATGGGGAACCTCCATAGGCTGGATTAGGCTAGCCTAGAAGTCTCCCAGCCCTCAGAAAAAGTCCCCTGAACACTCCCATTTCTACTCTTAAACTCTGGTCACATATGTATTGGTTACATGAACCGGGTCCACTGGCCCCACCCACCCACCCCACCTACTGGCCCCACCCCAAACAGCCCATGGCTTCTCCTAGGGGTGGAGTGGACGATCCGCCCACCACCTGGTTTGCAGCGCGTTCGGCGAGCGCCGTAGCCGCATCTGCTGAGCCAGGCCAGGCCGAAAGCGAGTGCCAGCCGAGGCGCTTGCCAGACTTCCGCATTCCAGGCGCCACATTGTTTACATAGAAAGTGGCGTAAGATAGTTAAAAACAGCTGTGATTTGCCCAAGTTATGCAAATTGTGGCCGCTTTTAACGTATCTGACGCCATTTTCTTCGTAAAAAGCATACTGCTGGGTGGGAACCCGGAAGTCACTTCCCCGGCTCGGCTCGCGAGAACGCTGTTGTGACATGTATCACAATCACCAGCTGTGGCACAATGTTTACAAATGAAAGGAATAGAATGGCTGGTAAACAAGTTATGTTTTGTCTCCTACTTCCTGTGTGTTTCTCATGGGAAAAGTAGGTGTGAAAGAAATACGAGCTGGTCACGTGGTTTGTATGTTCTGATGACGTACTGACTTGTTGTTTCTCTGTCTAGCCATTTTGGAGAGATGTTGAACTGTTCTCTCTTCTTCACTCTCTTGTCTTCTGACTAGTGCTTGCTGGACTAAATGCAATCATGTAATGTCTTAGCTGAGGTGGAGTAAACACCTTGCTCCACTGGATTAAATGCTTGCTATGCATTATACTCTGCACATGGACTGTAGCTAGGAGATGTATGCTCTGTAGAATATACTTGCTAAAGTAAATAAACAGGTAGAATAGACCTGTTATTTCCTTATTACTGGAATCTGCAAACAGGAGGAAACTGAGTTGGCTGACATCCGATACGCTGGAAGGGCTGCGCTGAGAGTGGGAGAGACAGATCTGAACTTCTGTGTGTAGATTTACGGGCGTCTGCACACGAGAATAGGATTTTAAATCTTCCATCTCACACAAGCGAGACGCTCTGCTTTTTCCTCGCGCGCCTTCAAACGCGAGTCGAGCCGGGGAAGCAGGTAGGCCGAGCAGAGCTCGGGGAGCCGAGCCTGGCGAGTTCACCGGACTTCCACCCCCCCAATTGAGCTCCGCACCCATCCCTACTTCTCCCAGCCCCACCCTCAATATCCATGCTTTAGGTGTGGATGGCTGAGCCAGGGTAGCCTACATGGCTAGACCTCTATGTGTGTTTGCTTTTCCAGGTGCTAGGACTCTACACGACCAGGGTTATAGGTCCTGTGGATGCCTACCCATGTAGGTTTCCCTAACTCTGATGTTCACACTGAACTCATTGACAACTGGGCCAAGGCTGGGAGGAGAAGCCATGCAACATCAGGGGAGGGACAAGTTGTGCAGCCTTCTGCCCATTTCTATGGGTGGGCCCTCGTCATGTGAGTAACATATGAAGGGGGCTGTAGTGTAAACTCTCTCCTCCAATCAGGGTTTGCTGAATGTCCACTGAATTCTGCTGCACAGGTAGATCCAGCCAAATTTGAGAAGGATCAGAGGGACATGCCACCCAGACCTCTGCCTGAAGACCCAATAAATAATACGGATCCTGCTCACAATTGCTGGTCATGGGTCTACTAGCGCAGAGGACAAAACTTGGTTGCATGTGTCATTTAGCCACAAAAGTGCAGACTGTTTTTCCCAGCTTCACTGAAAAGAAAAAAAAGGGGAGGAGGGGGAAATCTGATTAAAACATTATGTCTCCTGACTAGCTGTTATGCTCCTAATTGTCTTTGTCCTTCTTGGCTTAATTTTGACATAGACTACTTGGTTAATTAACAAAGTCACCATAGGTATGCCACACACACACACACACACAAACATACACACACACACACACACACACACACAGAGGGGTGTTCCATCTAGACGCTCTTGGTGCTCTTATCTCAATGTTCCAGGTGATTTGGTAGACATGACTCTCTTACGGCCAGCTCTATGGGTAATGGCATCTGTCTTTTTCTGTTTTGTGCATTTAATCAAAGACCACAGCATATGGCACACTACAAAATCTGAATGTATCAGTAGGGGAGCACCAGAAAGGACACAAAAACCAGGAGGATGGAAGTAGCAGAAGATCTGTCCACGCTTAAATGAGAGAATCATCAGAATTTGCAGTTCATGTTTCTGGTAGAAACCTTTGATTAGCTCTGGAGGAAACCATTTTTGAGAATCTGTGCTGGGGTCCTAGCACAAAACTGAACAACACTTCCAGATTAGGTGCCTCTGAGTTGAAATTTACTGAGAAGGGATGGATTGTGATGCTGCAAATCAAAGACTGCATTCCTTTTAAGTACAGTGCCTAGCATGAGCGATGCCGCCGAATGTTGTAATTAGACCGCTGGTCGGTCAAAAATCATGTGTTGATAATGCTCACCTTTCTTGTAAGTTTGGATTGCTGTCTTATGAATCCATTATTAATTTTGGAACAGGTTGCAGAATGTGCAATGTGCCAAAGCTTGCATCTAAACTACAGCATTTCTACACATGCACTGAGCTGGTTGGTTTGGGGAACGATCCTATGGCCCCTAAACATTGTTTGAGGGGGCAAAGGATCATTCAGATTCCCAGCTGTTTTGTTACCTTGGGTTCAGAAAACACAATAACCCACACTCAAGGGTTGAGTATGGATTGAGTATGGGTTATCATGTTGTGTGAACCCAGCTGCACCAACAAGCCATGGTGAACAACCCACAGTTCACAACCCAACAACAAACCATGGGTTCTCTTCATGGGTTGTTTGTGGTTAACAAGCCATGGCTTGTAAGCACAGCTGGGTTCAGACAACACAATAACCCATGTTTCAAACCAACCCACGGTTCAACAACAACCCACGCTCAGCCCATACTCAACCCCTGAGTGTGGGCTATTGTGTTGTCTGAACCCACTGAGGAACAGAAATCCAGCCCCCAATAGGGAAAAGGTACAACTCAGTTTTATTGATCACAAGTACAACGCATCAGTCCACAGGACTACACCACAGTGTATTTGCCCCCAAGGCAAATACTCCTCAGTTGCCCACAGTACTACTCAGTTGCCTGCAAGTCTCCATCCACAGCAATGAATTTAATTACCAAAGAATAATAGCTCACTGCAATGTAACGACACCTTCAACAAACTGCCAATCCTCAGAATTGTGGGTGGAAGTGAGCCCTGGAATAGGTAGACCATACCGGAGTCCTTCTTTTAAGCCTAAAGGTCTTAAACCAATAGAACTGGTGCTCATCGTGTAAGACAGTTCTTGCTTCACTCCCTTTCTGTCTCCCTAACTTATCTGCTCTTCTCTTCGTGCACCTTTCCATTCTAATTAAATTGATTGATAACCTCATCAGTGAAACATGCGTACATGTCTTTCTAAGCATCTGTGTGAAAGCAGAATTCTCCCTATAACATGCAACAAAGGCCATAGCATTCATTTCAATTACCATTTTACTGGAACCTCGAGCCATCTGGTGCTGAAGTCTCTCCATCTCTCCCTACACATCTCTCCCACAAGCAACATACATTTGCTTTTTCTTCTCACTTCTTCCAAGTTCTGAAAACTCCCCATGGCCCTTTCAGTTCAAACTAATTCCTGCTTGTCAGCATCCGATCACGGCAGAAGTTCTTAGTATGTGTTGCAACTAGTGATGATGAGGGGTGTCAGAGAAATCAGCGACAGACACAAATGAGTTTTAATGTCTAAGAATCCGACCAGCAGATTCCACAGCAGACCAGCTTTTCCAGATTCACACAGATTCCAAGGACTTGTGGACCATTTTTGAAAAATATTGCATAATTTCACGCAAATTTAGTCATAGAAAATATGTAAAATAGACCCAAAATGCACAAATTCCCCCAAACTGAGTATTTTCATGCTTTAGCCCCCATAACCCAGATTTTAATCCAGATTTTAGGCCCATTTAACAGATAAACAGATCCTTTTCCCCCTCTTCTTTTTCTTTTTAAGAAAGTCAATTAGAGGATTCCACTCAGCAACAAGGATAGGTGTTATCTTTTCTGCAATTAATCATACACCATCTTTGCCAGACTCACCAACCATTTTTCTTGCCAAAATCCTCTTCCTCTATCAAAGACAATCTTTTCCAACTTCAGCTTTAGAATAGAGAGGACACAATCTCTCCTATTATGCATAGCAATTGACATCTCCTTCCAAAGAGCCATATCCTTTTCAGTAAATAAATATTTCCGGGGAACTTGATCTATTGTTTCCTTTCCAACAAAAGGAACCAGTAGAGCCCTTATTTCATCAGACTCTGAAATAATTCCAGATCACAGGCACTTTTCTTCTTCTTCTCCCAAGCATTTTCCTTTTTGTTTCAAAACCAATAGAGAGCCAAAACTTGTTCTCCTTCAAACTCTCTATTTCATGCTTGTATTTCATTCTGTGAGGTTTCGGCCTTATCTTTGTTCTGTTTCACTTTTCCAAGTGTTTGCTTTATATTTTTTAATTCTTGTAATATTTCCATCTTGGTATTGACCAACCTCTCAACCAATCTTTTATCCAAGGCATCAATCCTGACTACCATTTTCTCCTCCATTTGATTAAGTAAATTATAAACCAAATCCAATGTGGCCATTTTTACTCAGCTTTATTTTTCTGTCCTCCCTGCTAGCCTAAACAGAAAGTGGTCTCACGTTATGTAACTGTCTGGCAGCTTCACCCGTCTATACTTTCAGCAGAAATAAGAATAATAGGATTAAAAAAAAAAAAACCTCTTTCTTTCCCATTTTCAAACTTTTTCACTCTGTGAAGCTTTTAACCTTAATTCTTAGCTTTAGAAGACTTTGCCAAATATCTTGCAGTACACAGAAAAAATCTTTACTCTCGGTAAGAAGAGTCAGCTTTGTTATCGAGAAAACCTCTCTTCATTCCTAAACAGTTATGTAAATATTAAAGAAATGGGGGTAGGCAGACCTTAGAGACCATTCAGATCTCCAACATGGCATTTGAGCAAGATGTAAATTCTTCACTCTGGGCACCTCCCACGAGAAAAACTGTCGGGATGGCAGACTGACTCACGAAGAAGCGACCTTTAGGGTATGAAAGGCATATCTCAAAGAATCTTCCCTTATCCAGGAAGATATATGCCAACTGGGATCACTCCCAGCCAATTTTTACGCCAGGTTGTGCCTTCAGCTTTTGCTGAAGGTGTCAGATCACCATTTTCCCCACTGGAGGTCGTCCATCTCAGAAATTGTCCAAGAAATTTCAGGTCAGCTCTTGCCCGGACTAGAGTCCAGGTCTGATCCAGCAGGCATAATCTTATATCCTTATGACAGGATGTGGTTATTTTCTGATGAGCCTGTGACATTCAGAATTGATTCTAGGGCAACCTCACCTGGTTCATGTTAAGCCCGGATGTTGACTTGACTAAGACACAAATGGGTACCAGATGCAGTATTTCATGCATGGTTAACATGCAAATATAGCTTGTATATTTCCCCTGAAAGATTTTTTTTTTCATGCTAAATGAGGTATGTAGGAGGAGAAAGGGATTTGGGATAAGATTTTGTTTAATCCTCACTAAACAGGGCTGTTTTGCGTCATCAGGAAATATAATTTCCACCTCCATGTATAGCAGAAGGATGGATTACATTGTTACAATAGACATGAAAATGTGATTGAAAGATCTGTAAAACAGCCTTGAGGAACACCCCCACTGGTCTTTTAAACTGACTTGGTGACATGCATCTCCCAACAGAACTTTTGATTTATTTTGATTTCTTAAATTCATATGGCTGCCCATCAACTAATATTCCTGGGTGGCTTACAGATCAAGACACACAAAAAATGGAATGTTAAAAATACCAAACATATTTTTTTTAAAGGGGGGAGGAACAACCAATAAAATGCAGCACACAAAAAAATACTTCATTCCCGATAGAGACAACATAAAACAATTAGCAGCTCAGATTAAAAACCATACTAAACAGACAAGGGTCCCCAAATGTGAACATGAAAGGGAGGGCATGTTCTCAGAAAATGTTCACAGATTCCTGAACTTGCGTTCACATTTGCAAAACATGCACTTGAAAAATGTGCAATGTTCCCAACATGTGCAACTTTCCCCATTCAGACACACCAAAAAACAGACGAGAACGGGAGCAAGCCTAACCAAACTTTGAAGTGAAGTTCAAAGAATTTCAGTGAACTCGAGCATCCCTGGTTCTCCCACCCCTTAAAAACACACCAGGTGAGCCTCTCTGGGGAGGCTATTCCATTCCATCCTCAGGGGCCACCACGAAGAAGACCCTCTCCTTAGTAGCCACCCACCTCACGTCACTTGGCAGGGTCACTGGAAGAGGGGAGAGAATGAGTCAGATTGCTGCCCGGGAGTAGTGTTTAGACATTCCAATTATCTAGAGTAGAATAATTAAATAGCCAGGGTAAATTTAAAAATACTCTTTGCCAGGCACCAAGAAGACATCGAAGTAGACACCAGGGCATATCATTTAACCTGGAAATTCATCAATGGCTGCCGTACAGAATTAAAACAAAACAAAATACCCTGTGGTTCATTTGATTGGTTGTAGAGTTCCTATGGTAACATGGAAGCATTCAAGCTTACTGCAAGGAAAACAGGTAGATATATTCCATTTCAAATGATTTTGCTGTTTGCTTGTGCTGTTCCTGGTGCAGGCTGTCATCCTTTCGATGCTGACAAAAACCTTTAAGGAAGAAAGAGGAAATGGAGGTGTTCTCTTTTCTCAGGAGAGCTCGAGGAGGTGCTCTGGTATGGTCAACTCCAACAGGATTGAACTCACAAGGATGGGCATCTTTCTGTTGCTGAGGCAAAGGTGTGGTTTACAAGAGCCTCATAAAGCATCTAGGCCAGCAGAGGGCAAAAAATTAGGGATGGGAAAGAAATGTGTTTGGCTCACATTTTAATGCAAAGTTACCTAATTTCATACTTGCAAACAATCAGCTATCTGTCAGAATGTGCACTTCTCCAGAGTTTGCAATGGAGTTCTCCAGTCAAAGAATACATAGAAAAATGTGTGTATTAGGAAAAAAGGGCACCAAAAATGGATATATTCGTTAAAATAGAATTCCAAAATGTGTACAAATTTTCATGCAAACTTAAAACAATTTTTTAACAATAGTAAAAAAAAGAAAGAAAGAAAAGTACCGGTAAACAATAGTAAACAGACAACACTAAAACTTGAAAGCCTCATTATCACCACCTGGTGGAGTAAGGAGGGTCTATCAACCATGGTGCTCAGGCAAGTGATGTCATTGCTCCTGCTCTGGAAAAAAGTCCCAGAGCTCCCTAATGTTTCCACTCTACTACACCACTGAGGATCAGCAATTTCCCCCTACTGGTGCTGTAACCACTCAAGATGTGATTTAAACATTCAGTGATTTTAAAAACCTGCCAGTTTAAGACCAGAGTTAAGGCTATCTCATGTTGGCTCAAGCTCCACAAAGCCAGGAAATGGGAAGCTGAGGCTGGTCCCTGAACAGGTGTGCCCTGTGATCAGTAATGATGTTGTGCAAAATCAACGTCACAAATGGCGCTAGCTTACAATTTACCCTTCATCCACCCACACTGTTCCTTGGTCCTCCAGGCCCAACTCCAGATGGGAATGGTGGAGTGCCTGGGGCCAGCAAAGATGCCCCACATTGTCCGGGTCCTGACTACTTGCCTTATGAAGCATCAGAGCATTGCTGTATTGCTAGGGCAGGGCTCTTCAACCTTGGCTCCCCAGAGATGTTGCTGGACGACAGCTCCCAGAATCCCTTGCCATCAGCCATGCTGGCTGGGTATGCTGGGAGCTGTGTAGGCCCAGCAACATCTGGGGGCCCAAGGTTGGAGAGCCCTGTGCTAGAGGAATCTTTCTGTGGGTTGACCCAGGCCATTTGAACCGGAAGACATGTCTTACAGGCCCCATGTTGGCTAGGCTGAGTTTTGCTCAAGTTGAAATGCTTCCGGTCATCTTCCAGACTGCTATAAACAGTCTTTAAATCATTCATCTCCCCTCCACCCCAATACACACATATTTATGTCTTTCGCTTTTGAATGCATGAATTCAATGCCAAGTTTCCAAGCCATTATAACTCCGAGCCCCACAATTATCTGACAGGTTTTGTTTATCGACTGCTTACAGATGCTCCTGTCTGAGGCAGTCTGCAGTGGCTTCCTTGCCAGGGTTTCTTTTGCCCCCTCACCACCACCACCCCCAAAAAAAAGAGATGAGGAGAAGGGGACAGAAACCCTCCTTAGGCACAGGGATATCAGTATTTCTGCACAGCCCTGCAGGGGAAGACAGGAGGATTAGAGACGGCATTAATATGAATGCGACAGGACTTCTGTCAGCAGAGGCCCTTGCTCTGTTGTGATTAATGGGCTCCGATTCTGTGGTGAGACTTCAAGAACCAGGCTAGCTTGAAGGAGAACGCTGCTCGCGTTCCTTGAAATTATGCCTACATCTGATATTTCAGATACGTACAGACGTGGGGTCTGGTACCTAGTGCAGAATTTGGAATCCTGAGAAAGCTGACGGGGCTCATGCATTCAGGATGCGGGCGGCAGAGAACATTGGTGCTGTTAGGGGGCGGCCCACTAGGGCTGGGGCCTCAAATCTTTCATTTGGAGCCCCGAATCTCTGGGAGGCCCTCTGCCCCACCACCCTGCCATCCAGGGGCACTTGCTGAGATAAAGGTACAGGGGACCTGAGGATCTCTGCTGCATCGGATTCCCCCTGGATGAGCTGGCTTTTTGCCCACATGTGCTTCACCTCCTGCTGCCCCCCTCCAAATCTTTCTGCCTGAGCTTTTTTTCTGAATCTGAAATCAAATGCCCTCCTCTCCCCTGTCCATACATCCCTTTTTACAAAAAGGGGTGTCCTTAGGAGACAGGATCTTTTCAAGATACACACAGAGAGAGACTTTAGAACATATGTAAATTAGCAGTATGCAAATTTGTGCTCTCTTTTTTTGTCCTGTGGGCCTAAGCCCCAGATCTTTTCAGTACCTAGCACCACCCCTGGTGTAGAAGATGTTTGGGTATAACTTAGTGATCTGTATTCATGCAGATGCATCTTCTGTTATAATGCCCTACAGACCTGTAAGTCTGCCCACCTGTTTTCAGCTCCTGAACCTTTTGGGTGTTGTGAGTGGGATAGTTGTTGTTGTTGTTGTTGTAGAAAGCATTTTTACCCCATGGTTCAGCCGAAAGGGTTCCTAGAGTGGCTTACATAAGATCGATAAAAACAAGACTGTTTCTCCCCCCAGGCTTACAGCCTGAAAAACAGGACACAGAAAGAAAGAGGAATGAGGAGGGAAGAGGAAAACACAGGCACCGGTTTTTAAAGGTACACACCAGAGCAGCTAGAATGGAAACAGTTGAGGGAGAGGAGGAGCCTAATGGAACTGGCCTCTCAGCAAGGCTAACAGAGTTGACTTGCGTCTCATCACTCCCTCTGCTGCAGCCTGATGGGTGGAGGAATCCAATGGAATTACACTGGGAAAGCTGAGAGGGGGAAGAAAGATAAGGACTGCAAAAACTTTCACCCTGGGAGAAAGATCCCTAAATATCCCTCCACCTAGGAAGTACATAAGGGAATATTACTGCTTTCAGCTTAAGGCAGCCATCAGTGCCTTTGTTACATGAGCAGCCAACAGACCAATACTCAGCCTCATCTCAGGCCTATTTGCATGTCTAGCAACCTGCACAGCGCACACAAAGGAAGGGGCATAAAGACTGCCGGCTAATAATAATAATAATAATAATAATAATAATAATAATAATAATAATATAATAAAATTGTATTTCTTACCTGCCTCTCCGCTCAGATCGAGGCGGGGGACAACCATAAAAAGCTGGGAGGCAGATGGTCAAGGGAGGTGGGCCGGGCGACTCCTATGTCAGTGGGGCTCCTTATCCATTGCAGCTTTTATTCTGAGCTTTATAGGAGCTACCCACGGGCTCCTTGGTGGCGACCCTATTTTGGGGATGGAGTACAGCACGATGGAGAGCTCCTATAAAGCTCAGACTAGTCCAGTGTTCTCCAGCCTTGGGTCCCCAGATGTTTTTGGCCTACAACTCCCAGCATGCCCCAGCCAGCGTAGCTGGCTGGGGCATGCTGGGAGTTGTAGGCCAAAAACATCTGGGGACCCAGGTTGGAGAACACTGGACGAGACCTGCATGGATAGAGCCACTGACACAGAGTTCCCCCCACAATGGTCAGACTAGCATGGGGCTACACATGTATGCCCACCTACTGCGTACTGTATATGCATCCTCGCCATTCGGTGGGCATTTCATTTGCGCCTGTGCTTGTGCGCATGCACATATCTTCCCCTCGCCCACAGTTGCTCTGTCACACAAAGTTTTCGTAATTATGACGCTACCGGGATGGATGCAGTCACCACTTTGAAGAAGCAAAACACTTATTGCTGATTTTAAAGGAGTTCAAAATGCCAGCTCTTAATTTTTATCATCTGTTCCACAGTGTGTGTGTGTGTGTGTGTTCCTTGTTCATCTTTTATTTTTTAAAGCATGTGCTTCATGTGGAACTCTCCCCCCCCCCCATTATTCCAAGGAGAAAAAATTACAGGAGTGACACAAATTACTAATTACTTTATTATGCAGCGATTACAAGGGGGGGGGATTTAAAAGAGAAAGGGCTGGAAGTTGTTTCAGCAAATTCTGTTTTTAAAAGAAATAATTGTTGGGTTGCAAATGTACCAAATTAAGGTGGTTTCTGCCAGTTATTCCCCCACCTCATTCTTTTTTCCTTTATTGTCTAGACAGAAATAGAGGGAGGTTTTATTTATGTGTCAGAAAGGCCGTTACGTTTTCCCAATCCAAAAGCTGGCAACAAGGAAAGCCAACTTTTCTCAATTCAATTCCATTTCTGTGCGTTACCAGAATATAATATTCATATTTGGGTACATATTCAGGTTGCCAATATTTGATTCTGGCACCTGGATGTGGGGAGGAGATGGAAGCTGCTGGATTTCAGGAGGATGGAGCTACCTTCTCAGGACCTGCCTATGACCAGAACCAGATAAGACCTTCTTGGAGGAGGAGGCGGAGGGAGCCCTCTTGCTTCTCCCAACACATACGTATACGGTCCAAGCAAAATTAATGAACTGGCATCCAAAGCTGCCACTCCAGAAGGCACACCACATGGGGAGTTTCTGGAGAGGATCTGTGAATGTTATTCTGAATTTCATTCAGGGGGATTGTACGGGCCGGCACCCTGAAAATATTTTTTTATTTAAGGATGGCATATAAATCATTAATATTACTCAAGAAATAGAATGGAGTCAAAGGATCTGATCACACACACACAAACACACACACACACACAGGTTGCACCCATCAGCTCCAGATGTGCCATCATCACCCCTAAGGCTCCAGGTATAGAGACAGTGACACGCCCCAGCTGAAGCTCAAACTATGATTTTCAGAGCGCATCTGGGAGCATAAGGCCTTCCATCTCTGAACCCTATGCAGGAGGAGGAAAGAGAATACCTTGGGCATATTCTGGATTAGGCCTGGGGGGGCAGAGCCAGAAGCTGTGAAACTTTTCACTTGCTGCTTGGCTGTTGCTGGTACAACATCTGTTCAGCTCCTTGTGCTCTATTTTTGGCTCCTTGGCCGGAAAAGCTCCCCTGCTGCTTCAGCAAAGCTTGCTACAGGCCTGCTATCTTGACCTGCTGGACAGCTCTCCAGCCTCTTGGGGACAACAGGGAAGGGAAAGCACATCACTCAAAGCTGGCAGGGACATAATTGCAAAAAAAACTTGGTGTTCACTCTTGTCAGCTAGGGATGGATGAATCTCTCTCTCAGTTTGTTTGTTTGTTTGTTTGTTTTCTTTTTCTTTTTTTTAGTCTCAAGTTCTTTCCATCCAGATTATGAAGGAATTTGCAAGTTTTGTAAGTTCTTACCCAAAAAAACCCCCAAATTGAATGGAATTCTCACCCACCTGCACTGGCCAAATCCAATAGGTACAGCTATTCCCAGCATGGAGAGGACCACATTGTAGCTGCTGCCTGCCAGGTAGCCATTCAAGATGAGGAGCCTGTCAGAAAAAAAGAAAAGAAAGAGGTGCCAACCCTAATTTAGCATCACAAACATGACTGAATACACAGGGTTGTGATGTTATGTTATTGGGGGGTAATTTGAAGTGTATATATGGTAAGTACAATCATGTGTTCTTGTGTTGAGTATATGATTATAAGTATGTATTCCTGTTGCAACTATGGAAGCATATAGGCAGCCAGTGCAAGCAGGCCAAAACTGGTGTTATGTGTTCAGACCTTCTGGCCCCAGTAGTGAGTCTGACCGCCGCATCTTGCACAAGCTGCAGCTTCTGAACAGTCTTCAAGGGCAGCCCCTCATAAAGTGCATTGCAGTAGTCTAGCTTTGAGATTACCAGAGCGTAGATTACCTCCAGAAACCCCCCCCCCAAGGGTGCTCTGGAAACCATCCAGATCCATTAGCCTCCGGGGGTGGACCATCTTAATAGGCAGTGATCTGACCATGACAAAGGGACCAATTCAAAGTCCCCCACCTTCGGATCACTATCCCCATGCCTGGCTGAAAAATCAGATCTAGAGTGTGCCCTGATACATGTGTTGGGCCGATGACATTTTGGGACAGTCCCATGTTCGTCATGGAGTCCATGAAATCCTGAGCTGCCCAAGATAGGGTGCCCTCGGCATGACGGTTAATGTCTCCAGGACCAGCAGCCTGGGGGACCTCAGCATCACCACTGAGACCACCTCTGTCAGCTCAGATAGGGAGTCTGTTGAGCAGCGGGGTGGGCGATACACCAACGGAATCGCCAATCTGTCCCGCTGGCCCAACAAAAGGTGCAAACACTCCAGACCAGTAGTCAGGCAGACGGGGAGCCTGGAGAGAGAGAGAGAGAGATAGAATTCCTAGAGACCACAGCAACGCCCGCTCCCCGGCCCTCAGGTCTACCCTGATGCTGCACCAAGAACCCCGGTGGGCGGAGCTGGGTGGGAATGACTCACTCCTCCCTGTTCACCCATCCAGGTCTCGGTAATGCATGCCAGATCGGCCGCCTCATCCACTATTAGGTCATGGATGAGGGAGGTTTAATTTTGAACTGGTCTGGCATTTAGAAGCAGCATCCGGAGACCCGAAGGCAGGCTGATAGGGCAACCGCCACACCCGCGGGTGCGAGGAGGGCCGGAACACGGCACAGCCATGAAATGTCTGGGCCACACATCCCCCTTACCTGACTAGCCCTCCTCCCAACACCATATCTCCCTCTACCCATCACTACACCGATCGGTGCCCCCATTAGGCCCCATACCTGCTCTCCATGGTACATCCTCAGTGAAAGCGGGGGGGGGAAGCAATCCCTCCCCCACAGGAAACTAAATAGGCAAGTGTTAGGGGGTGGCCCTTGCCCTTTTGGCCGGCAGATGAAGGCTTGGGCCGGCAAGAGCAGCTGGTGTAAGTCCACAATCAGTCCAGGGGGCAGCTCCCACTGGTTGTTGCAAACTCTCGAGGGAAGCAGGGCCCCAGTCCAGCAAGGAACAACCAGGGAGGGGGGGGGAAAGCTGGCCGGTAGATGGTAGGTGCCAACTTACCTCCCTCCCTGGAGAGTGTTCCAAATGCTGGCTGAGCTTGCAGGTCTACGTTGCAGTCGCCGCACTATCACATGGGCCACCATCTTCTCCTTCTCTTCCTTTTCCCCCTGCTCTTTGTCTGTGGAGGGCAGCTGCAGAGGAGTCATGCATGCCCCAATGTGGGATAGCCTAGCCTCTGTGTGGTCCATGCACTGGTAACCTGATGATCAGATTACTGTAATACACTCTGTGTGGGGCTGGCTGGAGCTGATCCGCGCTCTGGGCTGTTGTAAACCGCCCAGAGAGCTTCGGCTGTTGGGCGGTATATAAATAATAATAATAATAATAATAATAATAATAATAATAATAATAATAATAATAATAATAATAATAGCAACAACAACAACAACCAGAGTCAGAGTCCGAAACACCTGGAGGGCACCAGGTCGAGGAAGGCTGGGTTAGAGTGCTGAAGCTGAACTGGGAAGCCACGAGTGCAGATCCCCCACTCAGCCCTGAATCTCACTGGATATCCTTCCATCATTCACCATCTCTCAGCCCTACCTCACAGGGTTGTTATGAGGATAAAATGGGGGAGGGGGAGAACAAGGTATGCTGCCTTGAGATCCTTGATGATATTTTTTAAAAAATAGTGCAATACACATGGGGGTGATTAAGAAGAGATCAAGAAACAAATAAAGGAAGCAGCAATCGAGTCATCGCTACGCAGAGGGGCTCAGGAACACCAACATGGAAGATCATGTTGTATTTATTTATTTATTTTTACCAGCCCGCTTCCTGTTTATAGTTCTATGAAAAATCTTCCACTTTTTTGCAAGCTTAAGATGGCGACATGGTGTCCTGGAATCACACCCATGAGTCTGAATTAGATTTCAAAGCTCTACCCCCGAGTCAGATGTTTCTCTTCTCTCTACAAACTTTTCCAGTCCTGCGGGCACTCGTTCCAAAAACGTTTTGCATTGCCTGTGATCATCACGGAAATGCTGTTTGACAGTTTAATGGTCTTTTTCTTCGCAAGGTTTATGCCAACACGGTGCCAGAAGAAATGTGTTCCAGGTCCTTTCAGTGGCCTGAGCCAAGTTCCCTTGTTATTTTAAATTCTATGCATTTTAGTTAAGCCCCTCTTGGTAGATTCCTCTCCCCAGGCGGCAGCCCCACACCTCTGATTAAAATGGGGGGTGGTTTGGTTTATGCGGCAGTCCAAGGTGGTAAACCTACATCAGGAAATCAAAAGTATTAGAGAATTGGGAGCAGAGAAAATGCAGCAGAGCTCAAGGAAAGTATTAGCCCACCCAATCCTCCATTCGTGTTCTTCACGTGATTGTCTCACTTGTATGAGCCATCTAGAGCAGCGGTTGGCAAACTTCAGGCTATTGGGGTCTACTTTTTTCCTTTCTTTTTTTTTTAAACTAGAAACCTGTGAGCTTTACTTTATTTTCTACTATTACCCCCAATCTCTACTAGCCAGAGCCAGCTGGGAAGGTGGAGGGGGCACACATACCCCCCCCGAGTGAAGGAACAGGGTGCATCTCAGCATCTGCTCAGCTCCAGAAGTCGTTTACATTATGACAGCTCACAGTCCTTTCACACATAAATCCACGCCCAGTTTCCCCCCAAGGTTTTCTTGATTTCACCAGCCTAACTTAGGGTGGGGGGGGTGCACCTTTTATTCTTAACCAGAAACCTTTGCCAAACTACTGTCTGCAGGTCACCCAGAGATCCAACAGTTGCTCCCAAACTACCGGTAGTTCACAATATACTATCCCTGACTTAGAGTGATTTGCTGTGAGTATGCAGCCATGGCAATTGGCAAATAGTACCAAGATAATATATGAGGGCTTCGATGGGTGTGCGTGGGATGCGCCTACCTTTCAGCAGGACAAGAGTGGCAGATTGGGAAACCTTCCTGATTAGAAAGGATGGTGGCGCAGTACATCCAACTGTGTCTGCAATGCAGGGATGGGGACTCGGACTCGAGGACTCGACTCGTGAGTCGGACTGAGTCCCCCCCTCTGACTCGAGTCAGTCTCGAGTCCCAATATTTTTAATGGGACTCGAGACTCGACTCGGGACTCGAGACCAAGGACTCGTCAACATCCCGGGGCTGTGCCAGAAGGAGTGGAGAGGAGCGTGGTTGCCGTCGAAGAGCGCATGGAAGCGAGGTGTGCCGCTGCTCCAACATAATCTGCGGTCAAAGTCCATATGTTTTGGGGCTTGTCGTTCATGGGACAAAACAAAACAAATGCATTAAAAAAAATGCATACATTTGAAAAATCTGCATTTAAGAATGCATACTTTGGAAACTGCACACGTTTGTTGTTTGTTTGTTTGTTTGTTTGCCAAAATGGATGGCAATTCTTCCCAATGCTTCTCTCAGTTGTGGTCCAAATCTCTCCAGCTGTATCTCTGAATATCCAATTTTGCCGTTCAAGTTGTCAAAATCCACATATTTACAGTGAAACTCGCATTTCGTGCCAGCTTTCATTGAAATCTCAGGCCATTTCCCCCCCCCCCCATCCCCAAAGCAGGGGAAAGGAGCTGAGTGAAACTTCTCAAATTTTGAAAACAGATTTGTTGTGATGAGCTTTGCAACCATCCAGGAACCCAAAATGGAGAAAAGCAGGAGAAAAGTTGTGCAGAATCAGAAATTATGGGGGGGGGTTTAAAGGTGGGGGAGGGCTTCCTCCAATTTTTCACCCTACGGGCACCTGGTCCCACATTTGCCTTGAAATTTGGTCTTTATGCAAAAGTGTTCTGCTTTACTGGAAATTTATCAGATTTCTTTTTGCCAATGAGGAAACTCTAAACTGCCATCAGAATGCCCCATTAGTTGAAACTCAGCGCCAACTCTCAGAACCTTCAAGTGGAAGATCAGCCATCAATGTGTCAAATGGAGAGCTTTCCCATAGTTTTCACCGCACAGTTTCACATCCCAGGTTAAAGATCACTTTGTGAGTGTCTGTACCACATCTGGTATAGTCTGCTGCTTTTGCCAATGCGGTTTTGATCTGACCTTACTAAGCCACTTCTATGCCTTTGTCTTAGGTCTGGTCAATTAATTCTGACATATCTGGATTTCTCTTTTGACACCATGCATGTTGTGCTACATACACCGATGTGCACATCTCTTGTGAGAAAACATGATTTATATTAAGCAACGTTACATGGGCTATGGAGGAAAGCAGCAAGTATGAGTCATGCTGCGCACAAAAACCAACTCCAATAAAAACCTGTGAAAGAAGTGACTCCTCTGTGTCAGCATGTGTGAATTTGATCCAACGTGGTGGTGGGTTATATGCAGTGTCATTCTGCTAATGCAAAGCCTCTGCTCCTTGCAGAAAACCCATTTTCGTCCTCATATAGGTGTCAATTCCAATACTTTTATGCCACGTGTGTATGCCCCTGTGCAAGAGATTGCACAAGCCATTCCGCAAGATGTTGAACAACTCGGCGTGACTTTGTTAGGCCAGGTGTTGCTTATGCAGATTATATCCATTGTTCCATTAGAACAGGGGTGCAGAACTTCTGCCCCTCCAGGGGTTACCATCCAGCCCTTTGGGGCTCCACAATGGCCACACACCCTTCTCCTGCCCCACCGCTTTATCCCAATCATGAATAGTTTGGTGGCTTCCCAGCAGTATTTTATGCAGTTCCCCCCACCCACCCATTCTAAAAGGTTGAAAAGCCTCTCCCAAGACTTAGTTACTGGTATTAAGAGATTTAAGATAAAATATGCTGGTATTTTTTAGCCCAGCCCTTGTGGGCCTACCCCATCAGTATTCAGCCTCACCCATCACTGGAATGCAGCCCCTGAAAGACTCTCCAAAGCGGAATTAGGCCCTTGGGTGGAAAGAGGATCTGGACCCCTACCTTAGAAGTTGTGCAACCACTAGTAGGACAACACCATCTCTTCTGCTTTCTCCACTAGCCGAACATTGGATAAAACCCCATCTATCCATTGTTACTTCTTCTTATTTCCCAGCCTATGACTTATGATCTTCCACCTCTATCCAGGGATGTTGAAGAGTCCTTGGTCTCGAGTCACGAGTCGAGTCACGAGTCTTTGGACCCGAGTCTCGAGTCCGAGTCCGAGTCCTTGGTCCAAAATGGTGACTCACGAGTCACGAGTCACTCCCAAAGCTGACTCCACGAGTCCCTATTAAAATCAATGGGGGGTTTTCCCAACAAAATAAGGCTACTTCAGATGTGTGGTTTAAAAATTCTAGGCACAAGTGTGCCTTTTTATCTCAAAACTCTGCAACTGATTTTGGCAAGAACAGACCAGGCAGACAAACCCAAAATAACCAGGCAGGCAGAGGAGGCAGGGAACCCCAAAGCAGGCAGGCAGAGGCCTTTGTCTTGGACAATTCAACTGCTGAACTGGTCAAGAAGAGACCAGGCAGGCAGAGGAGGCTGGGAACCCCAGACAGGCAGGCAGAGGCAGCCAAACCCAAAATGTCTGAAAGGTTGCATTTTAGAAAAATGATTTTAAAAAATAAACTTGCTGTACTTCCTAAAACTTATCCATGTTGCATTTGAGGAACATGATTTTTTCTAAATGTTTGGCCCCCATTCTGGAACAATTCCACCCTCACTGAACACCCGCTCCACTGGTGATGAACTTGCTGGAACCAGAAACACACTCAGAGCAGCCACACAGAGTAATCTCGGGTCCTTCTTCTGCCTCTTCCAAGTATGCAACACATCAATCAAAATAAATCTTGACACACTGTTGGGGCTGCACTCCTGGTAGCCGTCCATAGTGGCCGAGCAGCGGCACACCTCGCTTCCATGCGCTCTTCGCCGGCAATCACGCTCCTCTCCACTCCTTCTGGCACAACCCAGGGATGTTGAAGAGTGCTTGGTCTCGAGTCCCGAGTCGAGTCTCGAGTCCCATTAAAAATATTGGGACTCGAGTCCGAGTCGAGTCAGAGGGGGGACTCAGTCCGACTCACGAGTTGAGTCCTCGAGTCCGAGTCCCCATCCCTGCCTCTATCATCTCCACCCACCCAACTTTCATGCCCATTCTCTCTTGTTGCTCTCTTTGTACAGAACTCCATCTCCCTAGATACCGGGTCCTATGAGGAAAGGTTGAATGAAGGAGATGAGAGGGAGCTCAGGGCCATTCCACCAGCCCTGCTGAAAGGCCTCCCCCATTATCACGGGAAGTGATAATTCCCCTCTACTCAGCACTGGTTAGGCCTCATCTTGAATACTACGTCCAGTTCTGGGCACCACACTTTAAGAAGCATGCAGACAAACTGGAAAAGGTTCAGAGGAGGGCAACAAAGATGATTAAGGGACTAGAAACAAGGCCCTATGAGGAGAGACTGAAAGAACTGGGCATGTTTAGCCTTCAGAAGAGGAGACTGAGGGGAGATATGATCGCACTCTTCCAGTACTTGAGGGGTTGTCACTGTCACACAGAGGAGGGCCAGGATCTCTTCTTGATCATAGAATCATAGAATCATAGAAAAGTAGAGTTGGAAGGGGCCTACAAGGCCATCGAGTCCAACCCCCTGCTCAATGCAGGAATCCAGGTCAAAGCATCTCTGACAGATGTCTGTCCAGCCGCACCTTGAATGCCTCCAGACTGGGAGAGCCCACCACCTCCCTAGGTAGTTGATTCCATTGTCTTATTGCTCTGACAGTCAGGAAATTTTTCCTGATGTTTAGGTGGAATCTAGGTTCCTGTAACTTGAGCCCATTATTCCGTGTCCTGCAAACTGGGATGAACGAGAAGAGATCTTTGCCCTCCTCTGTGTGACATCCCTTCAAATACTGGAAGAGTGCGATCATATCTCCCCTCAGTCTCCTCTTCTGAAGGCTAAACATGCCCAGTTCTTTCAGTCTCTCCTCATAGGGCCTTGTTTCCAGTCCCTTTATCATCCTTGTTGCCCTCCTCTGAACCCTCTCCAGTTTGTCTATGTCCTTCTTAAAGTGAGGTGCCCAGAACTGGACGCAGTACTCAAGATGAGGCCTAACCAGTGCCGAGTAAAGGGGAATTATCACTTCCCGCGATTTGGAAGCTATACTTCTATTAATACAGCCCAAAATTGCATTTGCCTTCTTTGCAGCCACGTCGCATTGCTGGCTCATATTCAGTTTGTGATCTACCACAATTCCAAGATCCTTCTCACTCGTAGTATTGTTGAGCCAAGTGTCCCCCATTCTGTAACTCTGCATTTGGTTTCCTCTCCCTAGGTGCAGCACTTGGCATTTATCCCTGTTAAATTTCATTCTGTTGTTTTCGGCCCAGCGCTCCAGCCTATAAGACAATGGAACCAATTACCTAGGGAGGTGGTGAGCTCTCCCACTCGGAAGGCATTCAAGGTGCAGCTGGACGGCCATCTGTCAGGGATGCTTTGACCTGGATTCCTGCATTGAGCAGGGGGTTGGACTCGATGGCCTTATAGGCCCCTTCCAACTCTACTTTTCTATGATTCTATGAAGGCTCCTCCTCCCTCAGCTGTCTGTCACCACCAGCAGTCATTCCAGCAGGAGGTGAGAGGGAGTGCAGAGCCATTCCACCAGCCCTGCCAGAAGAGTTAATTTCTCCCCCTTCTTCCCTTCCCATTCCTTTTTCCTTGTGTGTCGTGTCTTTTTCAGATTGCAAGCCTGCAGGCAGGGACTGTCTTGTTTAATTGATTATATGTAAGCCACTCTGGGAGCCTTTTTGGCTGAGGAGCAGCATAAAAATATTTCAAATAAATAGATAAATAAAATAATATTGTGGCCAACTTCTAATATTTGAAGAGCAATCACAAGGATGATGAAGCAAATTTGTTATCTGATGCTCCGGAAGCTGTCTGGGGATGTTGGGAGTTGTATTCTGACACATCTGGAGGAAACCAGGTTTGGGAAAGCTGGTGTATACTGATAAGGCTGTATAGATAAGAATCAAAGCTGTTCCTAGTTGCGGTATTACTTTTAGGGATGCTGGCGAAATCTGCGATGGACTCAGATGAGTTTGGATTTCTATGAATCTGACCCACAGATTCTGCAGAAAACTGGCTTTTCCCAAGTTGCATGGATTCCATGGATTTGCTGTCCAGGTTTTTTTTACTTTTTATAATTTTATGCAAATTTAGTCATGGAAAAGAATGAATAATAATAATAATAATAATAAACACCGACCAAAAATGTGTATAGACTAAAGCATGAAAATGCACATTTTGGGGGGGATTTGCAGATTTTCAGAAGTGCGAATTTGCGCAAGTGCAAATTTGCGGAAATGCATACAAACACTTTTGCGTCAAATCCAATTCCATCAACGAGTGGACCATCAAATGAAAGGTGCCTGAAAATCCAGAAAACATAGGTGGAACAGATTTTACAAAGTTTGCACATCCCTAGCATTTCACCATGTAAGAGTGTGTTACATAACTGGGAGGCGCATGCTTTTTACCTGTCTTTTTCTGTTAGCAGGAACCATGGCATTGGGCTCCTAGGATTTGTAATCAAAACAAGTGGACCATTATAAAGAAAAGAAAAGAAAGAACTTAGTGTGCAGATGTTTATTGGAGAACAAAATGTGATATTATGCTTATTCGGGTTTCCTGCCAAGGATGCTAACTTATGATATGTTCTAGGGGGAACTGTTGAGCTAAATCAAAATATAGGGGTTTGACTTTGGGTGTAGGGTAGGAATGAATGGATCTGGCTATTTCAGTTTCTATCAGTTTCACCTTTTCCATTCCTAAATTCATTCCATCCCATTTCTGCAACAGTTTGTTGTGATTAAAACAAAATTTAGAAAATCACAGAATAAAGTGCATATAGCTTCTATGCACTTTCCTTCAAATGCATTTATGCAGTTTTGCCTAATATATGCATTTTCCAAGCAGTTTCCCCCCCAATATAATATATGTTTATATGTTACACATATATACACGGCTGTGCATATTTTCCCTTAATGATATGCATATTTGCTGGCATTTGTTTATTTATTTATTTTTTAATCTGAGGACAGCATCACAGAAGTGCAAATACTGAAGGATAACTATGTTTCGGGTCATGTTTTGCTCTGGGAAGTGCAAATTAGTAGGTGTACATTCAAATGCAGATAAGAGAAATTTCTCCCCAATCCGAGGTGTACTGTCCATCTGAGATTTCATTGTCTGCCTTGGGCAACAGCTCAGGTCAAGAGGCATGAGGTGAGATAGGCAACTAGAACATGATTAACTTAGGCACCAAAGCCAACACCTCAGAGAGCAGTCCTGCAGCTGGACTGCTGACAAGTTAGCCCAGCACTGGCTTAAAGCACTGGCAGGGTTTTATATCCAGGCCAGGAGAGTCCTTCTGGGAACTCCATGTCCTCAGTTGCTGCATCTAGATTTTTTTTTTTTTTTGTCTCTTTAAATGGCCAGTGTCCTTTCATAGATTTCATAGATCATAGAGTTGGAAGGAGCCTACAAGGCTATCGAGTCCAACCCCCTGCTCAATGCAGGAAACTAGAGGAGGGGGTCTCCCATCCAAGTCATAACCAGGCCTGACCCTGCTTAGCTTTCCACGCTCAGACAAGCTGAGCCAGCATAAGCCACAGGCCTGTCCTGCAGTCACTGGCTTCTTCTGTATGGTGAGGGACTGGGAAGTGAGGAGGAGGAGGAGGAGCCTTAGGTCCATTCCTCATAGTCAGAGGGCAGCCATGCTTAACAGGCAGGCATTGAGCGGATACAGTGTGGAATCCAAAGTAGAGGGCCTCGCTTGTGAAGAACTGGGAACTGGTTCTGACACCGCCTCAGCCAATAGAAACCTCCGTCTCAGAGAACTCTTGGTCTTGAGCCATGACGTTTAGGGCCAGTGTGGCATAGTGGTTAGAGCACTGCACTGGAACCCGGAAGACTCATTCAGCCATGAAGCTCACTGAGGGTGCAATCCTATGCATGTTTCGGCAGGGAAAAAAAGTCCTACAGCTCCCAACATGCCCCAGCCAGCATGGCTGGCTGGGGCATGCTGGGAGTTGTAGGACATTTTTTTTCTGTCGAAACATGCCTAGGATTGTGCCCTAAATGATACTGGGCCAGTTACAATCTCTCAGTCTAATTGACCTCATAGGGATGTTGAGAGAATAAAATGGGGAAGGGGTAGGTAATCACATCTACCCCCTGAACCCCTTAGAAGAAAGGGGGCATTAATGTTATTAATACAATTAAATTTGTAAGAATATTCACCATGAAAGAAGAGCAGTGATGCCACCAAACTTCCAGAATGTTCTCCCTTGGGAGATTTATCAACTTTCATCTTTGCTTGTTTTTAGGTGTCTAGAGAAGATGTATTATTATTTTTTTGTAGAAGCATTTGGATAACTTGCTTATTTCTGCTGCTGGATTTATGATCCTGCGAGTGTTTTATCGCTTTTCCCCCCCTTCTTCTTCCCTGTTGTGCTTGTTTTATTGGTGTTGTTCTGTATTTTAAGCGGATTTGACTATGTATTCTGTTATATTTTATCTTGTAAGCTGCCTTGAGGGTCTGTTGCAGACCAAAAGGTAGGGTTAACATTGAATGAATGAATTCATAGAACATACAGGGATTTCAAACGTCTTGAGAGTTAGTGGTTGCTGTTGTTTTTTTTTAAATGTAGCATCCGCCTATTATATTAAAAGTACTGTGATCAACATTTATTTATCAATTAAAAATAATTATACCCTACCTTTGCAGTCCCCACAATTTGCAAGACAGCTTATAATGCTCAATCAATTTAAAAAACAGCAAAACCTAACAATTCAAAATCCATTAAAAATGACAGCCAGGGTTGTAACCAATGTTGGTCTAGCTTAAATTCCATTCATCCCAATGGGTCTACTCTAATTAAGACTATCATTGCATACAATCCAGAGAGTCTGCAACATCCATGTCATCATAATATCATAGGGAACGATGTGGGGTGCGGTGGAATCAACCCAAAAGCACAGGAAAGCGAAAAGGTCTTAACAGCATACCATAGCACCAATAAAGTGAAGCTCATGTGGGCTTCGACAACCTGGGCGTCCCAACCAAAAAATGTCCCTGTCCCGTGTTCCCACTAAGCACAGCTCCAATTGGGGCCCCACACTGATGACTTCAGTGGGTGGGCAGAATCATGTGGATAAAGACACTCCTTTAAATACCCTGGTCCCAAAACATTTAGGGCAGGGGCGTTGAACTTCTTTCAGCCTAAGGGCTGGATTCCATTTTGGAGAATTTCTCAGGGGGTGCCTTCCCGTGGCAGGCGAGGTCAAAGGCAAAAAACAGGCGGCGCCAAAAGTAGTGATGGGCGATCCGGTGGGACTCGAGCCGCCTCCAGTTCCGGACGCTGCCGCTGTGCTCGCCGGAGCCGATCTGAAAGCAGGCGCGCACTGCGCCATTAGTCGGACTTATGGGTTCCCGGCGGGCCACTGTTTACGTAGGAAGCGAGTCGGTGCTGGGGGAGGCAGAAAGCAAGGCAGCGTCCGAGGGGTCGAACTGGGCAAATCCACCGGATTCCACCCACAGATGGATTCCTCATGCATCCCTAAAAAATGCCAGCATAGGTTAGCTTAAAGCTCTGATTGCCAGTAACTGTGCCTTAGGAGAGGCATTTCAACCATTTAGAGCGGGCGGTGGGGGGGATAGTACAAAATCCAGGAAACCACTAAAGCATCAATGATAGGGAGAAAGGATGGAGGTAGGCTGTGATGAAGGAGGGGTGGCCCTCCGGGGAACTCCAGAGGGCCGAATTTGGCCCCTGTGGCTGAGGTCTGCACCCCTAATTTAAGGGCATTAAAGGTGACATCACAATGCCTCTTGCAAATGATGCATGGTCTAAATTGCAATTATTTGTTTGTTTGTTTGTTTGCTTGTAGCATTTATATAGCACTACGTATAATAAAACCCCTAAGCGGTTTACATATCAATATTACAATCACATTTAAAATATGAATATTAAAATCACATTCAAACTACAATTTTAAAAACAATTCCAATATGAATACAAATACCACAGAGCAATCCAGCAGCAGTAAGAATGGAGCAGGATGATGCATTGACTTTCGAGCCAGGGCAAGCCTGGGTGAACAAGTACGTTTTCAGTAGGCGTTTGAAAGATGCCACGTTTTCTGCCTCCCGAACAGCACGAGGGAGTTTTTTTCCCACAGCGTAGGTGCTGCTCCTGATAAGGCAGGCCTTCGCGGTATTACGCTGCGACATTCCGTTAATTTTGGAGTGACCAGCATGGCCGCCTCTGACGATCTTAAAGGTTGGCTGGGTATATATAAAGGAAGATGTTCTACTAGATATCCTGGCCCAATTTGTTGAGAGCTTTGTATGACAATAACATAACCTTGAACATGGCTCTGTAGCTAATAGGTAGCTATTATTGACAGCTGTGACTGGAGGGACTGGAGGAAGTCTTCTCCCATATCCCTGAGGTCAGTTGCTGGATCTTATAGGCCAGTGTTCTCCAACCTTGGGTCCCCAGATGTTTTTGGCCTACAACTCCCAGCATGCCCCAGCCAGCTATGCTGGCTGGGGCATGCTGGGAGTTGTAGGCCAAAAACATCTGGGGACCCAAGGTTGGAGAACACTGTTATAGGCTGACACCCAGCCCTGTTGACCAGGCAAGGGCAGCAGCAGGCCAGGTTTCCACCTACTTAGACCAGGTCTGGCCAGTCCTGACTCCCCATGCTGCCTGCCATCTGTAGTGGCTCACCCCTATTTCCTCTGTAGCTGAAGATGGCTCTGCACCTGCGGCCAGAGCACAGGCAGTCTGTAGCAGTGCACCAAGAAAGGTTGTCACTTGCACACACAAAAAAGAGGATATAGATTTACATCACATTTGCGCACGCTAATTTAGATGCGTAGATGCAGCTTTTGGGAATGATGACTGAAATTTCAAGTGAAATGCAAGACATCTCGCCCTAGTGGGGAAGACAGTGACCGGGTGACCCATGTGCCTGCTCCATCTGATGCCCAGGTGCCAACTGTGGATGGGCAACTTCAAGGCCTCTGCTCTCTTTCCGGTAGTTCTTTTTTTTAAAAAAAAATAAATTTTATTTAATTATTATAAACTACATAAAAAACTATAAAGCGCAAACATACAACTACAGTAATACCTTGGATTGCAAGTAACTTGGTTTGAGAGCGTTTTGCAAGACAAGCAAATTTTAAAATATTTATTTAATATTTTTTTTACTTGATATACAAGCGACGTCTTGCAATACAAGTACTGTAGTACGGCTTAAATTAAAAATCTCTGTACAATTTTTTTGGGCGGGATTTCGTTTTGATATAAGAGTGTTTTGGGTTACAAGCACGTTTCCGGAACGAATTATGCTCTCAATACAAGGCATGACTGTAAAATAAATCATAAGGTGCACCCACACACACACACACCCGCCTAGGGACCAGTTAATATACATCCATCCCCTTAATCAATTAAATTCCACATTCCAAAAATATAACATATCCTGACAAGGGTAGCTCTTTATGTTTCAACCGGATGTGGACTGGACTAGAGAGCCCTTCCAACAGAGTCAGACCCGTAGCCAGCCTAAACTTTCTGGGGGGAGGGATGCCAAAAAGTAGGGGACGGGCAGTTCATCTGGTTTGTAGGCCTTTTAAAGACAATATTGTTAACTCTTTTTAAAAATTATTTGTTTGTTAAAAAAAAAATTAGGGGGCAGAGACAACTTAGGGGGGAAGGCCAGCACTAGGCCAACCCTGGCTCCAGACCTAAACAGAGTAGGGATGCACAAGCTGTGGCCCTGAGCCACTCCCTATGCAGCCCCCAAAGTTACCAGGATCTCACCCACTTTTCTCCACAGTACAGCTAATAAGATGGGCCCAAGGGAAAAAGTGGCTGCTCCCTGGCTTCTCTGAGTTCACTGTTCTCCAGCTGCTAAGAGTGGCAGAGAAACAGCCCTCTCAGTGGCAATTGCTGAGGCAAGGGGGAGGTTTTCACCTTGGTCGCCTCCCAGCAACCTCTAGTTCTCAGCAAGAATGGAGGGAAGGATTAAGCCTCCCCAACCCTGTGCACTGAGATGTTGGGGGCGGGAGGAATAGTGCGTTTGTGCATGAGTGTGTATGCACATCCCCGTTCCCCCCGATAACCCCAGATGCAGTCCTTGGAGCCAAAAAGGTTGTGCACACCGGCGAAATTGGATGGCTTCCAAAAAGGTTGTGCACCCCTGTGATATTGGATGGCTTCAAAAAGGTTGTGCACCCCTGTGAAATTGGATGCCTTCCAAAGGTTGTGCACCCTTGCAAAATTGGATGGCTTCAAAACAGTTGTGCACCCCTGCAAAATTGGATGGCTTCAAATACAGGACTGTCCTCTCCTGTATAAAGGAGGGCACATGGCTGCGCTACCGGCAAGTCAGGTTCATAGCTCAAGTCCCGGAGTCCAGATGAATTGCTCATGATTCTCTTTCACCTCTCTGCCCATAGTTACATGTCATCCCTGCGTTTAACTGAACTGTTTTTCATCAACTGGCTTTAGACACCGAGACTCACTTCAGTCATTCTCAGCTTCCCAGTCCTTTGATCACAGTCCCGGAGACTGAAGCTTCAATGTCAGTTTGTCCCCTGAGGCGAAAGGAACAGGGCTCCAGGCTAGCGACATGTTCCTCTGACAAAAGCCAGATAATATTCAAGCCATGTTCCTTGCTCCTGTAACAGATACACAGGGATCTCCACTTAGTCCCGAAGCACTGCAAAAGAACGGCTAGGCTGACACAGGTCTTGCATGAGATGGCTACTAGGATGATGGCCACTACAAGAGTCTGACTCTGCTTTGGACATATAGCAATGCTATGACTGGGATCCGGAAAGCCCAATGTGCATGCATGAAACAGTTATGGGTAGGGATGTGCGCGGAGCTCAATGGGGGTGTGTGTGGAAGTGGAGCTAACTCGCTGGCCTCGACCCACCCGAGCTCCACGCGACTTACCTTTCCCTGGCTCAGCTCACGTCCTTGCGAGACAAGCCGAGGCAAGGAACTTCCAGGTCCCCGGCACTACGTTTTTTACGTAAAAAAACAGGGTAAACTTCCTTAGATTCTAACGTATTTTATGCTGTTTTTAACATAAAAAAAACAAAACGCCGGTTACACAAATTGCGGCCATTTGAAGGAAGTTTGCCCTGTTATTTACGTTAAAAAAACTTAGCACCAGGGACCAGGAAGTCCAGCGAATGCCACGGCAAACGCCTCAGCTGGCGCTCCCTGGGGTGCTCGGGGCGGATCGCGTGGCAGGAGCGCTCAGCCGAGCACCCCGCGAGTCAGGTGCCGGGCTCTGCGCACATCCCTAGTTACGGGCACACGAAGGGTGCCTTTTCCAGTCAGTCGTGTTTCATGGGGTGCTGATCTGAAGGGCCCCCAATCTTCAGGGGAGTTGTGGCTGGGGACACACACACACACACACACACACACACATAGGAGGCAGCCTCCAGAAGCAGGAGCTGTGCATGCATGGAACCTGCGCATGACATGCTGGTCCCTGGCCTTTGACTTCAATTTTGGGTTTGAGGCACGGGCAAGGGGAGGCAGTGATCTCCATCTCGTCCTTCTCCTCCTGGCTACTTCTGGCCACCAGGTGCTCCAACCAAACAAGTTGAGTTCAAAGGGAAGAGTGGATGGGTTGGGTTTGGGTTTGGGTTTGGGCAGGGGTGGGCAATTTATGACCTTCCAGATGTTTTGGCCTACAGCTCCCATCAGCCCTAGCCAGCATAGCCAATGGCGAGGGATGATGGAAGCTGGAGGCCAAAATATCTGGACTGCCACAAGTTGCCCAGCCCTGGGTTTGGGGAACTGGGGGGGGGGGGGCATGTGGGAGAGAGATTTTGGGGGTCCACATGGCATGTGGTGGGTGGGGAAAATAGACCAGGCCAAATTCAGCTTTCACTCACCAATAAGCAGAGGAATAGAGCCTGGTTTATTTCTCAGCCAAAGCAGATGCAAGCAATGGGTTGGTAGCCCGTGTCTAGATGGGGCAGGCCCCTGCCTGACACCTTGGACTACCAGTCATATCAGACAATACTGGGCTACATCGATCGATAGCTTGACTGGAGGATAGCTTGACTGGACCCGTCCTTTCTGGTCTACCGGTAATGCTTTCAGACATTCTTTGAAATTGCAAACCATTGCTAATCTTGACCTGGGTAATTAAAATCATTTCTGTTTCACTGGCTTAAGCCCTTGCTACTAAAACATGGCCAGACAACTGACATTTCTCTCTCTCTCTCTCTCTCTCTCTCTCTCTCTCTCGGTACATAGCTATAGAAATTCAGATGCTGTCATTACATCTTGAAGGTGTACCTTAGGGGAAAGACACACGGTGGGATTATAAACTGGTGGTCCTTGATTGACATTCATATGGTGGAACCTGGAAGGATCGACAGCGGAGTGAGCGGGCAAATGAAGCGAAAGGTCTATGAACTGCAAATCCAGAGTATGGGGGGGGGGGAAGGTTCCCATACAAATGGGATGCAAATGATTTACTAGCACTGAGCCGGGAGCATACGGGATTTCGATATGAGGAGCCAAATCGGATTCATTACCTGACAATTAGTTTAAAATTAATGCAAAACCGTACAGCGCGAATGAGCTCAGAAGGAGACAGCTTCTCCCTTTTGGGGCTGCCAACCAGAATCAACAAGACGTGTAGAGTTCAGAGCTGTGATGAGCCTCCGTCCTGCCAGGTTTGGAAAGGATGCAAAATTTGTTACTGGGCAAACCGATCTTGCAGTGAAGGCCGGAACGCTTTCTAAAATAACAGCCCACACGTCTGCAGATCGGTCTGTCTGTCTGTCCACCTCCTCCTCCTTCCGAACTGCTTGGCTGGCATGACCAGAAGTGCCGTTGGAAAATGGAGAGGGAGGTGACTGGACTCAGGGACTGGCAGTCTTTCATCTGCTAATGCCCGTGCTTTGCTTGGAGAGCAGGCAAATTGCCCATGAACTTATTACCATTTATTTATTTTTTATTTACCATAGAATGGGTGAGGATGCTAGAGATGGAGGCCAGGTTCTTCCAAGAGATGTACAGATTTTGTTAAATCCGTTCTGTCCACGTTTTGCAGATTGTCAGACAACTTTCATCTGCTCCTTCACAGAATCGGATATCTGCTCATGGACAGAGTCGGGTATCTTTTTACCAGAATTTCATTCTAATTGTTCAAATGTGCACTCGCGCAAATGTGCTAATCCATACTAGTTAATGCAGATTAACCCTAATGCAAATTAGCACAATTCCTTCCCAAAAGTGAAAACCTGGTCTGCCAGTCCACAGAATCCATGTGACTCGGAAAAAGATGGTCCACTGCATAATCCGCAGGTTGGATTCATAGAAATCCAAACTCATTTCATTTTGTTGTGGATTTCTCTGACTTCCCTAGTTGTGCCCTTCGGCAACAGTGTCCCCAAAGACAGTGGTTTAGATTATACACTGTCCACACGGATGAGAGCTTGAGCTCACTGAGGTTCTCTGAATTCCATCTCGAAGCTCATTCTGACTCATGCCCATATCAGATTGCGAGCATTGGTTTTTCTTTCCTTTTCACATAAATATTCATGCACATTTCCTTTTTCCAAATGTACGCATCAGCTGTGCACATTTTTAAAATGTACACATTTTTCTCATTGAGTAAAACATGCTTGGCACATTTTTTTTTTCAAAACGGCACATTTTTTCCTGCACATTTTTCAAGTGTACACATTTTCTGAACACATTTTTTTTTTTTGTTCCTTGAATCATACTGCAAGCTCCGAAATGGATGAACTTCACCTGCAGATTGCATTCAGGCCCACATTTGGTTCGGGTGTGTGTGTGTGTGTGAATGGGGACAAACAATTGCCTTTGTTAAATAACTCAAAGTCAGAAATCCTTGCTGATCTATGACGAATCACCCGGACGTCTGTTAGCATATTCTGATCTACCTTCTGCCCATCCCTGCTCTTGGACTTTGAGTAACCACTTAGAGGATCTCCTGGGAATCATTTCCACCTTCCGTAAAGATATGCCACAGGTTGCGAGAGGACGGTTTGTGAGCTGGACAGATGAGGAGGAGCATCTCTTGGCTAGGAAAGAGGCAGCAGGTGGCATTGTGTTGCTAAGAAACTGGTTTCCAGGTGAAAGCAGTCACTTTGATCCATGCAGATGCAATCTATCAGTCTGTCTCTTTGTCAGGTCCCAAGTTCCCATCACACTCAGGCTTGGCTTAAAAACCCCTTTCACGTGCTCGTGCTCATGCACACACACACACACACACACACACACACCAGTGTGAGATCCACTTCCACAATATGGTGTGTGTGTACTCCAATCACATACCTGCCCAGAATCATAATCTTTTAGAGTTAAAAGAGACCTTGGAGATCACCCAGTCGAACCCACTGCTCAGTGCAAGATCTTGCAAGTGCAGCATCCCTGACAGGTGGCCATCCGCCTCTACTTAAATACCTCCAGCAAAGGAGAGCCCACCACCTCCCAGGGCAGTCTGTTCCAATGCCAAATGGCTCTCACTATTAGGATGTTTCTCCTAATGTTTAGCCAAAATCTGTTTCCCTGCAATTTCCAGCCAGGGGTTCTAGTCTTTCCCTCTGGAGCAACAGAGAACGAGTTCACTCCATCTTCTGCATGGCAGCCCTTAAGATATCTGAAGACCATTATCATGTCTCCCCTTAATCGTCTCATCTCTGGGCTAAACATACCCATGAGAGAGGGTGCTGATTGGTTTGGAAAACCACACGTGATCAGGTTTTGCCCCTGTGACTGCTATGTTCACACATATACTGCACAGCGATATGGGGGTCACATCCCAGAGAAATGGTTCTTCTTACACAATTCTGTCTGTGTGTGTATGAAGAGGGATCCAGAAGTCAGGATGGGTTTATATAGGTGAAGAAATGGGGCTGGACAGATAGAAGCAGGGTTTATTCTCAAAGCCTGGGATCCCCAATAGCAAGGATAAAGTTTAGGCTCCATCCAAATAGATTCCTGAATGCACCTCTTTACCGGCCATCCAATCCCATGCAGGAATGTAAAGATGAAGCTACCTTATACTGAATCAGACATTGGTCCATCTAGCTCAGTGTTGCCTACATGGATGGCTGCCCAGGGTTTCAGCCATGGGGACTGAACCTGGGACCTTTAGCATGCAAAGCATGTGCTTTGTCACTGTTATGACCCTTGCCCTCTTCTTTGTAGGGAAGGGTGAGAAATTCATTTCAGTTCATTTAACTGTTGTAAACCGCCCAGAGAGCTTCGGCTATTGGGCGGTATAAAAATGTATTAAATAAATAATTTTTTGCCAGAATTTACCTGCTTCACAACTTCCAGAACTGAACATGGATGCAATCTGTGGTCCGAAGTCTGTGTACATTTCTGAGCTTGTGATGCAATTCACAGAACAACAACAACAACAACAACAACAACAACAACAACAGTGCATAGGAAAGGTGTACATTTTTTAAAAATCCAGACAAACATGCTTTAACCAATGGGGGGAATTTTGCACATTTCAAAAATGTGCACAGTTGATGCATCCATTTGGGAAACTGTTCATGAAAATACACACAAATTTTCATCTGAAAAGGGGGAAAAAAACTAAAGCTTGCGATCTGATACAGGCCTGAGTCAGAACAAGCTTCAGAGTAGAATTCGGAGAAACCCAATGAGCTGGAGTTGTTTTGCTGGTTTGCACATTCAGGGAAAGAGGGGCACATCTGTAAACTATGCGACAGCTGAATCTGATGAATCCACCTAGGAATGTGCGATCAGCAAAACAAATCTCATCGAAGTTCTCCAAATTCTATCTTCGACGTTCATTCCGACTTGAGTCCTGTATCAGATTGCGAGATTTGCTTTTTTCTTTTCACATGAAAACCTGTGCATATTTCCGTGCATACTTGCCCGAATGTACCTATGTGTGAAAGACCAACAACCGGGTCCTTGGCGCGAGTTCGGCACTTAACGGGTTAACCGGCACTGAGATATTGCCCTTTACAGGGATATCAAGCGATTTAAACCCAACCGCGACCTAAATATCACACGTAACCGTATTAAAACAGAGAATAGACTTTATTTACTACAAGGTTAATGGAGCGGAACTAATAGACTTCCAGGAATGTTACAACATAAACAAAACCAGGTCGTGACCTGATTCACTAGAAAACTTCAATACAGAGGCGTAGCGTATTGCAGTACGAGAGAGTCACTTCACACCAGAGACTCTGGACTTACGGAATTTGCGTAGTGTCTGCATTGCCGACTCCGAGCCTTGCTGCGCTCGGGGAAGAGAACTGCTTGGTCCTAGCTGGTGCTAGGGTTGTACGAGATCAGCCCATCCCGTGTTCCCCACAACTTAGTCCCTCTGGCAGGGGGGTTTTCTACCCCGCACGCCCCCTCCCCACCGCTTTGGTGATCAGGAGGGCTTATTCCTGCCTGGGAAAAGGTGGCACCTTGGGTTTACTGGTTTTTTTTGGGATACTTGGCAGCTCTTTGAGACTGCCTCTCACCTTGGGATTGTTCATGCCTCTTCATGTGGATTGATGTAGATGTGCCCTATTGAGGTTATGCAGATGGGGTCACGTACTACCGGTCTGACCAGAACTGTGTCTCTGGTCCCCCGGGTGGGGGATTATGCAGAAAGGGTTGCCAATGTACAGGGGGAAAACTATGTCAGGGTTCAAGGCAGGGTTCATGTCACTGTGTGTGTGCTCAGCCTTTCTCCACAGTATGTATCAGCCGTGTGCATCTTTGAAACGTGTGCCTTCTTCTCCTACTGATTAAAGCGTATTTGTGCATATGTTTCAACGGTACACTTTTTTTTTTCCCCCACGAGCATTTTTCAAATGCACGCGTGTGTGGCCGAACACGTTTTTGGGATCCGCAAATCACACTGCAAGCTTAGAAACGTATGGACATCACCCACAGATTGGGTCCGGGTCCGTGTTCGGTCCAGATGGTGCAAACTGGGTAAAACCTGATCAAAAATGAACTGAAACAAGTTTCTCAGACATCCCTGTGACACACAGGTTGCTTCCTAGTGAAAAAGTTCTCGCAAGCAGGCAAAGCCTCTCTGCCCTTGCCTTGCCTTGCCTTCCCCTGCACTCTCCCCTCTCTCCCCACCTCTAATTCCCCCCTTTCATATTTTGCCAAGAGTGCTCTCAGGGGCTGCTTTTTAGATTGAATTTGTCAGTCACCATTCCAGCGCCAGCAAAGCCGCTTTCTCCGCCTTTATTGTGGTGAGCGAGGAGGCAATTCTGAGAGCATCTGTATTCATTCCAAGAGGCATTAGAAAGCTGAGGATCCAGCCAGCTGCCGCCTGGACTGATAGCTTCTTGCTCTCTCCTTGAAATGACTGAGTAATGCTGGAATCGCCTCCCTCTCCCTTTCCTTTATTCCTTTATTTATTTAGGCTCTGCTCGGTGATCGTATCCTTAAAGGAGCTCAGACCTAAAGATGCTCTGTATCATTTAAGCATTGAGGGTTGGCCTGGTGCATGTGCGTGTCCTTCTTTACCGTTAATTGTCATTATTGGATTAGGTCATTTATTTCTATATCTGTGCCATTTAAAGATTTTGTTGAGTTTTGGTGAATGTTGGCATTTGCCAGTAAATTCTTATGATTTTAATTGTGTGGTCCTAATAGGGATGTATGGATTTTGTTAAATCTGCTCTGTCCGTGTTTTGGGGATGGTTGGACATCTTTCATTCTGTCATCTGCTCATTGATGGAATCAGATTTATTCTTTTTTTTTTACCAGAATTTCATTCTACTGGCATTAATAGATAGAGTTAACACAAATTAACTAATGCAGATTAGCACTCATACGCAAGTGTGTATCACTGCCAATGAGCACTTGGAGGTTCCACACAACACTCACCCATAGGCATTCGTTTCAACTTGCCCCTAGTGTTGGATTCCTATCTCAATGGCCCAATACACACACACACACGCACACACACCATCCCAGTGTGATTTTTTTTTTTTAAAGAAAAGGAATATCTCTGAACTCTGCTAGATCGACAAGCTGAGTCCATCATCTGATGTCATCAAAGGACCCAAACAGACAGGGAATTTCTCTCCATTTGTCTCCTCCACCTGTATACCTTTCTTGGGCACTTTCTTTACACTAACATCGCAGTGAATCCAGCATCGAGCTCGCAAGTGCCCATTTTCTCGATAAACATAGAGTGTCGAGATCGGATTTTGTAAAAGACCAAACACTGGTTTACATGTATTACACTTTATTGTATCCGCGAACATGACTATCTCTAAAGTCACTTCCAACTCCTTGAAAGTTTATCGTGCCTCCGGACCTGCAAATATGGATAGCGACAAATGTCGTTACTGAAAGCAAAGAATCGCATTGAAAATGATCCTCAACCCATTCAACGGTCATGTGTAATGCCCTGCTGCCGCTCCAAGCAGACTTACTCCACTCAGTTGAAGCGGATTCGTGGCCAAGTGTTCATAATGCTATCTAAAAATGCATATAACATCGAACTGAATCTATGCATCGCGAATGAGTTGGCCTTTACAACATCTTGAGAGCCGAGTGCAAGGTGAATGGAGAAACGTGTAACGAAACCTCATGATCCTTACACTTCTAAACCGTGTCCTCACAAGCGTTGATCTAGAATTGGCCCACATCACTTAACCATGTAGGAACTCTTCTTGATTCCTCCTTTATCCCGAAGACATTTACTCGTACGAATCGCTGTGATACATGCGTTCTCATCAAGACATACCACTGCGCTGTCCCACTCTTTGTGTGCCTATGAATGGACCACTTCATAGCGATCACTGTGACTGAGTAATTGTCTTCCCTAAAAATTTCAAAAGAAAATTTTAAAAGGAAATTCACAGAAATTGTTAGATCCCCGTAAGTGACTGTGGAGGCAAGATCCCACAGCTTCCCACAGTGAGGACACAGGTTACCAGATGGAAGATGGTCCTGTAAAGGATTCGTTTGACGTGCTTTTCGCTTAGCACGTTTCTCCCTTTCACCTTGCACTCGGGCTTCTTCAGTCCATGGAACTTTTGTGAAAGGCCAACTTCCAGTTAGATCGTTCATGGGCCAGAGCTTCCCAGTTTTCGATGCAACCAGGAACTAGCAGTTCCTGAAAGAGCCCCAGAAAAGAGCAGAAATGCTCATTTCTGGAAGGAAAGGCTCCCATTTCAAAAAGAATGTTTCTGCTCATTTCTGATGGTTTCAGAAATTGCACTACTGGTCTGCTCGATTAGCCCAGGGGAAGCATAAGATACTTCAGCTGATCTAAATTAGGGCAGCAAGATTGGTTGATATGATCATATTATACCAGTGCTCTATGATCTGCACTGGCTTCCAGTCTATTTCTGGGCCCGATTCAAAGTGCTGGTATTTACTTTTAAAGCCCCAAATGGCTTGGGTCCAGGTCTCCTCTCCTGACCCTAATCTATCCATGGTGTCCATCCAGACCCAAAGATAATCTTCAGAGGCCCTTCTCCAGGTGAGGCAAGTGGCTACTGAGGAGAGGTCCTCTTCAGTGGTGGCACCCCCATTGTGGAATCCCTCTCCAGAGAGGCTCAACAGGAACCTATGTTGTCGTCTCTTTGGTGCCAGGTGAAGACCTTTTATTCTCAAGGGGGCCTGGTTTTTTTTTTTTTTTTAGGGTTATTGTATTTTTATATATATATCTTTTACTCTGGTTTTTACTTTGGTTTGGTTCTGTTTTAAACTTTTAAAGGTTTTCATATGACATGTTTATTATACTGTTGTATTTTATGTTGGTTTTAATTTTTTGAACCACCCAGGGAGGATTGGCTGTCGGGTGGTATAGAAATGTAATTAATTAATTAATATCCTGATGAAGATAATTGTTTCCCATAGCAGCACGGAAACAGAGATCTTCATCCCGGCTGCCCAGCTGATTGCTGATCAGCTAGGCAGCAGAGGAAAGTGGGTGGGGCTCCACGGGCCACACAAAGAGTGCCTGAGGGCTGCATGTGGCCCACAGACCATGAGTTGTTCAATTGTGTCCTAAACTATTGCACATGTAACCCAAGCATCCTTAGAATCATAGAATCATAGAAAAGCAGAGTTGGAAGGGGCCTACAAGGCCAACCCCCTGCTCAATGCAGGAATCCAGGTCAAAGCATCCCTGACAGATGGCCGTCCAGCTGCACCTCGAATGCCTCCAGTGTGGGAGAGCCCACAACCAACCTAGGTAGTTGGTTCCATTGTCTTATTGCTCTGGCAGTCAGGAAATTTTTCCTGATGTTTAGGTGGAATCTAGGTTCCTGTAACTTGAGCCCATTATTCCGTGTCCTGCAATCTGGGATGATCGAGAAGAGATCCTGGCCCTCCTCTGTGTGACAACCCTTCAAGTACTGGAAGAGTGCGATCATATCTCCCCTCAGTCCCCTCTTCTGAAGGCTAAACATGCCCAGTTCTTTCAGTCTCTCCTCATAGGGCCTTGTTTCCAGTCCCTTTATCATCCTTGTTGCCCTCCTCTGAACCCTCTCCAGTTTGTCTACGACCTTCTTAAAGTGTGGTGCCCAGAACTGGACGCAGTACTCAAGATGGGGCCTAACCAGTGCTGAGTAAAGGGGAATTATCACTTCACGCGATAATCACTTCCTTGATCATGGGGCACTGATTTCATTCTAACCTGGTCTCTGCACTCTGCTCCAATGACCTAGGTTGATTAGCGCTGGAAGTGTGGTGCAGATATGGACTAGTGGTAGGTGATCCACCCACCACCCGACTCTCTGGATGCTGGGCCAAAAGCGGATGTCAGCTGAGCCACCTGGCGAACCTCTGGATTCCCGGCCGAGCGCTTTTTACGTAGAAAATGGCGTAAGACACGTTAAAAGCAGCCGCAATTTGCATAAGTCGCACACATTGCGGCCGTTTTTAACACATCTTACGCCATTTTCTACGTCAAAAGCACTCGGGCGGGAACCTGGAAGTCGCTTCCCCGGCTCGACTCAGGAGAACGTGAGTTGAGCCGGGGAAGCAGGTAGGTGGGACAGAGTTTTGGGGGAGTCGAGCCCAGCCAGTTTGCAGGATTTCCACCCCCCTGAATGGAATCCTCACACATCCCTATGGACTGGTGCGGGAAGGATTTCTGCCTTAGCGAAGGGGATTGGAATAGACTTACCTTTAAGTCCTTTTCAGGCCCATGGGTCCATGAAGTAACGGGAAGAAGGCAAAAGAGGATATAGGTAGGCTTGTAATTCAGTTACAGTGTGTGAAGAATGCATTTGCTTCGCCCTAGACAACAATTTGTTCTCCGAGAAAAGAAAAGAGAGCTGCAGAATGATGTAGTACTAGTAACCAGGGATGTTGAAGAGTCCTTGGTCTCGAGTCACGAGTCGAGTCACGAGTCTTTGGACCCGAGTCTCGAGTCCGAGTCCGCGTCCTTGGTCCAAAATGGTGACTCACGAGTCACGAGTCACTCCCAAAGCTGACTCCACGAGTCCCTATTAAAATCAATGGGGGGGTTTTCCCAACAAAATAAGGCTACTTCAGATGTGTGGTTTAAATAAATTCTAGGCACAAGTGTGCCTTTTTATTTCAAAACTCTGCAACTGATTTTGGCAAGAACAGACCAGGCAGAAAAACCCAAAATAACCAGGCAGGCAGAGGAGGCAGGGAACCCCAAAGCAGGCAGGCAGAGGCCTTTGTCTTGGACAATTCAACTGTTGAACTGGTCAAGAAGAGACCAGGCAGGCAGAGGAGGCAGGGAACTCCAGGCAGGCAGGCAGAGGCAGCCAAACCCAAAATGTCTGAAAGGTTGCATTTTAGGAAAATGAGTTTAAAAAATAAACTTGCTGTACTTCCTAAAACTTATCCATGTTGCATTTGAGGAACATGATTTTTTCTAAATGTTTGGCCCCCATTCTGGAATGGTGAGGTCTCATCACAATTCCACCCTCACTGAACACCCGCTCCACTGGTGATGAACTTGCTGGAACCAGAAACACACTCAGAGCAGCCACACAGAGTAATCTCAGGTCCTTCTTCTGCCTCTCCCAAGTATGCAACACATCAATCAAAATAAATCTTGACACACTGTTGGGGCTGCACTCCTGGTAGCCGTCCATAGTGGCCGAGCAGCGGCACACCTCACTTCCATGCGCTCTTCGACGGCAATCACGCTCCTCTCCACTCCTTCTGGCACAGCCCAGGGATGTTGAAGAGTCCTTGGTCTCGAGTCCCGAGTCGAGTCTCGAGTCCCATTAAAAATATTGGGACTCGAGTCCGAGTCGAGTCAGAGGGGGGACTCAATCCAACTCACGAGTCGAGTCCTCGAGTCCGAGTCCCCATCCCTGGTAGTAACCCCCCTTGTCCGTTAGCGAGCAACAGCAGCAGCACCAGGAAGAAATCTGGTGGGTGGGTGAGGCAGGGATGTCAACAGGGCTATGGTACGTCCTTCCTTCCTTCCTTCCTTCCTTCCTTCCTAGATGGGGCTGCTGCATTTCCAGGTGGGACTTCACAGAAATGAGTGGGAAATCAGAGATTGTTTCCGAAGGTCACGAGTCACTACTCGCTTGTCATTTCAAAAGATCAATGTTTGAGGGTGGGGGCATACATTTGCCTAGTTTGCATTTTATTGCAAATTTGCCTACTTTCGCTCTTTTGAACTGCTATGCAAACTGAAATGCAGTTCTCCTTCCAAATTTGCACTCCTCCGAGATTCGCCATGGAGTTCTCCAATCAAGAAATGCATACAAAAATGCATATATTTGGGGAAATCATATTGAAAATGTATTATCCCAAAAATTGCTAGCAAAAAATGTGTACATTAGGTAAAGATGCATACAGAAGTGTAGTATTAGGAGAAATGTGTGCAAAAATGTTCATGAATTTTCATGCAAACACACACACACATATATATATCAGAGTTCGGGACAAACCAAACTTAAGACTGGAGAAATTCTCAAAGTTCAAGATGAACTGAAGATTGGAAAAATGAGAAACTGAAACTGACAAATTAATCTATCCCTACTCAGAGGTAAGTCCTTGCTCAGCTCAGCTCCTTCCTTTGAGTTGCAAAAGCCGCAGAGCCCTATGGACGGCTAATTAAATTAAAATAACTATTTAAATTCAGAAGCTTTTCCATGCTTATAACCAACAGCATCCTTCAGTAAGAAATAACTTCCTGAACTTGGCCTTACCCCTTTTAAACAGCACCTTGCCATAGTTGCAGTCAAAGTAGCTAAAGAGAAATGGGGTTTTTCCCCACTCCCATATTCACCGCAGCATGATAAATATGACAGTGATCTTGTTGAGCTCTCCCACTCTGGAGGCATTCAAGATGCAGCTGGACAGCCATCTGTCAGGGATGCTTTGACCTGGATTCCTGCATTGAGCAGGGGGGTTGGACTCGATGGCCTTGTAGGCCCCTTCCAAGTCTACTTTTCTATGATTCTATGATACTTGGGAAGGACATGGAAACGGTTGGCACAGGCATCATTTTACTTTGGACCGTCACACTCTCTCTCTCTCCTCGTACCTTTAATATAACAGGGGTTCCTGGTTTCAGTTCCAAAATCCCAGAGGGGTTGAAAGCCTCAAAGACAGGGTTCGGGTAGTAGGTGAAATTGGTGTGGTTAAGGATGAGCAAGGAATGGACGTTGTCCAAGATGAAGCCGAATTCATCTGGTCGCTCGGTGAGGTCGGACTGGTTATCTGGATCGACCGCTAGGGCCGGTGCTTGGCAGATCATCTCTGTATCGTTCTGCACTTCACAAACCTAGAATGGATAATCCACAAGGGCGTGTAAGTACAGGTGAGTATGTGTGTGCCACATCACCCACAGCAAGCAAGAGAAGCCCGGTAAACACTTTACAGCATGCAAATCCTAGAGATGGGGGAGAAATTCGTTCAGTTCGCATTTTAATGCAAATTTCTCCAATTCCACACTTTTGAGCCACTATGAGAACCGAAACTCAGTTATCCTTTGAAATGTGCACTCCTCCAAATTTTGCAATACAGTTCTCCAATCAGAAAATGTATACATTGGGGGCAAGAACATTCCAAAATGCATCGTATTAGGAAAATTGCTTCCAAAACGTGTGTACATTAGGCAAGAATGCATATAAGAAGGCATTTATTAGGAGAAACGTGCCCCAAATACTGACAAATGTTCATGCAAAGTTTTTTTTAAAAAAATTCTCAAAGTTCAGGACCAGCAAAACTTAAGACTGGAAAAATGAGAAACTGAGAGAGACTGAAATTCATCTGTCCCCATGCAAAACCACATTGGCGCATGGACCCTGCTACAGAGGAGAGAAGCTATTCAGCTGAATCAGTAAGCAAAGTGACAGGCACTCAAAGGAGTTAGATAAGGCATAATTCTATGCATGTTTAGACAGACAACAGTCCTACAGAATAGCTGGTTGGGGAATGCTGGGAGCTGAAGGACCTTTTCTGTCTACACATGCCTAGGATTGCACTGTTAGGCTGTAAAGCTATACCCACTTACCGGTGAGAAAGCCCCATTGAACTCAGTGGAACTTACTTCTGAGTAGACATGTATATGATGGCATTGTTGGATTTCTGGCCCACAGGATTATCAGCATGTGTGGTGGGAGGGAAGAGGATCTGATTGTAGCCTTTTCACATTCTTACTTATTGGGACTTCTTCTTTTTTTTTTAATGTTATGGAAGAAATTTTGGTTACAACGGTGTTATCGTCACTTATCCTGAACTTCAGTTCATATCATCGCCTTCTTCTTTTGGCAAAGAAACCTACTTCATTTTATTGCCCTATTACAGCAGATGTCTGGAAGAACATTCTTTCCTTGTTACTGAAAGAACACGATTATTGGTCTGTGTTTGAAAACACAGAGTATTTACTTAATTTAGGGTGGCCGGGTGACCAGCCAGATGGGTGATTAACAAATATAATAAATAAAAAAACCCATCTCAGTAGGGAAAAGTGAAACCTGTTTAATTTCCACCGGCCATGCCACAGTTAAAAGAACAAGAGCGCTGCCAACGAAAAGGGTGAAGGCATTTCTTCATAGATTCATAGATCATCGAGTTGGAAGGGGCTTGCAAGGCCCTCGAGTCCAACCCCCTGCTCAGTGCAGGAAACTAGAGGAGGGGTCTCCCATCCAAGTCATAACCAGGCCTGACCCTGCTGAGCTTTCCACGCTCAGACAAGCTGAGCCGGCGCGAGCCACAGGCCTGTATATGATAACAATCGGCTTTTGCAGGGAGGCAGGTATCATAGAATCATAGAATCATAGAAAAGCAGAGTTGGAAGGGGCCTACAAGGCCATCGAGTCCAACCCCCTGCTCAATGCAGGAATCCAGGTCAAAGCATATCTGACAGATGTCTGTCCAGCTGCACCTTGAATGCCTCCAGACTGGGAGAGCCCACCACCTCCCTAGGTAGTTGATTCCATTGTCTTATTGCTCTGACAGTCAGGAAATTTTTCCTGATGTTTAGGTGGAATCTGGGTTCCTGTAATTTGAGCCCATTATTCCGTATCCTGCAAACTGGGATGAACGAGAAGAGATCTTTGCCCTCCTCTGTGTGACATCCCTTCAAATACTGGAAGAGTGCGATCATATCTCCCCTCAGTCTCCTCTTCTGAAGGCTAAACATGCCCAGTTCTTTCAGTCTCTCCTCATAGGGCCTTGTTTCCAGTCCCTTTATCATCCTTGTTGCCCTCCTCTGAACCCTCTCCAGTTTGTCTATGTCCTTCTTAAAGTGAGGTGCCCAGAACTGGACGCAGTACTCAAGATGAGGCCTAACCAGTGCCGAGTAAAGGGGAATTATCACTTCCCGCGATTTGGAAGCTATACTTCTATTAATACAGCCCAAAATAGCATTTGCCTTCTTTGCAGCCACATCGCATTGCTGGCTCATATTCAGTTTGTGATCTACCACAATTCCAAGATCCTTCTCACTTGTAGTATTGTTGAGCCAAGTGTCCCCCATTCTGTAACTCTGCATTTGGTTTCCTCTCCCTAGGTGCAGCACTTGGCATTTATCCCTATTAAATTTCATTCTGTTGTTTTCGGCCCAGCACTCCAGCCTATCGAGGTCACTTTGAATTTTGTTTCTGTCTTCCAGAGTATTAGCTGTTCCACCCAACTTTGTGTCATCTGCAAATTTGATAAGCATTCCCTGTACCTCCTCATCCAAGTCATTAATAAAAATGTTGAAGAGCACCGGGCCCAGGACCGAGCCCTGTGGTACCCCGCTCGTTACCTCTCCCCAGTTTGAGAAGGAACCATTGATAAGCACTCTTTGAGTCCGATTCTGTAGCCAATTGTGGATCCACCTGATAGTTGTTCCATCTAGCCCACTCTTAGCTAGCTTACTAATCAGGATATCATGAGGCACTTTGTCGAAAGCTTTGCTGAAGTCCAGATATATAATGTCCACAGCATTCCCACAGTCCACAAGGGAGGTTACCCGATCAAAAAATGAGATCAGATTAGTCTGACAGGATTTGTTCTTGACAAATCCATGCTGGCTTCTAGTAATCACTGCATTGTTTTCAAGGTGCTTGCAGACTGACTTCTTTATAATCTGCTCAAAAATCTTCCCAGGGATTGATGTCAGACTGACTGGCCTATAGTTCCCAGGTTCCTCCTTCTTGCCCTTTTTGAAGATGGGAACAACATTTGCCCTCCTCCAGTCGTCTGGCACTTCACCTGTCCTCCATGATTTCTCAAAGATAATAGACAGTGGTTCTGAGAGTTCTTCTGCCAGTTCCTTTATTACTCTAGGATGCAGCTCATCAGGCCCTGGAGATTTAAACTCGTTCAGAGTAATCAGGTGCTCCTTGACCATTTGCCTATCAATCTCAAGCTGCAATTCTGCCCCTTCAGTCTGCACTTCAGGTTTGCCAGGGGGGTCATAGACCCTCTTTTGGGAGAAGACCGAGCCGAAGTAGGAATTGAATTGAGGTAGATTCTTTGGCTCCTAGATAGGGATGTGCAAAGCAACAAAACTCAAAATCATTGAGGAAGCGTATTCTGAATGGGGTCTGTATCAGATTGCAAGCTATTATTATTATTATTATTATTATTATTATTATTATTATTATTATTATTTTAGCACAAAAACATGTGCGTATTTTCACTCACATTATTTCCTAAATGTACAAATCAACTGTATGCATTTTTGAAATGTATGCATTATTATTATTATTATTATTTTGGCCTCTCTTATGAACAGCGCAATCCGACGAGGCTGCCCGTGACACTCCAAACTTGGGGGATTACGGGCATCCTACGGAAGGCAGGAGGAAGGCAGAGGTGAAGGTCACCTCTGTGCTCCTCCCACCCTGCGAAATGCTTAGACAGCCGAGTTTGGCCATCTGTGTGTTTTACCCTGGAGGAGCGTGAGGGGAGGAGCCTGAGGCGCCCCCAGGGCCCTGCGAATGCTGGCGTGGCCTGTCCCCCCCGCCGCCCTCCCCACCCACAAAACCTCTTGCGACCTCAGAGCCGCAGCTGGCACAGGTCTTTCCGCGCCGGCTGCGAGGGCGGAGGGAGGGCGCTCCGGGTTCAGAGTCCCAGCCCGACCTCGGAGCACGTTTCCGAGGCCGGAGCTGGGACTCCAAATTATCCTCGCGGACACAGGATGGTGCCCTAAAGCATGTTTGTGCACCTTTCTCAAATGTACGCATTTTTTAAATATATATATATATATATATATATATAAATTTGTTCCGTGAATCACCTCACAAGTTCGGAGACGCATGGGCCTCAGCTGTGGATTGTGCTCAGGTCTGCGTTTGGTTCCAAGGAGTGCAAACTGGGTAAATTCTGGTACAAAAAAACGGGACTGAAACAAATTTCTCATACATCCCCTAGCTACAGAATGGACACCTTTAATCTTCTCTACATTCCACCTTATGATTATTTACCAACCTGTTCCCCAGGTAACAGGTAAGTCCACCGGGGCCCACGGGAGGGCAGTTTGCAAAGGTAAGTCCACCGGGGCCCACGGGAGGGCAGTTTGCAAAAGGACCCCTTGAACATGTGGCTCACGCTGGCTCAGCTTGTCTGAGCGTGGTAAGCTAAGCAGGGTCAGGCCTGGTTATTACTTGGATGGGAGACCCCTCCTCTAGTTTCCTGCATTGAGCAGGGGGATTAGGCTCGATGGCCTTGTAGGCCCCTTCCAACTCTATGATCCTACAATCCTATGAACCTGGAGCCAGCTTGTCATTCTGATTAATTCCCAGGCTCAGCAACACTTTGCATGGCATTCAGCCCACATTCAGTCCATTTAACACATACCAAACATCCCCCTGCAATTCAGTTACACTAGAGCGGGGCTCCCTCTTCTGTTTATCAGTGAGATTACGCCAGTGGTTTAGGGTCTGCAAAAGAGAAGAACTGCAGATTGTCACAGAGAAGTCTGAGCTGGATGGGAAGTTGGGGAAGCTTTTGGGTGGTCTTAATCTGTGTTGGGGTTTAGACTTGCCAACCCTGGCAGATTGTGTGCTGTACTTTTAATAAAAAAGCTGAAGGCCAGGTCGAAAATGGTGTCTGTAGGCCAGTGTTTCTCAACCTTGGGTCCCCAGATGTTTTTGGCCTACAACTCCCAGCATGCCCCAGCCAGCATAGCTGGCTGGGGCATGCTGGGAGTTGTAGGCCAAAAACATCTGGGGACCCAAGGTTGAGAAACACTGCTGTAGGCCATGGAAAGTTTTAAAGCAGGTATGTGAAGCCTCCAGCACAGATGCCAAAATTTGCCCCCAGCAGGCCAGATCATCTGGTCTGCAGGGCCTCGAGTGAGACAACTCCCCAAAGTCATCCCCTTCAAAAGGGAGGGGGGGCAGGAGAGCAACTAAATACCCTGTTGCTTCTCACTCAGCCAACATTTTGTGGAGAAAGCTGAGTCCTGACCACAGGGATCATATGTCTCCTGGAAGCCCCAAGTGGGATGGGTGAACATGCAGTCAAGGCTGGGGGTTCCAATTTCAGTGGGGTGGTGTATCCACTCGGGCTTTTAGTCTGACCCTCAGAGGAGCTTTCCATGGTGCTGAACTCCATCCATAAAATAGGTCCGGCACCATGGATAGCTCCTTAAAAGTTCAGACTGCAACCCGCAGTGGTTACACACCACCCCACTGGGATTGGAGCCACCAGGCTCCATTGGGAACATGTGATGTTCAAGCTCATTTTGACGTTTCCCAAATTTCTCCGTGAAGCTCAGTTCGCCGCATTGCATTGCATTCCCAAATGCGACTGTCTTTTTCATCAGCAAAAATACACATTTTTTGATCAGGAAAATTGTGCTTTTGCAAAAGTGTGCACCCCGACATTGCACACTTCCCCACCCCACCCCCCCATAGGCTAGAGGATGAAGAAAATGCAGATTTGGGGGGAATTTGCACAATTGTGCACTTTCAGATGCGAACACAAGTTCAAGGCATTGCGCTCCTGCTGCTCACGTTCATGTTCAGGGTTGCGAACGGGACATGTCTGCATGATTTGCAAACCGGAATGAGACTCTCGTACATCCCAGCACCAGCTGAATCATAGAATCATAGAATCATAGAAAAGTAGAGTTGGAAGGGGCCTACAAGGCCATCGAGTCCAACCCCCTGCTCAATGCAGGAATCTAGGTCAAAGCATCTCTGACAGATGTCTGTCCAGCTGCACCTTGAATGCCTCCAGGAGAGCCCACCACCTCCCTAGGTAGTTGATTCCATTGTCTTATTGCTCTGACAGTCAGGAAATTTTTCCTGATGTTTAGGTGGAATCTAGGTTCCCGTAACTTGAGCCCATTATTCCGTGTCCTGCAAACTGGGATGAACGAGAAGAGATCTTTGCCCTCCTCTGTGTGACATCCCTTCAAATACTGGAAGAGTGCGATCATATTTCCCCTCAGTCTCCTCTTCTGAAGGCTAAACATGCCCAGTTCTTTCAGTCTCTCCTCATAGGGCCTTGTTTCCAGTCCCTTTATCATCCTTGTTGCCCTCCTCTGAACCCTCTCCAGTTTGTCTATGTCCTTCTTAAAGTGAGGTGCCCAGAACTGGACGCAGTACTCAAGATGAGGCCTAACCAGTGCCGAGTAAAGGGGAATTATCACTTCCCGCGATTTGGAAGCTATACTTCTATTAATACAGCCCAAAATTGCATTTGCCTTCTTTGCAGCCACATCGCATTGCTGGCTCATATTCAGTTTGTGATCTACCACAATTCCCTCCTCCCTCACCTTCCAAATGTGGGCAAAGCAAAGGAGGAGCAAAGCCAGCTGCACACTTGGTCGATGCTTCCAAACTTAACTGAGTCCCATGGCCAGGTCTCAGCCAGGTCCTGGAACCATCAGCCGAGTGAGTGTGCTTTACTCCTCCTTTCACGTGTGTATACACACACACACACACACACACACACACATCGTAGGGACGTGCAAATCAGCAAAAGTCACACTCACCAAAATTCTCCAAATTCTATCTTGACTCCATGTAAAGTTGTGAGCTTTTTCTTTCTTCTTTTCACATGAACATCCATGCATATTTTCCAAATGTACGCATTAATTGTGCACCTTTTTGAAATGTATGCATTTGACATGTGCTCGTCTTGAACTCTACGAACCACATTGCAAGCTTGGAAATGTATGGACTTTCACTGCAGATTGTGTCTGAGTCCATGCTCAGTCCGGAAGGTGCAAACTGGGGAAAATCCTGATCAAAACCAAACTGAAACAAATTCATCATACATCCCATTGAGAGTCAGTGTAGCATAGTGGTTAGAGTGTTGGACTGGGACTCGGGAGACCCGAGTTCTAGTCCCCACTCGGCCATGAAGCTCACTGCGTGACTTTGGGCCAGTTGCTGACTCTCCACCTAACCTACCTCACAGGATTGCTGTGAGGATAAGATGGAGAGGAGGAGGAGGATTGTGTATTCCAGTATCAGAGGCCTATGTACTTCAGTCGCTGGGGAACATGGGTGGGAAGGTGATATTGCACTCTTGTCCTGCTTGTGGGTTTCCTGTGGGCAGCCGGTTGGCCACTGTGTGAACAGAATGCTGGACTAGATGGACCTGTGGCCTGATCCTGCAGGGCTCTTCTTATGTTCTTAATGTTCTTAAGGTACCTTGGGTTCCTTGCAGGGAAAAAGGCAGGATATAAATATAATAAGTACATAAATATCCCTCATCAATAGGCAAAGTCTAGTCCAACATCCTGTTTCCTATAGTGGTCAACAGGATGCGTAAGGGAAGTCCGCCAGCAGGACATGGAGGCAACAGCATCCCCCTCAAGAACTGGTATTCAGGAACTGTAGTTCCTCAAGAACTGGTATTCAGAAGCATATTGCCCATGTTCCTGGAGGTAGCATATATCCACCATGCCTAGTAGCAATTGACAGCCTTCTCCTCCATGAATTTGTCTAATGCTGTTTTAAAGCCATCCAGGGTGGTGGCCGTCACTCCATCTTGTGGCAGCAAGCTCCATAGTTTTACTATGTGCTGTGTGAAGACGTCCTTCCTCTTATCAGTACAGAATCTTTCACTATTCAGCTTCGTTGGATGACACCGAGATGAACATGAAACGGGAGGAGATGGCACACACATGCAGGGCCGGTGCTACCACTAGGCCAACTAGGCAGCCGCCTAGGGCGCAGGGCTAAAGGGGGCGCCAGAAACACCTTGGAAAAAAAAATACAGCGCTCTCAAGTGGGAAGGGGGGCGCTAAATATCTGATCTTGCCTAGGGCACCAAACTGCCTTGCACCGGTCCTGCACACATGCCCATGTATCTCCGCCACTTGGCTGGCTGTTGTTCCCCTGTCTCTTATCTTCTCCAGAGGCAATTGTTCTGTGCAACCAATGGGTGAGCTGGATCTAGAGTCAATTCAGTTCTCTGCCTTTCTCTCTCTTTCTCTCCTGCCCTTTCCCTATCTCATCTCACCGTAACTATCAAAGGGAAATTTATGAAGAGCTCGAGGCATTGGATATTCCCTGTATTTCAATACAAACTTTTTTTTTTCCGTTTCCTTTTTCTTTTTTACCCCCATTTTTTTTTCTTTTTTGCAATCTTAAGTGAACAGATTGGTTGCTTCTGCCTGTCAGGGAATTTAAATTGCAAATGATACAGTGAAACGCAGCAAGCCAAGGGTCTCTCTCGGTGGCTTCGGAGAGCACACTGATTGCTTAGCAACCAAAGGGAGGGAAAGAACTTTATGCAACAGGAAAGATCCCCATTTTCAATCCTCCCCCCTTTCTCCCCCCATCCCCACACATACATCCTGGCCTTGGAAAGACATTTCCAGGCACAGCCTGGAGAAAAATAGGAGGTCCGTGCAATATGCTGAATCTAGAGAATGTCAGTTTTCGTTTTCATTTTTTTTAAAGAGCAAGTTAATAGTTGCCATGGTTGTTGGTTTGTGTGTGGAGTTACAAAAAGCAGGTCTGCCTGTTGCCTCTCTCACTTCCATCACTACACCATCTGTCTTAACGCTGATCTTTCCCAAGGGTTGCTGCCATTCAGCCAGTGCATATGTAGTCTAGCCAGTTAAATGCAGGCAGAGAATCTCAGAGGAGCTATGCTGAATCAGATCAATGGTCCATCTACCTCAGTATCTGGCTTCCAGTGGCGGCCAGGTATATACTTCCAGGAGGCATGCAGGGCATCAAAACTACACTTCCTGGAAGATGGACGGCTGGAAAGGGATGTGTTGCACCTCACAAGGACTGGGAAGAATGTGTTTGGCCACAGCATAAAGAACTTCATCAGGAGGGCTTTAAACTGAATCCTACAGGGGAGGGAGATGTAAACTTGGGGGTACCATTGGAAGAAGGCTTATGCACCACAACGGAGAGAACAGCTCTAATAGTGCCCAATAATAGTCTTCCAAAAAAATGTAGGAAGAAAGACAGACTATAAAGCACATGGTCTTCGATGTCTATATACTAATGCCCAGAGTATGGGAAACAAACAGAATGTAACTTGAACTCTTAATACGGGAAGGTAAACACAACTTGATAGGTGTAACTGAAACTTCATGAGATGACTCCCATGGCTGGAATACAGCAACCGAAGGATATAACTTGTTCAAAAAGAACAGATGGAACAGAAAGGGAGGTGGAGTCGCCCTATATGTTAAAAATACATATCTCTGCACAGAAATACAGGAGGATGAGCTTGTGGTAGCTCCATCGAGAGCATCTGGATTAAAATTAATGGGGCAAAGAATAAAAGGAACATGGTGGTCGGGGTCTACTACTGACCACCCAGTCAAGGAGAAGACAAGGATGAAACTTTTGAAAAGCAAATTGCCAACGTTTCAATGGAGGCATTCAAGATGCAGCTGGACAGCCGTCTGTCAGGGATACTTTAACTTGGGTCCTTGCATTAAGCAGGGGATTAGACATGATGGCCTTATAGACCCCTTCCAGCTCTACTATTCTATGATTCTATGATTCTAAGGCAACAGACATCTCCCGTTGTTTCTGCCACCACCATCACCGCAATAAGTGATATGCAGAAGCTAACCTGTGACATCAGCGATGTTTGTGTTCACCAAGAGTCTCCGAGCTCCACCTTGAAACTTGGATCAGCTCGCTCCCCTTCTCAGTTGTGATCTGTTTTTCCTCTTCATTTGAATGAGGAAAGTCAAGTGCGCGTCTCAGCATGCATTTTTCTAAAGTGCGCACCCTAATGTGCACCCCCTCATAGACAAAAGTGTGAAAATGCATTGAGGATTCCTCCCCTAATGCACATTTTTAAAGTGTGAGTTTTCCTAACATATGCATTTTGTGAACGCATGCTTGGGAATGTGAGAGTTTTCTGCAGGAACTGTGCTCCCATTCATGTTAAGAGTTACAAGTGGGGCAAATCAGAGTTCAAGATAAAACAAAATGAAATTCTCGTACATCCCTACTTGTGATTTTAGAAATACATGATCACTGGGCAGAGCCAAGGACAGGGGTGAGCCACGGTGACTACTCACAGGGATGGAGCCTGATGGGTTTTGATCTGGGCAATTTGTGGCCCTCCAGATGTTTTGGCCTACAACTCCCATTGCCCCTAGATGGCACAACCAATGGTGAAGTATAATGGGAGTTGTAGGCAAAAAGATTTAGAGGGCACCCACGTGCCCACCCTTGGTTTAGATGCAGCAGGTGGTTCCGCATTTGCATTGTTGGTGGTGAGTCATGGGGTGAGTCCTGGTTAGGGTGGCCCTGTGTCCTACTTTACAGAGCCCCATCCTCTACTTCAGGGGATTTTTTTCAGTCCAAGAGCCGAATCCTAATCTGGGAAAGGTCTTGGGGGCCACATTCCATCTGTGGGCCATAGGCAAGGCAAAGTGGGTGCGGCCAAAGGCAAAGTGGGTGGGACCAAAAGGTGAGCCTCACCCATTTCAATCATACTCAGAAGTAAGCAGGACACGCCTCTGCATGACTACTCAGAAGTAAGCATGAGCAGCATGTCTACTCTATTATTATTATTATTATTATTTAGTTCATTTCTATACCACCCAATAGCCGAAGCTCGTTCTGGGCGGTTCACAACAATTCAACTATTTATCCAAGTAAGCAGGACAAACCTCTGCATGTCTACTCAGAAGTAAGCATGACCAGCATGTCTACTCTATTATATTATTATTATTATTATTATTATATTATTATTATTATTATTATTATTTTAGTTCATTTCTATACCACCCAATAGCCAAAGCTCTCTGGGCGGTTCACAACAATTCAACTATTTATCCAAGTAAGCAGGACAAACCTCTGCATGTCTACTCAGAGGTAAGCATGACCAGCATGTACACGGACAAGCGTAACCCTCCACAGTTAGCACCTGGACAACAGACTGAGTAAGCACATGGGTTACATGGTCACAGACTTCTCCACCATGATGAGATGTATTGTATTTCTATTTAAATTATAGCCAGTATTTCTTAAGTTTGCATCAACACCTATAACTTAGCATATGTACCCTTTTGTCCTCTTTTTTGGGCAATGCTTTAAGTGGCCACGGCCAGGTGAAAATGCATTATTTTGAACTGCATTCAGCTTTGTTGATTTTTTGCTTTGTTGGCTTATTTGTGTGGCTGCTCTGGTCGGAGCACTGTTCACTGTGGGAGACGCCTGGTCCCCTCTGAAGCTCAGCGGTCATCTTTCTGGGATTTCTTTTTAAATACCATGGCTTTTCAAAAGGGTTTTCTCTTTACCTGCTCTCTGAGGTTAATCAACTTGTTCTATATTCTTTTAAGAGGATTAAAGGAAAGGTACATCCAATGTAATTCCCACTGGAAGGACACAGCTTTTGCCCCCACCTACTCTTTCGGGCTCAATCCACCGGGGAAGGTCTCCTGCTGAATCCTCATTGAAATGGATCCGCTTTGGCCCACTTCATTTCAATGGGGCTTGTTGTGAAGGAGGGTGTTGTTCTCGTGGACCCTGTTTTTGCTCTGTACCAATTCCGAGAAGATCTAAACGGTTCTGGCTTTTAACAACCTTGCTCAAAATTCTAATATATAACCATTACCATTTCTATATTATAAGGGGGTGGTTGTTGTTGTTTGTTGTTGTTGCTGTTGTTTTTACAAAGACCATTTGGGATGATAAGCAGTGCAACTTTATGCATGTCTACTCAGAAGTACGTCCTACTGAATTCAATTTATAGTATGCAACGCTGCCTGTGCACCCGTGGGACCAACCACTAGAACAGTGTTCTCCAACCTGGCTGGGGCATGCTGGGAGTTTTTGTAGGCCAAAAACATCTGGGGACCCAAGGTTGGAGAACACTGCACTCGAACGATGGGAAGCTAGCAGTTCCTAAGGCAACAAAAATGAGCTGAAATGCTTGTTCCCGGAACAGGGAAGGTCAGCTGAGCTTGCAGAAAGAGGAACAGAATGAGTGGAGGCTCAGCGGCAGTCCCGGATACTGGCCCAGGGATGGGAGACACTGAGAAACTCAACCCGCTTGCGCTCAGTGGACTTTCGGCACCTCACCGACTCAAGTGCCAAAAGCAGGCCAAGTCGGGCGGGGGGGATGTTCCGCGGCTTCCGCTTTTAACGCAAGCCGTGATTTGCTTTTCTTTCTTTCTTTTTTAATGCCAGGGAAATTTGCATAAATTCTAGCCACAATTGGTGCAAATTGCAGCCAGAATTTATGCAAATTTCCCTGGCTTGGGGGGGGGGGAAACACCCCACAAATCACGGCCCGCTTTAAAAGTGGAAGACCACATGCTGGCTTGACTCATGTCAGAGTGAGTCACGCCAACGTTGGGTTGACGGGCCAGAATTGGGGGGGGGGGAGGGCTGAGCCAGGCCAATCTGCTGGATTTTGACACACACACACCGAACCAGATTCCTCGCACATTCCTAGATACTGCCCTGTATTTTTAATCCTCTGGGTGAATTACAAACAGTTGAAATAATAAAATGCAGGACACATTTTGAAAAAGAGCAAGATACAATACCAAATGACAAAGAGCGCAGGAATAGATAGATATAAAGATATAGAAGGAACGGCCATAAAAATCTGAAAACTAACTACCCATACTCACACAGCAATCTGTAACAGGAAATGATAATAATGATAGAAGTGTTGTTAAGGCACCGTTGCCCTATTGTACATATTAAAGCACTCAAGAAAGGATTGCAAAGAATGACCGCCAGCTTTGTTGTGAGCCTGAAAAGAGAGCTTTTCTGTGGTCTGCTCTACTCTGGGGGAGTTTATTTTCTATGCTAGGAAGAGACTGGGGAGAATTCGCTCTGACCCGGCAGCGCCCCTGGCAGTGGTTATGCCTGTCTTCCTTGCGCACAACTCTCCTTGCCTCGGCTTATCATCACTGGAAGCATCTTTCAGATTTCAGCAGAATTCTGCCTCCGATCAATGCTGACCTTAGAAGCCACTGCCTTGGGAGGCCCACGCTGTTTTCGGCTGTAGCTCAACTTAGATCGGCAATGAATAGCACCTCCGTTCGACAGCAGGGCAGCAGCCAGGAGAGGAAAGGAAGGTGTGGGGTGAATTAGCAAATCATGACTGGCAGCTATGCCAGTGCAAGAATCCCAGACTGCCACAAAAGATGGTGATGTCAAACCAGGGGCAAAACAGATGATACGGTGCACAGGTGCTGGGGACAAACATATGGAGAAACCATCACCTCATAAGAACATAAAAAGAGCCATGCTGGATCAGGCCAAGGGTCCATCTAGTCCAGCATTCCGTTCAAACAGAGACCAACCAGCTGCCCACGAGAAACCCATAAGTAGGACATGAGTGCAACAGCACCCTCCTGCCCATGTTCCCCAGCAACTGGTGTACATAGGCATACTGCTTCTGATCCTGGAGGTAGCATGGAGCCAATCCAGACTAGTAGCCATCGATAGACTTCTCCTCCATGAATTTGTCCAATCCCCTTTTAAAGCCCTCCAAGTTGGTGGCCACCACTCCATCTTGTGGAAGTGAATTCCATAGTTTAACTCTGCGCTGTGTGAAGAAGGACTTTGCGTTGTCTGTCCTGAATCTCCCACCAGGGGATGACCCCATTGTGTTCTAGTATTGTGGGAGAGGGAGAAAAATGTCTCCCTATCCACTTTCTCCACACCACGCATAATTCTGTACACTTCAATCATCTGGTCTCCCCTGACTCACTGAGGAGTTCTGAAACTTACCTTTTTTTCTTTTTTTTTTACAATCTATGACAGTGTTCTAGGAGACTGTGTTTCTTCAGGCAGGATATCCTAATGGGAAAGAGTTTCTGAGACTCTTTTGTGAGTGGGTGTGTGATCTACTATAGCAGCCTTCCCCAAACTGGTGCCTTCCAGATGTGTCAGACTACAACTCCCATCACCCTCAGCCATGCTGAAGTAAAAATATGTGAGAAAAATGTAATTCCCCTACGGTATGTCATCAACCCATTCAGAAAAAACCTCACCAGCTGGAGAGGATGAAATGGTAGGCGGTCGAATGCATGATGCCTTAGCATTCATGCACATCCATGTATTAATGTGCACTAGAAACAAACCTCTTCCGAGCTTTCAATGTAAGAGGCTTGGGGAGATGGCTGAATCCTGAATAATGACAACTCTAGCAACCCAGAGCCCCTGTTTTTCATGCAGAAGGTTGCAGGTTTAATCTTCAGAATCTCCTGTTAGTAAGATCTCAGGTTGCAGTGTTTAGGGAGAAAAAGGCCATACGGCAGGAATGTACAGGAATTTTGTTAATGTTCACACATCATGCGAACATGCTGTGATCATCACCCCGAGCACGAGCAGAAAAGCACATTCTCTGAAAATGCTTGCGAATTCCCAAACTCGTGTTTGTACTTGCAAAAATGTGGATTTCTATGCTTCATTCTATGGGGAGGGGCACATTTTGGGTGCACTCCTTTGAAAATGTGCATTTCCCCCATTTGAAATGTGCGCTTTCGCTGTTCAACTGAAATGAGAAAAGTGTGCAAATGAACAGGGCACATGAGGCAAGATGAGGTTCAAATTGGTGTTTTGTGAATTGCTTCTGCACCCATCCCTAGCGTAGCTCAGCCGTAGAGCACATGCCCTGCATGCCGACAGTCCCAAGTGCATTCCCTGGCATGTCCAGGTAGGTCTGGGGAAGACTCAGGTATGAAATTCTGGAGAGCTGCTGCCAATCAGTGTTTATTTATTTATTTATTTATTATATTTATACCCCGCCTTTTTTCCTGCAAGGAACCCAAGGCGGCTTACATAATCCTCCTCCTCCTCCTCTCCATTTTATCCTCACAACAACCCTGTGAGGTAGGTTAGACTGAGAGTCAGTGACTGGCCCAAAGTCACCCAGTGAGCTTCATGGCTGAGCGGGGACTAGAACCCAGATCTCCCGAGTCCCGGTCCAACACTCTCACCACTACGCCACACTGGCTGAAGTGTAGACAGCACCATGCTAGATGGACCAATGATCTGCCTTGATATAAGCAATTTCCTATGTTACTATTTTTCAACAGGCCTTTTGATTAGACCTGAGCCTATGGCCTTGGGTTGGACGGCCTATGTATTAGAGTGAGATATTTGATGGGTGGTATACATGGGATTTTTCATACTGAGCAGTTGCTGTGCATCATATTGATTTTATTATGACATATTGTGTATTGTGACCTGCCCTGGGATGAGTTGGTGATGAAGCATGGGATATAATTTTTATAAACAAACAAACAAACACACAAACTCCACACACAAGCACTTGAATTGGTCTAGCACTGCAGTTCTAAGCATGCTTTCTAAGAAGTAAACTCCATTGAACTGACTTCGGTGGGACTTACTACCAAGTAAACATACATAGGACTGTAGTACTATAAGGGTCTCTGTCCTCCAAGATCCAGCCCAGCTGTAATAACCTCATCTGGTTTAAAAAAAAAAAAAAAAAGCAAAACAAACAAAACAACAACCGCAACAACAACAAAACCCCTAGAATGCAGACTTTTTTTTCTTTTTTTTTTAAGTAAGACAAATTTTATAAATAAATTAAGAAACAGAAGGTCTGTGTCTTTCCAGGACCTTCTGCATATCACACTCATCAAGAGCATGGCTGCATCTGAGCAATTTAGAACAGGAAATTAAGCATCATATGTAGGATCTTGCCACCTGTACTGTGGTGTTACTCCTCGGAGTGACTGATTTCCCAAGACAAGGAAAAGGCCTTCTTTAATCAGCTGGCTGACAAAGATATCCTTCCAGTGTTTCAGATATTCAGAATATTTAAAAAAAAAAAAAAAAAATCATTCACTTTTGTTTATTTGCAGTTTGCTTTATTATTCATGGTCGCTATTATTTGGGGCTGAAGTGCAAAGGAGTCTCCGGCTTGTATGTTTGTCCTCCGTGGAGGGCTGAGAGGGCCTGAGGAGAGAGTCATTTCAGCTCTTCTGAAAGTTTTGCAAGACCTCCGTTCATCTGCAAGTGGATTTAAGATACTGTTGCTAAACCTGAGCTGCTAGCAGATCAGCTCTAAGGTGGCTGGGAATTATGGGAGTTGCAGTCCAGCACATCTGGGGGGGGGGACCCCACCAGGTTGGGAAAGGCTGCAGTAGAAGGCAACTTCAAATAGAGAACAGTCCCTTGGAAGCCTTTCAAATGCAGGACTGTCCTATCTAGAGGAGGACACACGGCCACCCTAAGCTTTCCCCAAAGTATGATGGAAAGGAGATACAGAGCTCAGGTTTAGCAATCTCTTGTAATTAACTCAAATAATGAATTATTGTAATTGTAATTAGGAGGCAGGAGCAGGCAAAGGGAACACCAGGGCAGGGCAAACTGACACCAACAGCCCTGTGGGAAAGAAGAAGGAGCGAAGGAGGCAGGAGCAGGCAGAGGCAACATCAAGGCCTGCTCCAGTTGGACCGCCCCCCTGCCACCACCACCACCCTGGGAGATGAGAGGGGAAGCAGGGCCACAGGGAAGCCAGTGTTTTTGTGCATTGTTGTGAACCGCCCAGAGAGCTTCGGCTATTGGGCGGTATATAAATGAAATAATAAATACATACATACATACATACATACACTCCTCATAAGTTCTAAACATAAAACAAACATTTGCAAAAATGAAACAACTGCCCAAATGTTCCATGTTGCCCTTCACATTTTGAACGGGTAGTTGTGATGCTGAACAGCATATATATATATACAGGGCTTTTTTTCTGGTGGAACTCACCGGAACTGAGTTCCAGCACCTTTTCTTCTATTAATTGCATTACAATTTAATCGCCATCTACTCCCGAGGAAATGTAATCCAAGAGTTCCGGTACCTTTTTCTCCAGAAAAAAAGCACTGTATATATATATATATATATATATATATATGAAGTTCTGACTGACCGACTGGCTGACTGACTCATCAACACCCAGTTCAAACCGTGTAATCTAGGAACGTGAAATTTTGAAGGGACATTGCTTTTATGACGTAGGTCCCCACTAAGGAAGGATTTTTGGAAATTCTGTCCGTAAGGGGGGGGGAAAGGGGGGGAAATCGCCCCACTCTCATATCTCCTATGGGCAAAACAACAGGGGAGCAGTTCTGCAAATCGGCCTCACCTCATAATTGCGGCAGGAGCCAATAGGAGCAGTTATGCAAATAGCCCATACGACACTTAGAATGTTCGTATGAATTCCTGCAGGGGCCAATAGGAGTGGGTATGCAAATCTCCCCTAGGCCATTTAGAATGTTCTCTAAGGGGGTGAAAAGTGAGGGAAACTTTTTAAATGACTGCGTGACTGAATGACTGTTGTGTGTGGGGTGTCATCGCATAGGCTCCATCACGTTTTGACGGATCTACCCCAAACTTGGCACGGTCACTCTTCATCACCTGTAGACTCTCAGGATTAACCTGATTTTTCTTCAAGATCAGATATTTCTGTCAGAAAAGATTTCTGCTGCCAGCACCCAGCCTAAACGTTACACTTTCAGTCAGAGACACTGTATCTTTTCCATACAGCTCTTGCAGGCCTTCAAGGAGGGGGGGGGAACCCTTTTCATTTTTAAACCTGTTTTTTTTTCTTTCTTCTTCTCTATAAAAAAAAAATTCAAAATGCAAATTGAAAATTTAAATGTAAAAACAAGTCGCAGAGGCAGACTTTGAAGGTAGCGGGGATTGACCTAAGGGAAGACTGCTTCTCACATGGGCAGTTTTACATGGCCTGTTGAGCTCACCTAACTCTCTGGTCATCCTGAAGGGAGAACCACTAATGTAGTTTACAAAGAAGTACTGAAATAGGGTTGTTTTTTGTAGGTTGCAGATGCCAAATAAATAATTTATAATTTTTGGTCTGTCTCATTGTCTGTTTGTAAATCCAACACGAAAAAAAATTCATGGTCGCATATGAATGGAACAACTGTCTTTGTTCTGTTGCCAATACGCCCCGACTAACGTCTGTAATAAACATTGCTTATTACATTAAGACATCAACCTGTAAATTATATTTCATACAGTTTGGACAAAAAAACTCATGTTTCTTTTAAAAACAATTGTACCAAATCCTAAAATCCACGCGAGCGAAGCCGCAGGCAGCAGCTAGTAAGGGATAAAATCAAGCCTATGTGGGACCCCATAGGCCAAAGAGTCATGCATGAGCCCTCCATTCTGAAGCCTCACCACAAAATTGCTCCTCCCAACCCCGAGCCCAGCAAGGTGGTTCAGAAGGATACCATGGCCAAAGGTATCCAAAGCCGCTGAGAGGCGCAGCAAGACCTCTCGGAGGATACTGTCTGGGACCAGGATATCTGAAGGACCTCCTTCTCTCTTACAAACCTAACTGTTCTTTAAGATCATAATCGGAAGCCCTGCACAGGTGCCCCCCACTTTCTCAAGTTAATCAGATGGCAACTGAGGGCAGCAGGGCCTTCTCTGTGGTTGCACCTTGTCTTTGGAACAGTCTCCCCAGGGAAGTTCACCTGGTACTTACTTTGAAGTGGTGACTATTTTATTCTCCCAGGTCTTTATCTAATCCACTCTTTATCTGATATGATTTTACTTGGTTGATCAATATTACACCATGGTAAAAAATACTTTACCGTCCCTTCTTTAATGTTGTTTTACTGGTGTTTGGTTTCTTTTAAAGAGAGTTTGTTGTCATAATGACTTCGGTATTCTTTTATTGTGATCTGCCTTGGACACATATGAAGACAGGCAGGATATAAATGCATTAAACAAACAAAACAAAACATTCAACATGAACATCTGCAGTGGAGAACCGTTGGGGATATAATTAGTTTGAGCTCCATGTAGCTCTTTTGCCAGCAAGCAAAAGCAGTCATAGAACGATCCTTAAATCCACCGTTCTGGCATAAGACAGAAGTATCTTATGTTCCTGCTTCTAGCAAAAGATGTCTGAAATATTTAGGAACATGATCTGATCATTTAAGACTCACATCCGTATGGATCCAAGCATTATAATTTCCGTTGTGGCTTTTATCGCATCTTCAAGGAGTCGAGGGCACCACAAAATCATGTTATTGATTTCATCCTCACAACAACTTTGAGAACACACCAAGAGCCCTGCTGGATCAGATGAAGGGTCCACGTATTCCAGTATCCCTTCCTCCCAACACTGGCCAATCAGATGCCTCTTGGGAAGCAACCTTCCCCAGCCTGGTTCCCTCCAGATGTATTGGATTAGAATTTCCAGTATCCCCCCAGTCAAATGCTGGGAGTTCTCGTCCAACACATCTGGAGGGCACCCGAGTGGTGAAGGCTGACCACAGCATGAGATGAGAGCACAATGGCCCTCTCCAACGGTCATTCCACAGCAACAGGCCTTCAGTAGCAGATTGGTAGCTGTCATCGCTAAATGCCATTAATAGAATCATCATCTATGAGTGTGTCTCATCCCTCTTTGAAGGCACCAGCTATCACCACACCTTGTGGCCCTGCAAGGTAGAGTAAGCTGAAAGACAGCGTGATTTGCTCAAGGTCACTCAGTTTGTCCAACTCCATATTCATGGAGGCTAGGCCCACCTCCAGCTATGACCTAGGCAGGACCTCCACCTTCAAAGGGAGTATACCTCTAAATGTCAGGTGCTGGGGGATAAACAGTGGGAGAGAGCTATTGCATATGGGCTTCCTGGAGGCATCTGGTTGGCCACTGCAGGATAGCCAGGCTAGACAAACTAGGAATAGGTGGTGATTTGTGGATTTTGTTAAATCCATTCCATCTGTGTTTGGCGGATAGTCAGGCATTTTTTTTTGTTCCATTGCTTGCTCATTGAACCAGCCAAATTATTTCCCAGAATTCCATTCTACTTGAGCTAAATCACGTTACTCCTAATGTGCGCTTGCACTAATGTGCATTGGTTAACGTGTGTTAGCGCTAGTGGGCATTAAGGGTGCAATCCTACCAATGGCGCCCTCAATGCTCGTAAGCCTCCAAACTCAGAGGCTTACGTTACGAGCGTCGAGTGCAGAGCGGGAGGAGAAGTGGAGGTGATCTCTGCCTCCCCAGCTCCTCCTGCTCTGCACTTCAGTTAGATGGCCTGATTTCGTCCATCTAGCGGCGGCACTTCAGAGGGGGAAGGAAGCAGGATGGAGCACCCCCCAGAATCGCTGGTATCCTGGAGGCCCCCATCTCCTCCCCCTTCCCACCCTCTCCGGGGTCAATTTCCCAACCTCGGAGAGGCAGCTGGCGCTATGCTTTCCTCTCCGGCTGCAAGGGGGGAGGGGGATCAGAGCATGGATCCCCAGCTCCGAGGTCGGAGCTCTGTTTCCAACCTCAGATCTGGGGATCTGAACTACCCTATGGCCCCCTGGATGTTATCTAGGGGACCCTAGGATCACTCTCTAAGTAATGCACGTTAGCCCTGATCCTCCCCGCCCCCCAACTGAAAAACTGGTCTGCTAGTCTGCTGAATCCGTGCAACTTGGAAAAAGCTGGCCCACTGTGGAATCCGCAGATTGGATTCACAGAAATCCGAACTCCTTTGAATCCGTTGTGGATTTCTCTGACACCCCTAGGAATAGGCAACCTAGTGCCGTCCGGATAATTTGCACGCCGAGTCCCACGGGTCCCAGCCAAAATGGCAAATGGTTAGGTCTTCCTTGAGTTGTAGTCCAGGACATCTGGAGGGCACCAGTTTGCCAACCCCTGATAGAAGTCTGGGGTGATCCAGCAGGCCTCTTCTTATGCTCTTATGGCTCAGAGGGGTCTGAACCCAGCTCTCCCCCTCGTCCAAGTCCAACTGCCTATCCCTTGCATCACGCAGGCTCTTTTTCACTTTGCACAGATGCAAAGCAGCTGCAGTGCTATCATCAGGGCCCCGACAGCTATTTCTGCTCAGACAAAAGCAAAGCGTTCTTCCCTGCTTGGGTTCTGCTGTCCTCGCATGATCACAGTGTGCAATGGGTAGACCGCGGCAGAATCCTAGGTGGGCAGTGATTTGATTCAACCTTTCCCTGTAAACCCAGGGTTCTGCTGCGCGGAATAATTAGTGTATGCAAAAACGCTTTTGAAGATGAAAAGCGCTAAGTGCTGCTCTTATTATTATCATTACCATTATTATTAGAGGCCATTTCTGCAGAGGCCGACTGGAAAAAAAAGAAGAAGAAGATAATGGCTGCCTTTCATCTTCTCCCTGTTTCAGGGAACCGAAAGACCCATTTCTTGAGAGGCTATGAGACGGGAGCCAGTTTGGGAGGGAGGCAACGAGAGACCAGGAGACGTTCCTGGCTGCTGAGGAAGGGGCCGGAAGAATCGGAAGGCCTTGATCTGCCCCCAACTCCCTGAGCCTAGATTCACAGATGTGTATCCCTGGTAGATATTAGGCCAGCCTTTCCTTAAAACTAATAATGAACAGAACAGCAATTAGCGATGGGGCAGATCCTGACCTGGTCCCAGTTTGCTCACTGGATTTGGTGAGTCCACCCTTTAAGGCAGGGGAGTTGAACCGCAGGCCTTGGGGCAAAATCTGGCCTAACTGGAGTCCCAAAACAGTCCTCTGGGGAAGGAATGTCCCCTTCCCCACATCACCCAGTGATCCCCCCCCTCCGACAATGGATCATTTGATGTCCCAACTTTTCTGCGATTTCCTCCCCGTGTTAAAAGGTTGAAAGCGGGGGAGACTGGTGACTACTAGTTCGGTGGGGCTCCTAATCCACTGCAGCTTTTATTCTGAACTTGATTGGAGCGATCCATGGTTCTGAACTCCACCCGCAAAATAGGTTCACCACCATGGAGCACCATGGATAGCGCCTATAATAAGGCTCAGAATAAAACCTGCAATGGATTAGGAGCCCCACCGAAACAGGAGCCATTAGCCCCGCCCCCGCTGGATATTTCATTTCAACCCTGAGCTAGCCTTCTTCCTGACCTGACTGTTTCGGGGCTGCCTGGAGGGTTAACGCAGCCTGATTGGGGCGTGGGGGCCACAGTCCACACATGAGCTGAGGTAGGGCCCCTGGTCAAATGACACCCCACCTCCGCTGGACAGCTCCTATTTGTCCCTTATGTGCCGGGAATGTGGAACCCTCTCCCGAGTGACCTCCGCCATGCCCCCTCTCCGCTGAGCTTCCGCCGCTCACTAAAAACATGGCTATTCAGGCGGGAATATGGGGTGGGTTAAGATTTTAAGATTTTATACTGTTTTAAATGCATTTTATATTTTATCGTGTTGTACATCGCCCACAGTGGCCAGTTTGCCGGCCAGATGGGCGATTCATAAATACAACCAATAAATAAATAAATAAATAAATGTTTTTGTATGATGGAGCATTCAATCGTGGGAGCCCTGCTCTTCCGCCCGAAATGGTATAGTCATTTATTTATTTATTTATTTATTTATTTATACCCCGCCTTTTTTCCTGCAAGGAACCCAAGGCGGCTTACACAATCCTCCTCCTCTTCTCCATTTTACCCTCACAACAACCCTGTGAGGTAGGTTAGGCCAGTGTTTCTCAACCTTGGGTCCCCAGATGTTTTTGGCCTACAACTCCCAGCATGCCCCAGCCAGCTATGCTGGCTGGGGCATGCTGGGAGTTGTGGGCCAAAAACATCTGGGGACCCAAGGTTGGAAACACTGGGTTAGGCTGAGAGTCAGTGACTGGCCCAAAGTCACCCAGTGAGTTTCATGGCCAAGCGGGGACTAGAACCCGGATCTCCCGGGTCCCAGTCCAACACTCTCACCACTACGCCACACTGGCTAACCATCTCAGGGAGGACTCTGCCTCGCATGAACGCATCACCTTCCATATGAAAAGGCCTGCCCCCCTCCAGGTGATCTGCCTCTGATGAATCGTTTCACTATTAGCTAATGGAGCTCTGATTCTTCATCTCTTGGTGCCACCGTCTCTGAATGGCTATCATTTTTTGGAGCCCCAAAGATATTATTCTCGCAAAATAAATTTGTTAAGCCGTTATTGCCCTATTTCCACATTTTGATTGAGTCCAGCTTGCATTACCAGTAATAGGATTTTCAAGGAGATGGTGGAGGCAGTCGTGGGAGGGGAGTTTCCTGGGCAAATAATAACCATTTTCCTGCAATTTAAATGCAATTTATGGCTTGCTATTTATTCCTACCTCCACCCTTCTTCTTTGGATCTATGCTCCTCACTCTGCTACAGTGAGGACAAGTTATGGAAATTCATATGGACGGACTGTTTTCTGGACACACACACACACACACACACACACGCAGATGCAACTCTTCATGATTCCCCCACTAGAGATGTGCAGACATTGTAAAATCCATTCTGTCTGCGTTTCTCAGATTGCCCGGCACTTTTCGTTCTGTCGTCCGCTCATTGACGGAATTGGATGTCGCACAAATGCATCGGTACGCATTTGCGCGAATTCACAGTTGCGCAAATGCGCACTCCCGAAAATGCACAAGTCCCCCCAACATACGCAAATCCTCCTAAAATGTGTATTTTCACACTTTTAGCCTATAGGGGAAATGCACATTTTTAGTCGGTGTTTTTTTTCGTTTTCTGTATTTTTCTATGACTAAAATTTGCATAAAATTACAGAAAGTTTAAAAAAAAAAAAAAAAAAAAAAGTCCACACTCAATTCTGCAGAATCTGCACAACTTGGGAAAAGCCGGTCCCCTGCAGACTCCGTGGGATGGATTCTTAGGAATTAGAGCTCATCCAAGTCCGTTGCAGTCAGATGTCTCCAACGTCCCTGTGGAGAAAGCCTGAGCACGCACACAGTGACACGAACCCTGACATAGTTTCCCCTTAGCGACCACACGTAGTTTTCCCCTGGCAACCCCTGTCTGCATAATCCCCACCTGGGGGGAACAGGAGATGCAGGTCTGGCCAGACAGGTACACAATGGGAAACATCTACCCGAATCCACAAGAGGACACATGGACCATCCGGAGGTGAAGGGCAGTCTCAAAGAGCTGCAAAGTATCCCCTGAAGGAACCGGTAAATGCAAGACGTCACCTTTCCCGGGCAGGAATGAGCCCACCTGATCATCAAGGGGTGGGAAGGGGGGAAGGATGGGGTAGAAAACCCCTCTACCCACCCGAAAAGAGTTGTTGGGAACACGGGCGGGCTGACACCTTCCAAGGCCAGCCCCGGCTGGGTCAAGCAGTTCTCTTCCCCGAGCACGGACGGGCTCGGAGTCAGGCTAGGCAGACCAGAAGCTTGGAAGCGTAGAGTCTTTGGTGCAAGGTAACTCTATTGCTGCAATACGCTAGCCTGGGAACAACTCAGTATTTCCGATATATGAGGTCACAACCTGGTTTTGTTTATGCTGTAGTATTCCTAGAAGTCTATTAGTTCCGCTCCATTAACCGACCGTAAATAAAGCGTCTATTCTTTGATGTGAATGGTTACGTGTGCTTTTTAGGTAGCGATTGAGTTTAAACTGCTTAATATCCCCTTGACGGGCTATATCTCAGTGCCGGTTAACCCGTTTCGTTAAGTGCCGAACTCACGCAGGAGAAGACCCGGTTGCCGGTCTTCCACAGTCACTATCCCCCCCCACACACACACACACCCTCGCACCTCACCACACATTCCACATCCCATCAAAGGCAATACTCCCGTGAAATCTAATGGACGAGGAGTGCTCTTTCGTTTTCTGAGAGGGCTGCTGGTCTCCTCCCATTGGCTATCATCAAGAACTTGCTTCCAATGAATTCTGGTGTTCTGCCCAAATCCAGGACAGCCTCTGTAGTTCCTGAGCCCGTCACTCAGGCATCCTCTGCTTACTTTTCCATTGTTTCCCACCTCTCTACTCGGTAACAAAGACCAGAACCTTGATTTTTAAAAGAAGAATTTTAAAAGAAAAAAGAAAAAAAGAATCTGCCTAGCAAAGTCACATTGTTTTGCAAGCACTCTGTGCTCTGAAACAAAGATACCTGAACATGGGAATTGCTGCTACATGATTTACTTATTATTAATAAATTGTAAATAATTATAATAATAAATTATAAAGTATAAATAATTAATAACATTAATTAATTATAAATCAATAATAAAAATATTGTATGTGATCTGTGTCGTTATGTTTGTGTTTTTTAAATTTAATATTGCTGTTCCTTGAATATCTTAAAGATACACACACACACACACACACATATATATTGTCAATCTGTACAGGCCTGTGGCTTATGCTGGCTCAGCTTGTCTGAGCGTGGAAAGCTAAGCAGGGTCAGGCCTGGTTATTACTAGGATGGGAGACCCTTCCTCTAGTTTCCTGCATTGAGCAGGGGATTGGACTCGATAGCCCTGTAGGCTCCTTCCAACTCTATGATCTATGAAATCTATTAAATCTGTCCTCCCTCATCCTGATAACAGAACCCTGATGAATGTGAGATAGTGCCATTCTGGGCAGTAAGGTACACATTCAGCCTGCGGGTGGTATTGTCATAATATATATTTATTTAATTATTTATTTATTATATTTATATCCCCGCCTTTTTTCCTGCAAGGAACCCAAGGCAGCTTACATAATCCTCCTTCTCCTCTCTATTTTATCCTCACAACAACCCTGTGGGGTAGGTTAGGCTGAGAGTCAGTGACTGGCCCAAATTCACCCAGTGAGTTTCATGGCCAAGCGGGGACTAGAACCCGGATCTCCTGAGTCCCAGTCCAGCACTCTCACCACTACGCCACACTGGCTCTCATACTCATAATACTGCTGCATTAGAAAGTAGGAAGTTTATAAATATATGAGGCAGTATCCTACACTATCCCTCACCCATGCTAGCAGAGTGGAACCACTAGTACAACAGGGACTAGTGGTTCCTGAAACAACTAGAAGCAAACACAGAAATGCTCCTTTCTGGAATGGAGCAGGTCAGCGGAGCTCTCAGATCAGAAGGGGGTTGTCTCAGGAGCCCTTAGTTGCTGTTATGCGAGCGGCAGGGCCTGCTGGCACAATAAAACTAGTGGAGGTGCAGCAGCAACATAACATACTGCCCATAAAGTGTGATGATGGAAGAAAAGGAAAAAAAGTACAAAGCATAGAATCAACCATCCACGTATAAAAGCAATCTGTCCTTGCTCAGCAGCGACGGTATTGCAAAAACAAACTCAGCGAGTCGATCCCTGGCAAAGCTCTTTCCAACTGCCACATTTAATTAAACCGCACAAGGAATATAAGGATGTTATAAAGTCAGGCAAGCCCAGCATCGGCGGACGGCATCCTCGGGAAGCTGCCAAGAGCCCACTGCTGCTTATGCCACTGCTTCTGGGTCCCCTTTTATGGCAATCTGATGAGAGGCAGGCAGCTGCCTTTGTAACTTCCCACAATGCTCCTCGGTGACTCGGTTACAACGGTGGCTGCCGAGAGCTCATTGGAGGAGTACTACTGCCGCCGTCCTCTTACCCTTCCAGCGATAGGCCCACCAAGCCTCCCTGTATCCTCTCCCATATCCATGCAACTACAGGGAGGGGGCAGCGGAGGCCCCAGTGATATGGCCCCTTCTGAAGCTAGACCTGGCCCTGAAGGCAGACTTCCTTGGGCAAGGGTAGGGATGGATAAGTTTGCCAGTGCTGGTTTCTCTGACTCGTTCCCCCCCCCCCCATTTTAGGTTCAGCTCATTTCAAACTTTGAGAATTTCTCCAGTCTTAACTTTGGTTCATCCCAAACTTTGAGAGAGAGATATTTTTTAATCTCTTCACTGAACGTGAATCGAAAGTAGAGATGCACATCAGGACAAATCCTCCCCCAAAGTTAAAACAAAAACAAAAACTGGCTTGCAAGTCTGTGGAATCCAGGTCACTCGGAAAAAGCCGGTCTGCTGCAAAATTGGCAGGTCGGATTCATAGAAATCCAAACTCGTCCAATTCCATTGCAAATTTCTCCGACATCGCTAGTAAGGACAACAGATCTTCCCCAAACAAACAAACAAACAAATCCCAATAATCTTAACACACACACATTGAGGGATTCATAAAATACATGGAAACACCTACAAGAGGCAAATGTTAAATCTTTTTTTCTGGCACGTCCTTTGAAAGCCATTGTTTTACTGCATATATATATATATATATATATGTGCGTGTGTGGAAAAAATATTATGTTGCAGTGGTAAGCAATACATAAAAGGGCTCATGTATTTTAAAAAAATGAATTATGCAAATGTGGCCTCGCCTTCCTTCCGTGTGAAATAATATAAATGTAAAACAAATCTTAATAACATGTCATTCTGACTTAAAATGCTTGAAGGGGGAAGCAGAACGGGGAGGGAAGGGAAGAGGACTGGTTATTTATTATTAATATTATTGAATCCGGTGCTAGAATCCTACACAAAAATCCTACACCAGGAGAAATTGAAACATCTAATGTCAAATACAATCGCTGTGGTCGAATTCTTCATTTGGAGCCCCAGGGGATTATGTAGCTGACATGACAAATCCAATACATTCTCACATCTTCATCCACGCATTATTGGAGGGAAGGGAGCCTCCTTCCCTGTCTGTACATGCACCACACATGCAAACACCCACCTTTGCGTAGCAGGAAAGGAAAAGAGCCTTTCAAAGACCCACATGTGCTCCTGCAGTGCTGAAACACCCAAAGACCTCCCTCTCTTCCGTATAATGCAGGGGTGTAGAACATCAAGCCCGGGGGCCATGTCCGGTCCTCCAGGGGGCCATGTCCGGCCCTCCAGGGGTCCAAATCTGGCCCCCTGGGGTTCCCCACAGGGTTGTGCCTGCTTCCCCTGCTTCCATCCCCTTTCCCCCGACCACCAATCATTTGGTGATTTCCCAGCTTCTGTGCAGTTTCTTCCGCATTCTCAGAAGTTGAAATTACTCTCTTGGACTTAGTTAGTGGCAGGAAGAGCTTGAAGCTACAATATGCTGGTATTCGGGGGGCCACCTCTTTTGCCTTTGGCCCCGCCCACCACTGGAACGTGGCCCCCGAGGGCTTCTCCAAAATAGAATTCGGCCCTCGGGCTGAACGGGGTTCTGCACCCCTGCTATAATGAGAGGTAAGAATGTAAGAACAAGGCTGTCCTAAGACATCTTGCTACCTGAGGCAAAGGAGAAGACATAGGAACAAAGGAAGCTGCCTTCTACTGAGTCAGACCCTTGGTCCATCTAGCCCAGTATTGTCGACACCGACTGGCAGCAATGGCTCTCCAGGGTTTCAGGCAGGAGTTTTTCCAGCCCTACCTGGAGATGCCGGGGATCGAACCTGGGACCTTCTGCATGCAAAGCAGGGGCTCTGCCACTGATCCACGACCCTTCCCCCTCTTCCTGCATACATAAGCAAACTGGACTAGCAGTTTAATCTTAGGGACGAGCGAGAATTTTGTTTCAGTTCAGTTTTGATAAGAATTTACGACACTTTGCAACATTCAGAGCAATAACAAAAAAAACTCACCCTTGAGATTAAAAAAAAAAAAACAAAGTTGAATGCAGGAGACACTGGAACTGGCAGATCCATCCATCCAGGCCCAGGGCTCTGAGTGTTTTGCTCTCAAAAGTCTGGGTTTGAATCTCTGCGTATTCAGCCATGTTTGTGGTGCTGAATTAGGGTTGCCAGCCACCTCTTTTTTTTTTTTTCTTGACGGGCTCCTCATCAGTAACACCTCCATGGCAGGCAGGTACATCATGGTCCTCTTCATGCTGAGAAAAGTTGTACCTATTGGATTTGGCCAGTGCAGATGGTTGAGAATTTCGTCTCAGTTTGGTTTCAATAAGAATTTACCCAAATTCACCAAGTTCATATTTGGAAAAGAAAGACCTTAAGATTTTTTTTTTAAAAAAAAATTCAAATGTGGGGAAAAAGTAAAACTGGCAAATTCACTCATCCCTAGATCTTCCGCCTGAGGTAGTTGCCTCACTCTGTTTAATGGCAGGGCTGGCCCCAGTGTAAGAACACCCTCCCTTGGTTCAAGGTGAAGGTTGTCTACCCAGTTTAGAGATGCCCAGCAATGCCCACCTGCCCCCACAAGAAATTCCACTACTTTGATTGCATGTCTTGTCTTGATGTTCTGCTTCCCTGCGTCAACTTTTGAGATGTGCAGACATGCCTCCACACCCACCCAGCCCAAAAAGAATCATTTCGTGAATGTAATGAAAGCTCTTGAATTAATGCTAGACCTCGGGGGGGGGGGTCACTCAGTGACATTTATGGGCAGTAGGTTCATGATGACAGGGAAAAGAAAGTGCTTCCCAAATGCACTTAATTTCATAGCTTTCATAGATCATAGAGTTGGAAGGAGCCTACAAGGCTATCGAGTCCAACCCCCTGCTCAATGCAGGAAACTAGAGGAGGGGTCTCCCATCCAAGTAATAACCAGGCTTCACCCTGCTTAGCTTTCCACACTCAGACAAGCTGAGCCAGCGTAAGCCACATTTGATAATTTATACATTAACAAAAATGTATGGGATTCCATACTGTGAAATGGGGTGACTACCACTGGCTTAGATGGCTTTAAAAAGAGGGATTAGAATAATAGAATCATAGAAAAGTAGAGTTGGAAGGGGCCTACAAGGCCATCGAGTCCAACCCCCTGCTCAATGCAGGAATCCAAGTCAAAGCATTCCTGACAGATGGCTGTCCAGCTGCACCTTGAATGCCTCCAGAGTGGGAGAGCCCACCACCTCCCTAGGTACAGTAAAACCTTGGATTTCATCTGGTTTTCTACTGTGGGAGGTAGGATCCTGGACTAGGTGGACCTATGGCCTCATCCAGCATGGCTCTCCTTATGATGTCCCTCAAAATCCCTGATATTTCACCGAAGGAGAGACTCTCATATTCACTTCAAGTCTAGTTCAATAATATCCATACCTAAAATACACCAATAACATTATCTCCACGTTTGACAGGAACCGACACTTTCACCTATCTGAAGCTTTCCATAGTTCAACCGTCTCAAAATTTAATTAAGCTCATTTAGCCGATAAGCAAAATATCCCTTTCTTACCTCAATATTTGGTGCCTTCTGTCACTTCCAAGTCTTAGCAATTAAATATTTTGCTCCAACCAGAATGTTAAACATTACTTCTGTGCCCTTTTTCTATAATCCTTTGACAAAAATGGCAAATGGGTTGTATGGTAGTAATATACTTGCTATTTTCTTTATTTTTTAATAAAAAAAACTATTTTTGAAGACATGATATACATAGGCAAGTTTATCACAGATGCAGGGAGGGAAAACAGCTTTGCAGTAGCCACGTTGCCATCAGTTGCTTCTCTTGCCTTGGGCTTGTACATTTTATTTGTGCTTAGCCTCTGCTCAGATTGTGCAAATCAGCAAAACTCAGGCTTGGCGGAGTTCTCCGAATTCCATCTTGAAGCTCATTCCAACTCAAGTCTGTCTCAGATTGCAAGCTTTGTTTTTCTTTCTTTTTCTCATGAAAAACCATGCGTATTTTTGTGCATATTTTTCAATTGCACACATCAAGTGTGTGCATCTTTGAAATGTGTTGACTTCGGCCGCAGATTGCGTCCGAGACTAGTCCATGTTCAATCTGGAAGGTGCGAACTGGGTAAATCCTAATCAAAAATGAACTGAAATTAATTTTTCATGCATTCCTAGTCTCTGCAGACTGTGGGATCGATCTAAGGAACCATGAGCGGAAGGAAAAGAACCACTGGCGGTCTTCTTCAAATACTTACAAAGCAGCTTCTGCAGAGGTATATTCTGCAACTATAGCAGATTTATTGCGTCCACAAGACATAGTGGAATACAGGAAGCTGCCTTCTACTGAGAAAGACCATTGGTCCATCTAGCCCAGTATTGTTGACACTGACTGGCAGAAGCCCTCCAGGTTTTAAGGCAGGAGTTTGTGTTTCATCAACGTTGCCTCCGGAAAATCCTGCGAATTACTTGGGAAGATAGACGAACAAATGTCAGTGTACTGGAAGAAGCAAAGACTACTAGCATTGAAAAAATGATCCTTCAACGCCAACTTCAGTGGACCGCTCATGTTGTTCGAATGCCTGACTGCCGTCTCCCAAAGCAGTTACTTTACTCCCAATTCAAGGATGGAAAGCGGAATATCGGTGGTCAATATAAGAGGTTTAAAGATGTTCATAAGGCTAATCTAAAAAAATGCAATATAAACATCGAAAACTGGGAAGCTCTGGCACATGAACGATCTAAATGGAGGTTGGCCTTTCACAAAGGTTCCATGGACTTTGAAGAAGCCCGAGTGCAAGGTGAAAGGGAGAAACGTGCTAAGCGAAAAGCACGTCAAACGAATCCTTTACAGGACCATCTTCTATCTGGTAACCTGTGTCCTCACTGTGGGAAGCTGTGTGGATCTAGAATTGGCCTCCACAGTCACTTACGGACCCATCGCTAGAGTCTACACAATCTTCTTTAGAATTTCCTCCTTTTATCCCGGAAGACAATCTTACTCGGTCACGAGTGATCGCCTGACTTGATGATGTTGGAGTGGAGATCGGGAGTGGGTAAAGGGAAATTGAAGTGGAAGGGAGGAACTGTTGGCAGCATGAGACATTGGCAGTGTCAGCAAACACAGTGGGAGCAGGAAAAAAAATCTACGGTAAATTTGGCAGATGGGGCCATGGGATGTACTAAACACTGTGGGGGCACCATGGGGTTGTTAGTGGTGGGCAGCCCACCAGGGACCTGACCTGCCTCTTGCTCGGCAGACACTGCTGCTGCACCCGCCGAGCCGAGCCAAAAGTGAACGTACGCCGAGCCACTCAGCGAGCTTCTGTGTTCCTGGCGGGCAGATTTTTACATAGAAAATGGTGTAAGATACGTTAAAAGCTGCTGCAATTTGCGTAACTTGTGCAAATTGCTGCTGTTTTGGGCATGTCTTACAGCATTTTCTATGTAAAAAGCGGCCCGCCAGGAACCCGGAAGTCGCTTCCCCCCAGCTCGGCTCGGGAGAATGCGAGTCGAGCTGGGGAAGCAGGTAGGTGGGATGGAGTTCGAGGGGTTGAGCCTGGCGAGTTCGCCAGACTTCCGCCCCCCAAATGAAATCTGCACACATCCCTAGCCGCAAGAAGTAAAAAATATTCTGTTTTGTCAGGCTTGAGTCAAGCTGAGTCAAGCAGATCCAGGCTGAAGTCAGTCAGATTCAGCCAAGTAAGTCAGGTTGAAACCAGATTACAACAAAGCAGGACTGAGTAGATCAAGTTGCAATAAATATCTCATGTCAAATTAGTCATGTCAAAGTAAGTCAGTCAGTTCAGGTGAATCAAAGCATGATAAGTCAGATCAAGGTGAGTCACAGCAAAGCAAACCACTGGTCAACCCAAGTCAATGCATAATCACAACAGGTTACAGTGAGCCACAACCCGGGATCTGGGTAGCTCCCAGAGCATTCTACTAGCTGAGCTATAGAAAGATGTTGTCTCAGCAAAGGACTGGAGTCTTCTGAAGCCTTATGAAAACTAGCAGGGCCTTTTTTCTTGCAAGGAACCCAAGGCAGCTTACATAATCCTCATCCTCCTCTCCATTTTATCCTCACAACAACCCTGTGAGGTAGGTAAGGCTGAGAGTCAGTGACTGGCCCAAAGTCACCCAGTGAGTTTCATGGCCTTAGCAGGGACTAGAACCCGGATCTCCCGAGTCCCAGTCCAGCACTCTCACCACTATGCCACACTGGCTTTATACCAAGTCAGCTGATTTGTCCATCTAGATATTGTTTTCCCCAGCACCTGCTGGCTGATCCTGGGTCCTTCTGCATGCCAGCCATGTGCTCAGCCACTGAATTGTCATCCCTGCCAAGTGTGCCATCCCAACAGACAATCGAACTGTCAGCTGAGATTCTCTTGCTCCCTCATTTTGAAACTCTTAAGAAGATAAGAGCATAATGCGGGATCAAAACAAAGGCCTATCTATTCCAGCATTCTGTTCTGAAACTCTCAAACCAGATGCCTATGGGACAGGGATGGTGCTAGGTATCAAAATGACCTGGGGCTCAGGCCTACAGGACAAAAAAAAGTACAGATTTGCATATTCTAATTTATATGTGCTCTAAAGTCTCTTTCTCTGTGTGTGCATCTTTAAAGAACCCTGTCTCCTAAGGGCACCCCTATTTGTAAAAAAGGATATATGGACAGGGAAGAGGAGGGCATTAGATGCCAGGAAAAAAACCTCAGGCAGAAAGATTCAAGGGGGGTGGGCAGAAGGGGAAGCACATGTGGGCAAAAAGCCAGCTAATCCAGGGGGATCCGATGCAACAGAGATCATCAGGGCCCCTGTACCTTTATTTCAGAAGGTGTCCCTGGACAGCGGGTGTGGGGCAGAGGGCCTTCCAGAGAGTTGGGGCTCCAAATGAAAGTTTCAGGGCTCCAGCCCTAGTGGGCCACCCCCTAACACCACCTCTGCTATGGGAAGTCCAAAAGCAGGACATGAGTGCAATAGCACTCTCCCACTCACGTTCTCCAGGAACTGGTTTTGAGAGGCATACTGCCTCTGCTACTGGAGGCAGTATCTAGCACAGGGCTCTCCAACCTTGGGTCCCCAGATGTTGCTGGACTACAGCTCCCAGAATCCCTTGCCATTAGCCATACTGACTGGGTATGCTGGGAGCTGTAGGCCAGCAACATCTGAGGACCCAAAGTTGGAGAGCCATGATCTAGCCATCTTGTCTAGTAGCCATTGATGGCTCTCTAGGTTTGCTTCACCTGGCATGCTCAGAATTCAGCCATACAGTAATACCTCGGATTACGAGTAACTCGGTATACGAGCATCTCGTAAAACGAGCAAAATTTTATCATTTGTTTCGATTTGGAGGACGAGCGTGTCTCGGAACACGAGCCACACGCTGTGCCCCCGACTAGCACTTAAAGTGCCAGCTCCCCAGCTTTGCCTAGCCGGGAGGGAGCCCCATGGAGGCGAGGCGCAGCCACTCACTCTGCGGGCGCCTCGCGCTGCTGCGCCGGCTCCCTGCCTGGGAGCCCCATGGAAGTGAGGCTGCTCGCTGTGTGGGCGCCTTGCGCCCCTGCGGCGGCGCCTTGCACCGCTGCGCTGGCTCCCTCCCCGGGAGCCAGGAAAGCACCCCATGGAGATGAGGCGAGGGAGCCGCGTCGCTCGCTCTGTGTGCGCCTCGTGCTGCTGCTTTGCCTGCTTCCTGCCTGGGAGCCGGCAAAGCGGCAGCGCGAGGCATACACAGAGCGAGAGGCCGCACCACGCCTCCATTGGGCTCCCTGTCAGGGAGCCCAATGGAGGCGAGTGAGCGGCCGCTCGCTCTGCCTGCACCTCGCGCTGCCGCTTTACTTGCCAGGGAGCTGTGTGGAACTTTGCCAGGGAGCTGCGTGGAGGCGTTCCCGCTGCTCCCTGCCTCTTCCAGCGGGGGCTCGCCTCTCTGCGAGCCGCCCGCGCTGCTATCGCCGTTCCCATCGCGTCCCTTGCTGCTCCGGAAGTGACGCGACGGGAACTGCAGGGTCCCGTCGCATCACTTCCGGGGCAGCAAGGGATGCGACAGGACCGGCGATAGCAGCACGGGCGGCTCGCCGAGGAGGTGAACCGCCCCTGGAAGAGGCAGGGAGCAGCGGGAACGCCTCCATGCAGCTCCCTGGCAAAGCTCCACGCAGCTCCCTGGCAAGCAAAGCGGCAGTGCGAGGGTCCCTTCGCGTCACTTCCGGGGCAGCAAGGGACACGACGGGACCAGCGATGGCAGCGCGGGCGGCTCGCCGAGGAGGCGAACCGCCCCTGGAATAGGTAGGGAGCAGCGGGAATGCCTCCATGCAGCTCCCTGGCAGGGAGCTGGCAAAGTGCTTTGCCGGCTCCCTGGCACAGAGGTGCGGCCACTTGCGCTGCGGGCACCTTGCGTGCTGCCGTGCCGCTTCCCTGCCCGGGAGCCGGCATGGCAGCGCGCGAGGCACCTGCAGAGCGAGTGGCTGCGCCGTGCCTGCCCTCCACGCACCATTTAATCACTGCTTCGCAGGCTCCCTCCATGGGGCTCCCTGCCAGGGAACCAGCAAAGCAGTGAGTAAATGGTTGTGGAACGAATCATCTGAGTTCCCATTATTTCTAATGGGAAAACTCACTTTGATATGCGAGTGTTTTGGATTACAAGCATGGTTCTGGAATGAATTATGCTCGTAATCCAAGGTATTACTGTATTTGTGTAACACAACCGGGCAAGTTCATCTTTAGGATAGAAACCTTTGTTTTGCAAGGTGGCTACCAGGGATGTTGAAGAGTCCTTGGTCTCGAGTCACGAGTCGAGTCACGAGTCTTTGGACCCGAGTCTCGAGTCTGAGTCCGAGTCCTTGGTCCAGAATGGTGGCTCACGAGTCACTCCCAAAGCTGACTCCACGAGTCCCTATTAAAATCAATGGGGGGTTTTCCCAACAAAATAAGGCTACTTCAGATGTGTGGCTTAAATAAATTCTAGGCACAAGTGTGCCTTTTTATTTCAAAACTCTGCAAACTGATTTTGATGAGAACAGACCAGGCAAACAAACCCAAAATAACCAGGCAGGCAGAGGAGGCAGGGAACCCCAAAGCAGGCAGGCAGGCAGAGGCCTTTGTCTTGGACAATTCAAACTGTGGAACTGGTTAAGAAGAGACCAGGCAGGCAGAGGAGGCAGGGAACCCCAGACAGGCAGGCAGAGGCAGCCAAACCCAAAATGTCTGAAAGGTTGCATTTTAGGAAAATGATTTTAAAAAATAAAATCTTTGCCGGCGATCGCACTTCTCTCCACTCCTTCTGGCACAGCCCAGGGATGTTGAAGAGTCCTTGGTCTCGAGTCCCGAGTCAAGTCTCAAGTCCCATTAAAAATACTGGGACTCAAGTGGGACTCAAGTCAGAGGGGGGACTCAGTCCGACTCACGAGTCGAGTCCTGGAGTCCGAGTCCCCATCCCTGGTGGATACATTTCCCCCTTAGAACTCTCTTATTTCAACCCATTCCAAGGAATAGTACGAAACCAGGAAGACCGGGTGACCATGACTTTTAGCTTCTCAGTTCTGCAATTTCTGAGATCAAAATGTGAGGTGTGTGTTTGTCAAAAAAATAAATGCTGACCTGAACGTCTGCTCATAAAGGAACATATGAAGGGAGGGCTGAAAAAACTCCAATATGCTCCCCCAAAGGCACTTAAACAATAAAGAAAAACTGTGTGCTATTGGGGTAGCTTCCACAATGTCACATGTGCACCATGTCAAGCACCATTTGTGGCTTGCCTGCAGCCAGTAGATGCATCTGCCTGCTCATGGCACGTTCAGCAAGTGTTAATTGATCATCTCAGAAATTGTTTCCTCTTGGATTCAGGAGTCCTTGTGCCATGCAGTTGGACACACACACCCCCTCTCGCAAGACTTAGACTGTGCACAAATAAAGATGCAGCAATAAACCAACCAAGCCAGAGCCAACACTTGCTATTACAGACGGTTTTTGCGACAAAGTCTAGGTAGATGCCAGGGGCTGACCCCAGCAGGTCCAGCAAGGCCCCGCTTCCATTCCGGAGTTGTATGTAAAAAGCCTAGGGGTCCAGCCAGAAAAAGGACATGGGGCAACATTAATGCCCAGCTAGCCCTGAGGGCAGGACATGTGACAGAAGGGAGTCTGACACCCAGGACTGATGCTCAACCTTGGACTGCATCCTCAGCCGCAACCTGCAGCCCTCAAGTTGATTGCAGCACCCTTGGAGGTGCAGTCATATCGCATGCAGAAGGGAAGAGTGGAAGGTGAGGGAAGGACTACCTCTGTGCTCTGCAAAGCTTCAGATAGCATCTCCTCCTCCTCCTCCTCCTCCCTCCAGCCTCAAGAATACTTCGTCATTCTGTTTTTCACACCCTGCAGTCAGAGCCAGAAGAGGTGAGAGTGGTCGCTATAGTAACTCCTTTCAAGCCTTCTGCTAATTCTGTTCTGCTGTCGCTTTCTGAGAAAGGGTCTTAATCTTCTCTTCCTCTTCTTCTTCTTCTTCCCTGGAGCTGCTTTGGATGTTCTCGTTTGGCATTTGTAGTATAACGGAACCCGCATGTCTCCCTTGCGCTGTGGCCCTACATCTCGGCACGGGGCCACAGTTGGAGATGTGCACTCCCCCGTTGGCATGATGTCGAGCGTGGAAGTGTGCACCCTCCTCCCGCGCCCCCGCGCCCCCACGCATTCCACATTGTGTTGTGTGAATGAGGTCCGTACTGGGATGTCTCAGGTCCAAACGTGCATCCATTGGGTCGTGAGCCGATCCAAACAATTTCACGGGGAACTGTGAAAGAACTGTCAACATCGGCGGTACCTGAGGGCCAAAACAGACATTTCTTTAAATGTGTCTAGCAGCCATGTCTTTTCATTATTATTTTTTTACTCTACGGTCGGCACAGGGCCTCCCGATCTGGATCTTAAAAGTCCTCATATCCCCCACACTAGATTCCTAATCCAGGTTGCAGGCCCTGCACCTACCCTAGAGTAAAAATGGGGGGGGGAGAGAAGCCATAGCTGCTAGACATTTAAATTCGTGTCTGTGCTGGCCCTGAGTTAATTGGATCGAAGCTTGATGAATGATTCAACCAAAGTTCTACTCACTTCCAAATGAAGATCATATTAAGTCTTGTTTTGCTTTGCCGCCATCTCTCAGTGTATGGATTTATTTTTATTTTTTTTTAAGGGTAAGGGGGGAAGTGCTTTATTTAACAGTTGCCAAAAGGAGCCTACATTGATGCTGAGCGGGGGGGGGGGGAGAGAGAGAGAGAGAGAGAGAGAGAGAGAGAGAGAGAGAGATCTCCCTCTCAGGAGCTGAGGAAGGTTGTGGCATTGCCCTTCAAACTGCACAGCAACTGAAAGCTGTATACACACACACACACACACACACACACACACACACACCAGAAACTGGATTTGGGGGGGGGGCAGGAAGAGCAGGACAACTCTAAGCAATTGAAGTCAAACTGCAATTTTGTTGATGGTGCTGGGTTGGAGGCGGGAAGAGGGGATACAGTTCTGATTTCTAGTCGTTGCTGTTCGTGCTTGCTCACATATATAGCCGAAAATATGGATGGATGGGAATAAGCCATGGTTTAAGAATACATATATTTATACACGCAGCAGCCGACATCCTGTCTTGACAGGCCAACAATAGACAGGCACCCCGGGGAAATGGTAGCGACCGATCAAGAGATAGTGTGCGCCAGGGACTAATAAATCTCCAGGCTTACATCAGAGGAACTGTATCTGGATATTGGATGATCTAACGGACAAGGGATGTTCTGGTGGTCCGGGTTGTAAGGGTGGTTCAGCACTTGGGGGCAGGAATAGATATTGGCATAGAGTCGTGGTATTTTTGAGTTGGGAGGGACCTTGGAGATCATCTAGTTGAATCCCCAGATCAATACAAGATCTACAATCCTTCCTTGGTAGGGACTAGGGAGGGACCAGAGCACATGTTTGGCATGCAAAAGGTCCCAGGTTCGATCCCCGGCCTCCAGGTAGGGCTTGGAAAGAATCCTGCCTGAAACCCTGGAGAGTGGCTGCTAGTCAGTGTCAACAATACTGGGCTAGAGGGACCAACGATCTGACTCAGTATAAGGCAGCTGTTTTGCCACAGGATCCCCAAAAGGGATGGGCAAAGGTTCTTTGAGAGATTTTCTGACCATAATAAATACTCCTCCAGGAAGTCAAAGCCAAACCTGTTTATTGTAAAGTTAAGCCACAAGTACAACAATGCTACTCCCAGTTCCCTGATGGAAATCCCACCCCTTAGCTGCACAGTCACTGTCCAACCAACCCGAATGCTAGGTCCAGCAGCTCTCCGCCTGGGTATTTATTGGGTTTCCATGTTGGGCTTCTGCAAGGCTCTCTCTGCACAGCGTCCTCTGCTCCTCCTTGCTCCTTCCAGTTCTTCAAGGCTCTTCACACACAACCAACTAACAACCACCACCTCAGTCTGCACTTGCTCTTCTGAAATAGCACCAAGCTTCTTGGATTGCAGACCTCGTGCTTCATTGCTAGCACCTGTGCTGTTTGCAGTGTCATCCCTCTGGCCAGCAGCCAGATCACGCACAGGTGAGTTGCTCCTGCATTGCATCAGCTTGGCAAGCAGCCAAGTAATAATCAAGGCCGGTTGCTGATTCTTAAAGCAAACCTACTTTCTTAAAGCAAACCCTGATTAAGGGCAGCTGCCGGCGTGATCATATCACGCCAGTGCTTAATGATTTGCACTGGCTACCAGTTGCTTGCCGAGCCGAATTCAAGGTGTTGGTTTTGACCTTTAAAACCCTACACGGCTCCGGCCCAGTTTATTTCAAGGAGTGCCTCCAGCAACATCAAGTAGGCCGCTCAACAAGGTCTGCCACGGATGGCCTTCTCCTTATCCCATCAGCCAGAGCAGCCAGGCTGGTGGGGACTAGGAAGAAGGCCTTCTCTGTGGCGGCCCCCACATTATGGAACTCCCTCCCTAGTGACCTTCACCATGCCCCCTCCGTGATGAGCTTCCGCCGTGCATTAAAAACATGGCTGTTCAGGCGGGAATATGGGGTGGGTTAGGTTTTTAAAAGCACTTTTTAATATTGTTTTAATTATTATTATATTTTATTGTATTGTTTTATTGTATTTTAATTGTACATCGCCCAGGGTGGCCGGGTGGCCGGCCAGATGGGCGATTAATAAATATAAGAAATAAATAAATAAATAAAACCCAGAGCATAGAGGCAGAACTCTGCACAACACTCCTGTACTCCTCGCCATCTTCCGCGAATCCCAGTATAGCAGCTTCCTATGTTCCTATGTTTAATGCAGATGCAGCTTCCTTAGTGGATGGTCATCCAGCCTCTGCTTGAATACCTTCAGCCAGGGCCAACCCTACCCTTAGGCAGGGTGAGGCAGCCCCCTTAGGTGGCAGATGCTGGGTGATACGGAGGGGGCAGCACAGCAACCCCTGGCCATTCTCCTCTGTGGGAGGGACAACGCTGTGTGTTCCAAGCAATTTGCCATGTATGCCCTCTAGGCCAGCCTGGTGTCCTCGGGTGAGGTGGGAGATGCCGTCCCGTCAACAGTGTTGAAGTAAGATGCAGGCGTCAGTCCAGCTGGCTTCTGTAGAAAGAAGGGGCCGCCATTTTGTCCTGTGCCTGAGGCAGCAAAATGTTTTGGGATGGCACTATCTCTTCAGTGAGGGAGAGCCCACCGCCTCCCGAGGAAGTCTGTTCCACTGTTAGGAAGCTTCTCCTACTGTGTAGCCCAGATCTGCTCTCCTATCATTTCCACCCATGGGTTCTGGTCCTGCCCTGCCCTCTGGAGCAACAGAGAACAGGTCTGCTGAATCTTATGCACCACAGCCCTTCAGATATTTGAAGACAGCCAACATGTATCCAAGGGAGCCTCCCCTGCATGTATCTAGCGATGTATCATCGAGCCTCGAGTGGCGTACCGGACCGAAATCGGCCCGCTCACGCCCGCACGAGCCTACCTTGCTCCGTCGGCGGCTTGCCTCTCCACGGCGAGCCGCCCGCGCCGCCCGCTCTGGTCCCGTCGCGTCACTTCCGGCACCGGAAATGATGCGACGGGACCCTGCGCAGGCGCGCTGGACCCCCGTGCCACGTACTGCGCCTGCGCAGGGTCCCGTCGCGTCATTTCCGGTGCCGGAAGCGACGCGACGGGACCGGAGAGGGCAGCTCGAGCGGTGCGGAGAACTGCTCCGCGCCGCTCAGAAGATCGAAGCGGGGGGGCGCTGCCGCGGAGAAGCGAGGTGGGGGTGAAGCACCCCCCCCGGTTCGATTACACCACTACGATATGCCTGTGGTTCTTAAAGCCAAGCAGATACCGCACCCCACACACCAAGCCATACTGAACCCCAAGGCTCTTGGCTGGTTTTCTTGCTTTGCCATCTAGCTGGGCCGATGTTTCCATTTTGAGAAGAAGTGCCCCATCACTTCAAGAAGGTTGCTTGTTGTGCTCCTACACTGTTATTGCATGAGCAGCAGAAGAAGGAGCTGGCTGGAATATAAACCAGGCCCAGTCTGAGTCACAGAGCAGCTGCCATTATGAGGGGGGGGCAGTGAGTGGTCTGGAGATCATGTCCCGTGAGAAGTGGTTGAAAAAGCTGGGCATATTTAGCCTAGAGAAGAGAAGATGAGAGGGATACATCCGCTGCTGGCTCCAATGTTAGTTGGGCAATGCATCCTCTCCAAGGTGTAGTCTGAACTGGGTCATTTTGATTAGCAGGGACACTGTCGTCATCTGCCACAACTACCCCTCAGGTTCCCTGTTCTCTCTGAGCTTCCTTGCAATCCTCACAGTAGCTGTGTGGGGGGGAACAAATGTTCTCAGCAATCATATGTTGGTTCCCAGTTGTAATAATATGTTGTACCCAGTTTTGCGGTAAATGCTTATGTTCCGGACACACGCCAAGGAGTTGCAAGCATTCTTGAGACAGCCGAGGGATGGGTGAACGAGCCACGTTCGAGATCTCTAGGATTCTCCGACCGGCGGCCGTCATCTCGCCACTTGTCTCATCCCCGGTTCCTGTTCCCGTTTGCGATCACGGCCCGCTCTGTGCGAATGGGGAAATTGCACAAACCGAGCAGCAGCAATCAAGTGCAGCATTTGCGCGACTTTCCCCACTGTTTGCGCAGATCTTGTAACTTGTGCAACGTTCCTCCATAGACCAAAATGGGGCTTTCAGTCTCTGCAGGGGAAATTTGCACAAAATGGAGCTGGGGGAAGTTGCGCAAATCGAACACGAGCACATGTCCAGTGATTTGCGAACATTTTTGGTGGACACGTGCTTGCGTTCAGACTCACATTCGGGGCTTCAGAGAGGGCATGCTCGCAAAAATGAAATTCTCACACACCCCTTGGTCCTCCATGAAAGGACCAAGTTATACTGGGCAGATGATAACCCTTGATTTTGTTCTCTATGTAACCCTACCCCGCAGATTTATGTGGAGATAAAGACTTGGAGCGGGGGCTTGGCACACTGACAGCACAATCCTAAGCATGTTTACTCAGAAGGAAGCCCCTGTGAGTTCCATGGGACTTACTTCCTCTTACATGTGTTTAGGATTGCAGCGTGTAGATGGTAAAAGTCAGTATTGCCTTTGCATAGATATAAATCACATAGAGATCAGCTCCTGGGGATTCAGCACACTTCAGCTCACGGGAGCTCATTTGTTTTTTTTACTAGAAGCCTGAGATTCACCAAATGGAGCCAAGTGCAACACGGTAGCTTAGGCAGTGGAGATAATTACCAACTACACCTAATGAGCTGTATACTAGGATGACGTACAAGTTACTATGCACTGAGGACTCTAGTAGCCTAATTTAGAAGGGGGGGGGACTTTTATTTGTTTTTATTGTTTAAAAAAATGTGCGGGAGTCAGGAACCCTTACTGATCTACTGCAGTATCATCTAGTGATCTACCAGCATATCCCAATCTACTTTCGGCCACCCCTGAGTCCAGTTCCATCACACTCTAGTGTGGGGAGGGGGCAGCCACCAGGGGTCAGGGGGCCACATTGTTCCTCCCGACCCCCCAGGAGTTGCACCCCATGCACACACACCCCATGGTTTTGGAAGGAGACAAGCAGAATCACACTCCCGGGAGTGTGATTCTGCTTCCAAACAGGGTGTGTGCATTCCCCGCACACCTTGTTTTCATCCAAAATTGCCACCACCACTGCAGCTGCAAATTCCACAGCAGCAGCAGCAGCAGCAGGGGACCACAAAAATGGCCATGGAGGGGGCACACGCAGCCTATGGGCTGAGCGTTGCCCGCCCCTGCACTGGTGCGTGACTAGTAAGCATCACAACCCAGGGTGGAGCTTTACACATGAAGGGGGTGGGGTGGTGATGCAAATACAGAGCATCTCCATCCCCAGCGGCTCCCAACGGTTCACAGCCGAAAGGCATCAAAAGCTGCACTTCACCTGAACCCGCCAGGAGCACTTTGGGGTGAAAATTATACCACCGCTACGTGCTCCCTGCAGGAGGCCCACCCAGTCCTGCCGTGAGAATGCTTGGCATTTCGGTGGTTAATTTCCCCCCTTGTTCTGGACGGTGTCACGTTTCCTGGGTCTTTTGAGCCCAAAGCCAATGTAGCCCTCTCCATGTTTTTTATGGCACGATGGCTTGGCCAAAGTGCTTTGCTCCAGAGAGAGGCCCGTACCTTCCTCCCAGTCCGATGCCACAATCCTTTGTCATCAAAACCATGGGCTCTGAAGTCTCCTTTTGTCCCGAAGACTGACTGCTCCAATAATAGATTCCCCTCTCTGCCCTTGGCAGGATAATCCATCTCTAACAACTGCTATTGTAAGTCAATCAAAATGTCAAGTTAACTCTCACCTTTTGTTACATCTTAAACCCCTGTAATCCCAGTGCTCATTGCTGCATGTTAAATCAAGCTTCCGTTGTCTCATCTCCCTTGATGCCCCCTCACGCCGTGTAAGAGGCATGGAGCATTGGGGCCCATGTATGGTGTCAGCTAAGGTGGAGGACACATGGATAGATATAATTAATGAGGGTGCTCTGTGGGACTCAGGGAAACTCATTTCAGAACTCCTGGCCTTTGGACCGAGTAGCTCTGTGGTTGAAGCTGACCCACAGTTGCTGTGGTGAAATTCAGAAATGTGGATCCCATGCCACAGGCAAAGCCTGCACATCATAGAATCATAGAATCATAGAAAAGTAGAGTTGGAAGGGGCCTACAAGGCCATCGAGTCCAACCCCCTGCTCAATGCAGGAATCCAGGTCAAAGCATCCCTGACAGATGGCTGTCCAGCCGCACCTTGAATGCCTCCAGAGTGGGAGAGCCCACCACCTCCCTAGGTAGTTGGTTCCATTGTCTTATTGCTCTGACAGTCAGGAAATTTTTCCTGATGTTTAGGTGGAATCTGGGTCCCTGTAACTTGAGCCCATTATTCCGTGTCCTGCAAACTGGGATGATCAAGAAGAGATCCTGGCCCTCCTCTGCGTGACAACCCTTTAAGTACTGGGAGAGTGCTATCATATCTCCCCTCGGTCTCCTCTTCTGAAGGCTAAACATGCCCAGTTCTTTCAGTCTCTCCTCATAGGGCCTTGTGACATCATGTCACATCAGGCCTGTGGCTCACACTGGCCCAGCTTGTCTGAGCATGGAAAGCCAAGCAGGGTCAGGCCTGGTTATTACTTGGATGGGAGACCCCTCCTCTAGTTTCCTGCATTGAGCAGGGGGTTGGACTCGATGGCCTTGTAGGCCCCTCCCAACTCTATGATCTATGAACTATATGAACCTCATCCTGCATAAGGCTGAGCCAAACTGCACCCTCCTTTTTGCTACCTCATTCATAGGAATGGGGGAGAAATTTATTGGGTTTGCATTTTAATGTGACCTTCCCTGATTTTTCCTAATGTGACCTTCCCTGATTTTTCACTTTTGAGCCAGCACATGAACTGAAACTCAGTTCTTCTTTGAATGTCGCACTTCCACCCATTTTGCAATGGAGTTCTCCAGTCAAGAAATGTGGACGAAAAATGCACCCCTTGGGGAAAACCACACACAAAAATGTGTATATTAGTGAAAATAACTTTCAGAGGTGTATTATATTAGTGCAATTGTTTAGAAAAAATGTGTAGTTTAGGCAAAATTGCATACAAAAATGCATGTAGTGGAAGAAAAGAGTACAAAAATGAATGCACATTTTTATGCAAACTTAATTTTAAAAATCCCTAATGTTCGTTCAGGATGAACCAAATGTAAGATTGGGAAAATTCTCAAAGTTTGCGATGAACTGAATTCAAGTTCATGAACTGGAAAAATGAGACACTGAGAGGAACCCAAATGGACTGATTCATCCATCCCTACTTCAGTTGCAGACAGTGGAAATTGCAGATAAAATATGGGTGGTCTTTCAAGGAGTGCAAAATGGGGGTGGTGGTGGAACTCACCAACAGCAGCGGTGGCAACCCACCCGCATTGGCTGCCGTTTCCCCCCACAATCCCCTCTCAGAATGATGCTGTATCATGATGAAGTGCTGCCCTGAGGGGGGGTCCTGGGGGGGGAAAGGTAGCCACCAATGTGCTCTGCCATTTTTTCCCCTCACACCTATAACACGACTTGAGGGGAGGGGGGGGTTCTATGTAAACAGTGGCCCGCTGGGAACCCGGAAGTCGCACTGAATGGAGTCGTGGGGCAGATCTGGATCTCATCATTCCAGAGTCAGAGGCAATTGCGAGTCAGGATTTGGCCGGCTAGACATTTCTCCAAAGGTTTGCAAGGTAGAGATGGAAATTAGAATGCCTGTAGGCAGGCACAGAGGCAGGCAGACTGACTGCCTGGGCAAAGATCCAGCTGGACTGGGAAGTATTTATAGCTGACCCAGGTCAGGAGGAACCAATGGTCTGACTGGGGGAGGCGATGGAGCTGTGTTAGGACCCGGGACGGGAGAACAAGATTATCCCTTCTTCCTCCACTCTGCCATCTTATGGCTTAGGATTCAAGCTGAGGCCCACATCCAGTCCTGATCGATCCCTTCCTCCTCGCCATCATGCAGATTGAGGTCCGGTGGAAACGTGCATCATGCCCCCGTGCCATAATTCTCACAGCCAGGGTCAGAAGCAGGCCTACTTTTGTGGGAACCTACCTCACCCCACCTCGCCTGGTGCTTCTGAGGAGCTGATGGGCTTTGTTTGCCCGACTCGGAGTGTGAAAGCACAGCTAAGTGCTATCGATCCGAGATCTGAGGGGACTATCTCTAAGCCCTGCTAACCTGGCACAAAGGCACCACTTAGCTCCTATGTATTATTCAGCAATGGAGAGGGAGAGAGAGAGGGGGGGGAGGGAGGCGAGGTGAGGGTCTCTTGGCAGCCTGCCCTTTTGGGGAGCTGGCAGCAAAGCTAATCTGCAGAGAGCGGAGGAGCGGGAGAGACAGCAGGAGGAAGCAGGTCAAGGGCACTGTCGAGCAGGGAGGCGGAGGCATTCGATAATGGCGAACTGCAGAGGGGGGGGGGATCCCTGGGCTCTTATCAGATAATAGAGGCAGCTCTGTGCATTTCAAAGGCCGCATTAGCCTCGGCTCGATCAGCCACCGTGTGCCTTTCACCTTCGGTGTCGAAGCGTAGAGGTAGGACAAGAAGTTTGGAAGCTGCTCCTGCAGACACAGGCTCTGCCTCATTCAGACTCGGAGCAAGCGAGACGCCCTTCTTTTCCCTGAGGAGAGGACCAGCAGTGGCTGATGGCTCCAAGGTCAGTGGAGTGGTGTATCCACCTTGGGTTTCATTCTGAACTCTAAGGGAGCTCTCCGTGGCGCTGAACCTATGCTGGGGATAGGGTTCGGCACCACAGATCGCTCCTTAAAAGTTCAGACGAAAACCCGGAGTGGATGCACTGCCCCACTGACTTTGGAGCCACCAACCTCCGCTGCTGAGGACATAAGAGCAACCTTTCTGGACTGGATCAAGGTGTCACCTAGCCAACAGGGGCAAGCAAGATCCTTCTCAGAAGCTCTCGGGGAGGGCATAAGGCAACCATCCCCCTCCCCAACACACAGCTTCAGGATCCGGTATTTGTGGCACTTCTTCATCAAGGACCAGGGGCGGGCAACTTGTGGCCCACCAGATGCTTGGGCCTACAACTCCCATGATCCCTCACCATTGGCTTGGCTGGCTAGGGCTGACGGGAGTTGTAGGCCAAAGGGCAGAAAAGGGCAACGAAAATGATCAAGGGGCTGGAGCAACTCCCCTTTAAGGAAAGGTTACAGCCGCTGGGATTGTTTAGCTTAGAAAAATGGTAAGGGGAGAGATGTCAGAGGTGTACAAAATTATGCCTGGTGTGGAGAAAGTGGACAGGGAGACATTTCTCTCTCTCTCTCTCTCTCATATAATACTAGAACCCAAAGGGGTCATCCGATGAAGCTGATTGGTGGAAGATTCAGCACAGATAAAAGGGAGGACTTCTTCACACAGCGCAGAGTTAACCTATGGAATTCACTTCTACAGGATTTAGTGATGGCCACCAATTTGGAAGGCTTTAGAAGGGGATTGGACAAATTCATGGAGGAGGAGAAGGCTATCGATGGCTACTAGTCCTGATTGGCTATATGCTTCCTCCAGTATCAGAGGCAATCTCCCTATGTACTCCTGTTGCTGGGGAACATGGGCGGGAGGGTGCTGTTGCACTCATGTCCTGCTTGTGGGTCTCCCGTGGGCAGCTGGTTGGCCACCGTGTGAACAGAATGCTGGACTAGATGGACCCTGGGTCTGATGCAGCAGGGCTCTTCTTGTGTTCTTATGTTCATCTGGACGGCCACAAGTTGCCCACCCGTCCCCTAGCCCATTCCAGGTGTTCCGGGTATTCTGGATAGGTAACATCTTGCCTCCAATCCTGGTGGAGGAGGCAGGGCAGTGGGCCAGTTGTGGGGCAGGGGAGGAAGACTGTACAAGCCCGTCATCCGGGACTCGGGAGATCCGGGTTCTAGTCCCCACTCAGCCATGAAACTCACTGGATGACTTTGGGCCAGTCACTGCCTCTCCGCCTAACCTACCTCACAGGGTTGTTGTGAGGATAAAATGGAGAGGAGGATGAGGATTATGTAAGCCACCTTGGGTTCCTTGCAGGAAAAAAAGCAGGGTATAAATATAATAAATAAATAAATAAATAAAAATCCTGACTGGCATAGGCCCTCTTCGCATTCTGCACAGCACCCACCAGTGCTCCCTACATGATTCAGTGTAGGTGAGTGGAGGTCACCTTTGGGGGCGCAGCCAGAATGTTTCACCCTCCGCCGTGATCAGCCCTGGGTTGCAGGGTTTTTTGCCTACTCTACACTGAGCTGGCAGGAAAATTGGGGAGATTGGAAGGGGTGGCACTGGGATGATTAAGTTGGTCACAGCGGCAGGGCAGGGCAGGGAAAGAGTTCAGCAAAGCACTCATTGATGAACACCCTGCAGTCCATTTATGGGGAAAGGGGACTCCCCAGCCGTGCCCTTAAGGGCTGAAGGACCCAGGGACAGAGAATGGATTCCCTTTGAGGCCTTCCTGGAGTCCTCGGGCTTGGCGGGTCAGGAGCTGGGAGGGCCTCTCTCTCTCAACTGGAAGGCGGCAGCCAGGTGTAAACTTGGCTACACTTGCATCTGGGGCAGGGCTGGCCTGCAGGTTTGTAAAGTTCACCCATACACCTGCTGAGTCCTTCTGGGTATGGGGGCAATATACTGCCTCTGAGCCATAGATGAGTGCCATTGGTAGCCCTCTCCTCCAAGAATGACCCCCCCCCAAAAAAACATGCCTCCCAGTTGGCTATGAGCCATAGTAAACAATCCCCCACTTGCACCAATGGGGGGGCATTTTACTATCGCACATAGCCACTCTCAAGGGTGAGTTTTGGGGGTCATGGCTGGGGAGGAAAGGGATGTTGGTGCGGTGGTGGGAGATTTTAGAATCCAATCTGTGTGCTATCAACTGCCTGGACTTCCACACGCAGATCTTAGCCGAGCTCCCCTCCCCTCGCAGCGTGCAGTGTGCAGAACCAGCCTTATCAGCCCAGCTTCCCCGTTGCAGATCAATCCATGGAGTCAGGAAACACTCTGGAACACCACAGGTTCTAATACCACCTGTTTATTTATACATTTCCTAGTTACAGTCCATGTGCAGAGTATAAATGCATAGCAAGCATTAAGTCCAGTGGAGTAAGCTGAGCTTCACTCCACCTCAGCAAAGGTGTTACATTGTTGCAGGAACAAAGGAAAAGAATAAGAAGGAGAAGAAGAAAACCTTCCCTTTAAAATGGCTTCTGCCTGAACAAGTTAGTATGTCATCAGAACATACAAACCATGTGGCTAGCTCGTTCCTTTCCCACAGTTCTGGCTCTCATGCATCTGAGAATAGATTCTGTGGTCTAGACATAATAAACCTGTTTACAGAGCCACACTGTACCTTCCATGTGTAAACAATGTACTGAAGCTTGTAAAGTGATACATATCACAACAAGGGATGCCCCCCTCCCCTTGCACTGTGATCTCTGCAAAAAAAATCTTCCCCCACCTGTAATCAATTTAAGAAACAGAAGTGCTACAGACCATGCGGTAAATGTAAGAGGAATGAAGCCTACCCTCAGTATGAGGATGAAGCAAAGAGCAAAATAAATTCCCACGGGAATGCTCATGGGCTTCACCACTGAGCTACTACAGCTACAGTGTCCCCATGCCATATGTCTGCTGACCTGCGCCTTCAAGACAGAATCAAGATTGAAAGCAATCTTAATAGGGAGGAATGCTGGCCTGAACCTGAGAAGATAAAATCCAGCAGAGATGTGTGTAAAGTTTACATCAAGTCCTGCATCTAAGGCACAAGTATAGGATGCAGAGGAGACTTGGCTTGGCAACAGGAGATGTCGAGAGGATCTTGGTGTCTCAGTTGAACACAAGCTGGAACATGAGCCAGCAGTGTGGCAAAGCCGCTTTAAAAGCTAATGCAATCTTCGGTAATCTTAGGCTGTATTAACAAAGTGAACCCTTCACACCAGCTTAAGCTATTGGTGTTGCACTAGAGGTCACTTTCGCTAGCACCAAATCGATTGTGTAAGTGTAGCGGCCCCGTTGGAAACTGCCTGCCGTGTCCAGTTCCTGAGAAGTAAGAGTCCCACACTGTGTTCCGTGCTGCTCGGGCCACATCTGGAATACTCAGTAGAGTTGGGAGCATCACATTTAAGGAAGGATGCAGATAAAATGGGGAAGGGCAACCAGGATGGTAAGGAGTCTGAAAACGAAGTCCAGAGGAAAGAGCTAGGTACGGTATGTTTAGGAACATAGGAGCCAGACTTTTGGTCCATCTAGCCCAGTATTGTCAAGGCTAGATGGCAGCGATGGCTCTTCGTGGTTTCCAGCAGGATTCCTTCCTAGCCCTACCTGGAGATTTCAGGGATTGAACCTGGGACCTTCTGCATGCAAAGCATGGTCACTGTCTTCATGATGACTGTATTCAAGTATTTGAATAGCTGTCATGTAGAAGGTGGAGCAAAGTGGTTCTCTCTTCCTCCAGAGGACAGGACTAGAACCAATGGGTGGACATTGCAAGTTAATTTTGATAAAAGTTAGGAGAAACTTCCTAATGGTAACAGCCAGTGGAAAACACTTCCTTGTGAGGTGATGGGCTCGCCTTCACTGGAAGCATTTAAAGCAAATGCTGGACAGCCATCAGTCAGGGATGATGAGGAGGAGGAGGATGACGATGATGAGGATGAAGATGATGATCTCTATACTGCCCAATAGCCAAAGCTCTCTGGGAGGTTTACAGCAATCAGTAAAAAATACAATTAAATACAATTAAAAATATACACAATAAAAGCATACAAGCCTGTGGCTCACGCTGGCTCAGCTTGTCTGAGCGTGGAAAGCTAAGCAGGGTCAGGCCTGGTGATTACTTGGATGGGAGACCCCCTCCTCTAGTTTCCTGCATTGAGCAGGGGGTGGGACTCGATGGCCTTGTAGGCCCCTTCCAACTCTACGATCTATGAATCTATTATAAAAAAATTAAAACCAAATTTAAAAGGGATGTGTTGTAGATCCTGCATTGAGCAGGAGGTTGGGCTAGATGACCTCTAAGGTCCATTCCAACTCTACAATTCTATGATTTTATTTATTCATTTAGGGTGCAATCCAATGGGGATTTATTTATTTATTTATTTATTATATTTATACCCTGTCTTTTTTTCCTGCAAGGAACCCAAGGTAGCTTACACAATCCTCCTCCTCTCCATTTTTATCCTCACAACAACCCTGTGAGGTAGGTTAGGCTGAGAGTCAATGACTGGCCCAAAGTCACCCAGTGGATTTCATGGCCAAGGGGGGGGGGGACGAGAACCCGGATCTCCCGAGTCCTGGTCCGACACTCTCACCACTACGCCACACTGGCTCTCAGTTTATCCACTCTGGGTTTCTGTCTGAATATTAAAGGAGCTGTCCATGTTGCAGAACCCTATCCTCCCCAATAGATTCAGCACCATGGATAGCTCTTTAAAAGTTCAGACTGCAACCAGAGTGGACCCACTGCCCCACAGACATTGGAGTCACCAGCCTCCACTGCCCTTACAACCTCAGAGAAGATGCCGGCGTGGTTTTTTCGGCCATGGCTGCAAGGTGGGAGGGCGATCTGAGCATAGATCCCCAGCTCTGAGGTCAGAGCTCTTTTCTTATGAGATCTGGGAATCTGAACAGTCCTATGACACACACACACCCCGACACTGTCTAGGGCAGTGTTCTCCAACCTTGGGTCCCCAGATGTAGCTGGCTGGGGCATGCTGGGAGTTGTAGGCCAAAAACATCTGGGGACCCAAGGTTGGAGAACACTGGTCTAGGGGGGCCATAGGATCACCCTGTTAATTTATTAAGTGCCTAATAAAACAGATTTCTCTTAAGCATTGTACAATAAATGGAAAAGCCTAATACAATTAAAGCAACAACATAACGCCAATAAATATACCGAAACAGCATAATATAATACAGGTGCAAAAAAACTAAAACCACCATCAGGTACAAGTGTGAAATCCATACTACTGATGGGAGTAAAATAGGTATCTTAAATGCTAAAATGTTATGATTCCCTGCCCCAGAGTCAGTATCTGAGATGACAAATAAGGATCTGAGGACAAATAAGCAACAGGAGAGACTTGAGCCAAGGCATACACCAAAATACACACATACACATGTCTGTTTATGTGTGTATTTTGTTTCATTTGTGGATGCTCTGTATGCAGGGCGCTCTGTGCATGCAACGAGAGAACACCCCTGACAGCAACCTAGTGGATAATAACAAGCTTCAGCTCTATAGCGATCTTTTCTGCCGTGCAAAAATGGTTCTTCGGTGGCTAGCAAACAAAAAGCCATCCAGAGTCAATGGTGTGCAGTTAGCCGTTCGAGGAAAACGTCTGCCTTCAAAAGTGCAATTAAGCAGTAGACAGTCACTCTCGGGTTACCATCCGAGACACAAATGCATGACATTAGATTTGTAAATGTGTGACTCATTCTAAGGGGGTACAAGGGAAATCAAGAAAGGCCACAGAGGAGAGGAAATTCATCTGTCCCTCGGCAGGCCTTTTGACATTTGCAAAAAGCACAGTTAGGAAGGGGGAGGGAGAATTTCATTGCCAAATTTTGCCCAAAGTTGGATTTTTTGGGGCAACAAACGGAGACAAAATAGGAGTCACAATCCTATGCACGATTATTCAGAAGCAAGTCCCACTGTGCTCAATGGCAGGTTACTCCCCAGGTTGCCGGCCAGATGGGCGATTAATAAATGTAAATAAATAAATGAAATAAATAAATAAATGCTTAGGACTGCAGCCTAAAATCAATTGTGGAGGAGCATGAGATTGCCGCTCCTTTTCTTCTCAGCATGGGGGCAAAAGCATCCCAGTTTAATTCCACTGAGATGGTCATGCAAACCATATTGCAGAGGGAGATGTCAGGGGGCCCACGGCAAGGCTAGAGCCACGAGTCCTGTGTGGGTCAGGTAGTGCTTGTTCCCCTGCTGGTTGGTGAAGGGAACTACAGGTAATTCAAGCCCAGTGCCCAGACTCTGTCACAAGGACGGGCAACTTGTTGTCCTCCGGATGTGGTTGGACTGCAGCTCCCATCAGCCATGGCCAGGATAGCCAATGGTGAAGGCTGACAGGTGTTGCAGTCTAACAGCATCTGGAGGACAACAAGTTGCCAACCCCTCCTCTATCATCAAATCCTGGAAACAAGTGGCACCAATGATCCAATTCATTGCTGCAGTCTCATTTAAAACTTCAAAATCTGCCTCCTTCCCCCTATTCTGAGCAACTTGTTGCAACATGAGCGGCAAGGCAATTTGATAGGGATGGAAGAGAAATGGGCTCACTTTGCATTGCAATGCAAACATTACTTTTGTACTTTTGAACCACTATGTGAACTGAAACGAAGCTATCTGTTGCAATTTCCACATCTCCAAAATGTGGCATGGAGTTCTCCAGTGAAAGCATGCATAGAAAAATGTGGATATCAGTGAAACCAATGTTCAAAAATGCGTTATATTAGGAAAATTGCTTGCAAAAACATGTATACATTAGGTAACAATGCACACAAAAATGCTTCTGATGTTTCATGTGAACTTTTTTTTAAAAAAATCTCAGTGTTTGGGATGAACCAAACTTAAGACTGGAGAAATTGGCAGAGTTTAGGATGAACCAAATTTAAGACTAGTGATGGGCAAACTTACTCCGAGTGAATTTGTTATTTACTCAGAAAGTAATGAGTGTATCCATGTGAGCTCGGATGAGAGTTCTCCTTTAATAATGAAATCTCATTCCATGTACATATATTTTTGTGCTTGCACAATGTCAGGGTGCATCTTGGGAGCTGTAGTTTGGAGTGCGGCATGATGTCAAGTTATTATTTATTATTATTTATTTATTTATTATATTTATATCCCGCCTTTTTTTCCTGGATGGAACCCAAGGCGGCTTACATAATCCTCCTCCTCCTCTCCATTTTATCCTCACAACAACCCTGTGGGGTAGGTTTAGTTATGTGGCCCCTTCCTGATTGGTCATGATCAGATGGTCTGCAGGCATGATTAGGTCATGTGATGTTTACTCACCGGAGCAGTGGCGGTGGCAGCAACGACATTGAGGGAAGCAGCTAAGAAGACTGCTTAAGTATCTTTGGGGGGGGTGTCTATGTGGTAGGACAACTGAAAATTTAGGAGGGGTTCTGTGTACACATTCACTGCACATGTTCTGAAGCTCGTAACCAATTCCATACTTAACGAATTTGTAATACATCGATCCAAACTCACTAAAAGCATGAGCATTATGAACGGACGAGTTTCGACCAATGAGCCAACTCATTACAAAATCTGGCAGCATCACTCTTTCAGACTGGAAAAATTAAAAAGTGAGGGAAACTGAAATCGGCAGGTTCATCCATCCCTAGACTCTGTGACTGACTCGTGGCTGCGATTCTGCCTCCTCCTCCCCCCCCCTCGAGCACCTGACTGTGGAGTATACAGATTTCCTGCTGAAGTTCACACGAAGCACCCTCTGTCTCTGACTGAACACATGCTTTGCATGCAGAAGCTCCCCGGTTCAACCTCAGGCATTGCCCACTTTTTGGGTTGGGGAGGAAGATTCCCGGCCGAGATCCCACAGAGCTGACGCCACAGAGTAGATAGCCTGGCCCATGGTCAGGCACCTCGCCACATTCCTGCGCTATCCTTTGAGATCGAGGACTGCTGTTTCTAAAATGCTGCCTTTGCTGCTATCCTTTTCAAGGTGAGTGAGTTTCCAAGAGTTACTTTAGACCAGCGTTCTCCAACCTTGGGTCCCCAGATGTTTTTGGCCTACAACTCCCAGCATGCCCCAGCCAGCTACATCTGGGGACCCAAGGTTGGAGAACACTGCCCTAGACAGTGTCCGGGGTGTGTGTGTGTGTCATAGGACTGTTCAGATTCCCAGATCTCATAAGAAAAGAGCTCTGACCTCAGAGCTGGGGATCTACGCTCAGATCGCCCTCCCACCTTGCAGCCATGGCCGGAAAAAACCACGCCGGCATCTTCTCTGAGGTTGTAAGGGCAGTGGGGCATGCTGGGAGTTGTAGGCCAAAAACATCTGGGGACCCAAGGTTGGAGAACACTGCTTTAGACACAGCCAAGGGCCCGTACAACCTCAGTGGGATTGGTTTTTCTTTTTTGCCTTTTTTTTCTTTTCTTCTCTTTTGAAGTCCAGAGAGTTTTTGGGTATTGGGCAGTGTAGAAATGTCATGAATTAATTAAAATAGAGTGTTTTGTGATACCGCATGGGGGGGGCGAATAGACATTCAACGCCCCCCCCCCCCCTGAGCACAAGGAACTGGCTGCGCAGTTCTTTGGGCCGTGACTCGGCATCCGGCAAAGCAAGCAGCGGGGATGACGTATGTGGTTCATTGTTCAGATGTGACGGGTTGCGGTGGGTGGCTTTGCCCTGACCCCAGCTGGCAATCAATTCCTGCCTCCCATCCATCTCACAGAATGAGACAAGGGGATGAGCTGCAAATGGAATGCGTGCCATCGGGACAGGATCCATTTAGACAATGGATCAAAGCAAAGCATTCCGCGGGGGGGCTATTCCTAGGCATTCTGCTCCCCCCCCACCCCACCCCCGTTGCCAGGAGGATGATTGGTAATGATGAGACAATTCGTGTTAGGATTAATCAGCCACCTTGAAAGGCAAGGGCGGGACAAAGGGAACCGCGAGGGGAGGACACGGTGCAGCAAGGAGAGACTCCGGACACCTGTGCCAGTGGTGACTGCTGAAGGTGAATTGGGAGTCTATCAAATGGGACAGTGGGTACCCTGGGAAACTCTTGCTGCTCCACACGTGCCTTCAAAATTTAGGGGTGGGCGATCTGCCCACCACCTGACTCGCCGGGCACTCGGCGAGTGCTGTCGCCACGCCTGCCAAGCCAGGCCGAAAGCGAGTGCCAACTGAGGCGCACCCCAGACTTCCTGGTTCCCGCCCCAGCGGTACACTTTTTACATAGAAAATGGCGCAAGACACATTGAAAGCAGCCGCGATTTGCGTGACTTGCACAAATCGTTGGCCGTTTTTAACGTATCTCTCACAACATTTTCAGAGTAAATGTGTACCGCCGGCCGGGAACCCGGAAGTCACTTACCTGGCTCAGCTCATGGGAACGCGAGTTGAGCCGGGGAAGCAGGTAGGCTGAGCGGAGCTTGCGGGGGGGGGGGGTCGAGCCCGGCGAATTTGCTGGACTTCCACCCACCCCCGAACAAGCTCCGCACACATCCCTATGCCCCAAATTCACCGGATTCTGTTCTTACAACAAATTGAATGTGCACATTTTACTTTGTGTCAGGAACAATCTGCCTCCAAAACTCTGGATCTATCTATCTATCTATCCATCCATCCATCCATCCATCCTGGAGGAAATTCAGGGATGGAATGAAGCCCAGGATTCTGGACTTCCCTGATTTTAATGGGATGCTTACTTCTTTTCAAGCAGGGATGGAGAGCCCAGCTGGCCTCTGGCAGTTTGGCCTCCCCCTCTGGGCCCCTCCCTCCCCAAGCCCCCTCCCCAGCCCAGAGACTACCAGGGGCTTGGGGAGGAGGCAGCGAGAGGAATCTCCTTGTTATCTCTGATCGAAGACTGGCACTTGCAGGAGCAAGTCCCACCCCCCAGTTTAAGGAGTGACGCACAACGTCGTTTTTTTGGAGAAATCCACAATGAATTCGAATAAGTTCATATTTCTATGAATCAGACCTGCAGATTCCACAACGGACCTGCTTTTTTTCAAGTCATGTGAATTCTGTGGACTTACAAGCTGGTGTTTTGTTTTGTTTTACTTTTGGGGGGATTTGCACGCGTGCGTGCTTATGCTAATGAGCATTTGCCCAAGCGTGCATTTGCAAACAGGAATGGATGAGCAGAAAACGGGATGAGAAAGACGCTTGACAATTTGTGAAACACAGGCAGAACAGATGTAACAAAGTCTGTGCATCCCTACGACACAGGCGTATACACACAGGCCTTTGTGCCTCTGTAAGGTGTTGATCCAACTGGTCAAGATGGGAGCAGCAGCTACAACTCAGGAGAGAAGAGTAAGTGTTACTGGGATCCAGGTAAGTGCAAGTTTGGACCTCCTACCATCCCACAGCTGCCCCACGGCTACATCATTGTGGCTGGGTTCAGCAGTGTGATGGGCTCTCTGTTGAGGCAATGGATAAGCATCTGAGCTGGCAGTCCAACTGAGCATCATAATCCCATCATCCACAGTAGATCCTCTCAATTCACGTTTCTGAGGAACGTAGCGGATGGCCCTGTTTATTACAACCCTTCCGTTCTCCTGCCTTTCTTGCAATAAAACCAAGGTGGATTAAATTCAAATAAAATAATATGAAAATGCAGCATAAGAAATCACTGTGAGAATAAAAGGGTGGAATAAAGAATAATATTGCAGCAGAATAATAAAAGAAGAAGAAACCCTTCATAAGACGTTAAAAAAAAAGGAGAAGAAGAACACATTGTAAGTCTCTCTTCTAAAACCCTTGTCTGAATCAGAAGGGTTTTATCTGCTTGCAAAAGTTCTGCAGCATGAGGACCAAACTACCTGTGATGCCAGGTGAAACGTGTCTTTAAATACATGGAGGGGATGATCCTATGGCCCCTGGACATTGTCTGAGTGGCCATAGGATAGTTTGGATTCCCAGCTCCGACCTCAGAGCTGGGAATCGGGGCTCCGTCCAACCCCGCCTCCTCCCCTGCTCCCTCGCAGTTGGCATGGAAAGAACAGCACTGGCTGCTCTCTGAGGCTGGGAAAGTGACCCCAGAGAGGGGTTAAAGGAGGTGTTTCCGGGAGCAGGAAGGGGAGGAGACCGGAGAGGCTAGGCTATGAGGTATCCTGAAGCCACTCCAGCCTCTTTCACTCCCCTTTTGAAAATAGCCGTCTAGTGAAAATACCGAGTGGGAGGAGCAGGGAGGTGAAGTACACCACTCCACCACTCCTCCCGCTCTGCACTGGATGGCCATAAGCCGCTGAGCCCAGGGGGTTATGGCCATCCCGACAGGACTGTGCCGTTATACCCCGATAACAGGGGTGTTGCATCTCTTTCAGTCTGAGGGCCAAATCCCATATCGGAGAAGTTCTCGGGGGCCACATTCAGTGGTGGGCGGGGCTGAAGGCAAAAGGGGTGGGGGCCAAAAACGCCAGTATCTTTTAGCTTAACGCTCTTGCCGCCAGTCACTAAGCCTCTCAGGAGGGGCATTTCAACCTTTCAGAATGGGGGGGAAACTGCACAAAAGCTGGGAAATCACCAAGCCATCCATGGTGAAGTCAAGGGGGTGGAGCCAGGGGAAGCCCCATGGTCATCCACGGAAGCCAGGCGGGCCAGGTTGGGAACCCGGGCCTGAGAGTCCCCGCCCTGCCCAATAACACGTGAAGTGTAGGAGGAGTGCAAATTAAAGCACAACAAAAATGCACAAACGGGGGTTTCTGGACCCTCCCGCTCATCCCCAACCACCACAGTTCAACCCATCATGCTGGCTGGTACTGATGGGATGTAGGGATGTGTGAAGAGTTCGTTCGGGGGGGGGTGGAAATCCATCGAACTGGCTGGGCTCGACCCCCCCCCCCCGGACCGCCATCCTGCATGCCTCCTTCCCTGGCTCGACTTGTGTTCTCCCGAGTCGAGCTGGTGGATGACTTCTGGGTTCCCGGCGGGCCGCTTTTTCTGTAGAAAATGCCGTAAGATATGCCAGAAGCGGCCGCAATTTGCATAACTTGTGTAACTTGTGCAAATTGCAGCTGCTCTTAATGTATATTATGGCATTTTCTACATAAAAGCAGCCTGGCGGGAACCCGGAATTCCGCCAAGCGGCTTGGCGCACGTCCGCTTTTGGCCCAGCAGCGGCGGCATCCGCCGAGCTGGAAGCGGGTAGGGTCACAGCATCTCAAGATGGGAGCTGTTGTCCAACACATCTCTAGGGCAGCAGGTTGGGGAAAGCTACCCAGAAACCATTTCCCTCCAGCTGGGCTCAGTTCTTTCATCTTTAAGAGAGGTTTGATCGGGCTGTTATGGTTGTGTCTAGGTTTATTGCCGTTTGTCTGCTCATGATTTTTTGATGAACATTTTCATTGCGTCATATATTTCTTTTCATTTATTATCATATATCATATTTTTATTTCGTTTCCCCAAGAAAATCATTCAAGATAATTACAATTACTTCAGCTTAACACACATGTAGTATATCTGCAGTTGCTAGATCACTTGGCCGGAAGGAACCTGCTCCAAAAATGAAAGTTTGGCAGTCGACATACGGTACATACTGTCTCTGGCACAATGGGAAAATCAGATTTGAACCACCGTGGTGATGAATAAAATAACAAGTCATAAGTTGATATGGGAGGGAAGAATTAATGCTTTAATTTATTATCGGCTGATTGGTGAGCTTTTTTTTTATTATTTATTTATTAAGAAATCCCCCCCCCCAAAAAAAAAATCAGTCTCCAGGGAAGGGGATAAAACTTGTGTTAAAGGAATCAACCATGATGTCTGGTTGTGACCACCAGGACAGCTTTTAAAAAGCACAAGGCCTGTTCATGGAGGATACATCAATTACCAGCTGTTCTCCAGGAGAATTAATTGGAACCTCCAGGAACAGAGGCAGTATACCTGACTACCAGATATCGGGAACTGACAGCAGGGGAGAGCTGTTGAATCCATGCTTTGTTTGGGAAATTTCCAAGAGGCATTTGGCTGGCCATTTTCAAATGGAACCCTGGGCTAGATCAGGGGTGGCCAATTTGCCTGCCGCCCCCCCCCGGCCTCTTGTGTGGGCCCTGGCCCTGCCGCCACACTGAAATTCAGTGGGGTGGTAGCAGCAGGAGTGCCGCCCATAGGGGTCTGGGGGCTGGAAACTGGTCCCAAGGTTGCCAACCCCTGGACTAGATGGGCCCTTGGCCTGATCCAGTGTGCTTTTCTTATTATGTTAAACTCATGGCCAATCGAGTCCCATCACTTCTCTCTCTCTCAATCTGACGTCCGTCCTTAGAAACCTCACTCTGAAACGTGAGGTCAGCAGGTCAGAATTACCATTTTTGCACGTTACATTGGTTTAGTTAGCATTTAGGGCGCGCAATCCTGTGGCCCTCCGACCTTGCCTGGGGGAGCAATCCTTGAAATCCCTTTCCGAGGTCGCAGTGGGGAGTCCACCCATGGAGCGCCCTCCCCTCCCCCCCCACCTTGCAGCCGGTGCGGTTCTTTGAGTGCCGGCTGAGAACCAACGATGGAAGACTGCCTTCGGTTCTGGCGTGGGGGGCGTTGTTCCCAGGGGCAGGCTGGGTAGGAGCAAGGCGCTGCCGTTGTATGGAGAATCCAGCTGCTGCCTCAGCCGCTGCCACCTCACCAGGAGAGGAGAAACATTTAGACGGCCAAAATTGCCCATCTAAACGTTTTTGGGGGTGAGAGGAGCGCGGCAGCAATCCTCTCCGCCGTGCTCCCCCCTCTTCAATGGGATGCCTGTAATCCTCCCTATTTGGAGGGTGTCAAGGTTCCGCTACTGCAGGGACCCCTTAACCTTCCTTTGGGAGATCTCTGCCTCTCCTCAAAGCCCCTCCCGTTCCAGGAGATCAAGTCCTTTTACAGCTTCCAATAGCATGGGTGTAGGCTGTAGGCGTGGTGAATAAGTCACTCCAAACTCCAGGGTAAACAACAACACTTTACTTATAATATTAGGGTCTTTACTTAATAGAGTGGTTATAATTCAAAAGCAAGTATGATAAAATAAAACAAACGAACAAACAATCCAATGTTCTCTAGTATAACTTCAGACTACCTATTTCCTATGCAGCCAGTTTCTCTTTCTCTCTCTCTGCTTCTCTCTGCTGTTTCTCTGCTGCTGCTTCTGGCTCTCTCTCAGCACACTAACTGCTAGCTGACCCCACCCCACATATATAGCCTTCCCAGGAATGGAAGGTTATAATCATGTGACCTTGAATAGGATATCTAATTCTTAACTTCTATTGGGTAAACTAAAACTCTCAAACTCCCCCTCCCATCCAAGTGTTTGGGCCTTCAGGCTTCAACTACTCGAGGGAAGTGTTTGGGCCTTCAGGCTTCAACAAACTCAAGCCTGAGTAGGCCTCAATCCTTTACAGAGGGTTATTATGGGCACCCAGATAGGATGGGGCTGCCCACTGCTTTATCCCAATACAGACAGACAGAACAGTCTGTTTACAGTCTATGTCAGTTTTGCATGTGTTTCTTCGGAAGTCCGTTCTGTGTCCCATTTTAGCTACACAAAAATTCACATTCTTTTTTAATGTGTTTCCCACCACCACCACCACCACCACCAAAGACTCATTCTAATGCATTTTTGGCACAATTTCTGTGCTGAAAACTATATCACAGAATTTGGTGAAGTACCAAATCCTAAGGATAATTGTGTTCTGATCTACATAGTAGTTTTGGGAAGTACAAATCAGGTTGGTTCCCTTGAAAATGAAATCGTCAACCATCCCTAGCGTGCAAGCAACATCTTCCTTCGTATTTAGGGCTTTTGCATTCACCACCTTCAAACTGAGCTGAGTCAGCCCAGACTGGTTTAATGTAGTGAGAGAGCCAGTGTGGCGTAGTGGTGAGAGTGTTGGACTGGGACTCGGGAGATCCGGGTTCTAGTCCCCGCTCAGCCATGAAGCTCACTGGGTGACTTTGGGCCAGTCACTGACTCTCAGCCTAACCCCAGGGATGGGGACTCGGACTCGAGGACTCGACTCGTGAGTCAGACTGAGTCCCCCCTCTGACTCGAGTCAGACTCGAGTCCCAATATTTTCAATGGGACTCGAGACTTGACTCGGGACTCAACCCCAAGGACTCTGTCGCCGCCGCCCGCAACCGCCAAAAACAGAGCCCGCCAAAAACAGAGCGGCGGCGGCCAAGCGTGCCGGAGCAAGGTCCCGTCGCGTCACTTCTGCCGCGCCGGAAGTGACACGACGGGACCGGCGCGGCGGCGTGCGACGGCGAGGCGGCGGCGGCGGCGAGGTGAACGGCGGTGTGCGATGGCGGCGGCGGTGGCTGCGTGCGGGTGGTGGCGAGGTGAGACGGCGGCGGCGGCGAGGTGAACGGCGGTGTGCGATGGCGGCGGCGATGGCTGCATGCGGGTGGCGGCGAGGTGAGACGGCGACGGTGGTGAGGTGAGCGGTGGCGGTTGCGGGCGGCGGCGGTGGCGAGGTGAACGGCGGCAGCGTGCGATGGCGGCGGCGGTGGCGGCGTGCAGGTGGCGGCGAGGTGAGATTGCGACGGCGGTGAGGTGAGTGGCGGCAGTTGCGGGCGGCGGCGGCGGTTGTGGGCGGCGGCGGCGGTTGCAGGCGGCGGCGGCAGGAGCAGGGATGAGGGAAGGTGGTAAGGTAAGTGGTAGCGGCGGCGGCCCATGGAGGGAGCGGGAGGGTCTCCGCAGGAGGAAGGGCAGCTCTTCTTCCTCTCGCGAAGACCCTCCCGCTCCCTCCATGGGCCGCCGCTTTGGGAGTGACTCGGGACTCGAGTCACCATTTTGGCCCTTGGACTCGAGACTCGACTCAAGACTCGGGTCCAAAGACTCGTGACTCGACTCGTGACTCGAGGCCAAGGACTCTTCAACATCCCTGCCTAACCCACCTCACAGGGTGGTTGTGAGGATAAAATGGAGAGGAGGAGGAGGAGGATTATGTAAGCCACCTTGGGTTCCTTGCAGGGAAAAATATATAAATATAATAAATAAATAATAAATAAATAAATAAATGATGCATGGATGTAGTAGAAATCTATTTACAAAGAAAGAAAGAAAGAAAGAAAGAGAGAGAGAGAGAGAGAGAGAGAGAAAGGCTTCCTTCACTGGCTTTTGCTAGAAGACAGCTCAGCCTTTCAACTGGTTTATCTTTAAACTCAGCAGAGAGAAATGTACTTTCTGAATTAAGTTTGTCTAAAGTGATGAAATACTCTCATTTAAATTTCATCCTTCTCCACAACAAGTAAAATTTAAAATGTGATCAATTGGATGATGTTTCTTTCCCCGCTCCCCACCCTCTCCCACAAGCAGGGACAAAATTAAGACACAACCTGGAGACACTGGGTTCGTTGGTTTGTTGTTTTGCTTTAAGAAGGCAATATATAAAGGCAGACATAATCATCGCAGACACTGTGTGGATTTCAGCTTACCAGCTGCCATTCTTTATTGATTTTGTTCACCTCCCCTTACCTTTGAGAAGAAGGCTTTGAGAACAGTCTGTTTCCTTTGCATAACCGGCAGATTAATCAAAGGGATTTTAGAGCAAGGATGACCGTCTGGCAGATTCAGCCAACGAGGGAACTCGGTTTGGCCCCCAGTGGCATGACCAAATGGTAAAAGAGAATTGCTCAAAGTTTAACTTAAAATGGAAAACCAAACAGGAGACTCTGCCTGTGTTTCATAAACCTTTTGCCATAGTGCTGCCTTGGCTCAATCTGGATGGGACTGCAGCTAATCAGCATTTTAACTTGAAGGCAGGGATGAATGGAGAAATCCGCAAATGAGTTCAGATTTCTATGAATCCAATCTACAGATTCTGCAGCAAACAAGCTATTTCCCACCTGCACGGATTCTGTGGAATTGTGTAACTTTTGGGTGGGATTTGTGCAAATGTGCACATCACAAGTGTGCATTTGCTCTAACGTGCATTAGTAGTGCAAGTGTGAATGTGCACTAATGCACATTTGCCAACCAACATGAACCAAATTCTTGTACATCCCTAAAATTAAAAAATCCAATTCCATCAACGAGTGGGCGATGAAATGAAAGACAATCCATGAAACACAGACAGAATAGATTTAACAAAATCCATACATCCCTGTTTGAGAGCTAGTGTGGTGTAGTGGTTAGAGTGTTTGCCTGGGAGTCAGTCAGGACATCCAGGTTCTAGTCCCCGCTCAGCCATGAAGCTCACTGGGTGACTTTGAGTCAGTCATTGACTCTCAGCCTAGCCTACCTCACAGGGTTGTTGCGAGGATAAAATGGAGAGGAGGAGGAGCATGTAAGCAAGCGGCGGGGAAAGGTAGGATATAAATATAATAAATAAACATAAGAACATAGCAAGAGCTGTGCTGGATCAGACCAAGGGCCTATACCAGTGATGGCAAATCTATGGCACGGGTGCCACAGCTGGCACGCAGGGACCTCTCTGTGGGCACTCGAGCCATTGGTCACCAGATCGCGGAAAGACCGTCCCCTTCTGCAAAACACTAATGATCTTGTTTCTCACAGTGTGGAACAGAATGATTTTATTCTAGAATTCCTGTTACAGAGACTTCTTTTCTACATTGTTACTTCATTTAAAAGTTTTTAAAGAATGATGCACAGAGCATGGGCTTGGATGTAAAGCCCTAACAATTGACCTGAGTGCTGCATGTGTTGCTCTCAAACTAACGGAGTATGAGCCAAGGTTTGACAAATTCTCAGCATGCAAGCAATAGCAAAAATCACATTAATTGTGCAAAACCATGCCCAATGCAAACTTTTACCTAATGCAGTGTTTGCAGTCCAAGACATAAAGTGTTTAAAATGTGTTAAGCACGTTTAGTTTTCTTGTCTATCTTGCTCATCCTAGTACAGGTTGACTTTTACTTTTACTAATCCGACACCTGTAGAAGCAGGGAAAGGACCTGGAGTAAAGCTTGCCCCATACAATTTCAGTCTGGCATATAATTTAAAAAGTTTGTATAAATTCCCTTCAGGCTATGTGTACAATGTAGTACTATAATATTTTTTTTGAGTTGATTTTTTTTTCAACAAAAAACTGTTTGTATCATTGAAAGCTCTGTTATTGTGTTTTTCTTTAAAGACAAAAGATGTGAATTAGTTCGGACAACTGTATGAGTTGTTTTTCTAAAACTAAAACCTCGGTATTCAGGTTTAATTGCAGTGTTGGCACTTTGAAATAAATAAGTTGGTTTTGTGTTGCAGTTTGGGCACTCGGGCTCAAAAAGGTTCGCCATCACTGGCCTATACAGTCCAGCATTCTTTTCCCACAGTGGCCAAGCAGATGCCTCAATGGGAAGCCCATAAGCAGGACATGAGTGCAACAGCACCTTCCCGCTAATGTTTCCCAGCAACTGGTATTCAGAGGTATGCTTTCCTTAGCCCTTTCCCCCAACTTACAGCCACATACTTAAACAATAGAATTGGCTACCAAAAGATGTGGTGGTGATAGCCTTCAACTTAGATGGCTTTAAAAGAAGATGAGATAAATTAATGGAGGAGGATGGCTATCATCATCATCATCATCATCAGGCGATCACTCGTGACCGAGTAAGATTTTCTTCTGGGATAAAAGGAGGAAATTCTAAAAGGAAGATTGTGTAGACTCTAGCGATGGGTCCGTAAGTGACTGTGGAGGCCAATTCTAGATCCACACAGCTTCCCACAGTGAGGACACAGGTTACCAGATAGAAGATGGTCCTGTAAAGGATTCATTTGACGTGCTTTTCGCTTAGCACGTTTCTCCCTTTCACCTTGCACTCGGGCTTCTTCAAAGTCCATTTAGATCGTTCATGGGCCAGAGCTTCCCAGTTTTCGATGTTTATATTGCATTTTTTTAGATTAGCCTTATGAACATCTTTAAACCTCTTATATTGACCACCGATATTCCGCTTTCCATCCTTGAGTTGGGAGTAAAGTAACTGCTTTGGGAGACAGGAGTCAGGCATTCGAACAACATGACCGGTCCACTGAAGTTGGCGTTGAAGGATCATTTTTTCAATGCTAGTAGTCTTTGCTTCTTCCAGTACACTGACATTTGTTCGCCTATCTTCCCAAGTAATTCGCAGGATTTTCCGGAGGCAACGTTGATTAAACCTTTCAAGGAGGTGGAAGTGACGTTTATAGATAGTCCATGTTTCGCAGGCATACAATAAAGTTGGTAATACAATGGCTTCATAAACCAGTGTTTTGGTCTTCTTACAAATATCCCGATCCTCGAACACTCTATGTTTCATTCGAGAAAATGCGGCACTTGCGGAGCTCAGACGATGCTGGATTTCACTGTCGATGTTAGCTGTAACAGAAAGATAGCTGCCAAGATAGAGAAAATGATTGACACTTTCCAGTATTGTCCCGCCAAGCTGGATAGATGGCATCACCAAAGGATTGGCTTGCACTTGCTGATGAAGCACTTTGGTTTTTTTGATGTTAAGTGAGAGACCAAGTTTTTCGTATGCTTCTGCAAAAGCATTTAGGATAGTTTGGAGATCATCCTCTGAATGTGCGGAGACCACATTATCATCAGCATACTGAAGTTCCACAACGGAGGTTGTAATTACCTTACTTTTTGCTTTCAGCCTGCTGAGATTAAAAAGCTTTCCATCTGTTCGATATATAATTCCCACACCAGTGGGAAGTTTCCCCTTGACAAGATGTAAAACCAATGGCTATTAGTTATGATGGCTTTATTTATTATTTAGATGTATAACCCGCCCTTCACCTTACAGTCCCAGGGCAGGGTGCATTGATACATGTCAATAAAACCATATAAAGCAAGACCACTATCAAAAGCTCTGTTCAAGTCATAATCCAAAAGCTTCATCCACTTCCAGAGGCCTGGGTAAAGAGGTGCATCGTAACTTGCCAACGGAAATGCAAACACAATGAAGGCGCCAAATGGACGTCAGAGGGAAGGGGATTCCTCAACCTTGGGGGCCACCACAGAGAAGGCCCTTTTGCACACCGCCACCCCACAAATCCAAGATCAGTGTGCTTCTGAATGCCCGTTGCTGGGGAACATGTTGGACCATAAGAAGCTGCCTTAGACCAAGTGAGGCCATTGGTCCCTCTAGCTCACCATTCTCCAGACTGCCTGGGAAAGGCTCTCTAGAGCTTCAGACAGGGGATCTTTCCCAGCCCTACCTGGAGATGCCGAGGATTGACCCTGGGATCTTTCTCATGCGAACCAAGTGCTCCGCTGCTGAACCATAGCCCTTCCCCATCTTACCACAACTCTTCTAGATCCCTTCAGAATTCTTGCCCTAGCAAGAGCCTCTATATTTCCCATGAATTTTGCCTTGGGTGATCTCCCCCCCCCCGCCATAATCCCTCCGGTGCTGCTTGGTGACCGCCAGCTGGTGCGGTCGCCGAGCCGCTCGCGGCACTTCCAGGTCCCTGGCACTACGTAATTTATGTAGAAAACAGGGAAATCCACCTTAAGCGCCGCTTATGCAAATCGCAGCCGCTTTAAGGTGGTTTCCTCCCCTGTTTTCTACATAAAATATGTAGCGCCGGGGACCCAGAAGAGTAGCGCCAGGGACCCGGAAGAGTAGCACTGGGGACCCGGAAGAGTAGCACCAGGGACCAGGAGCTTCCTTACCCCGGCCCATCTCATGAGGAATGTGAGCCGAGCCAGGGAAAGGTAAGTTACATGAGGCTCGGGGGGGGTCAGTGTAGGGCAAGTTCGCCCCTGCTTCAACCCCCGAGCGATTTTCTCATACATCCCTACGAGTAGCAACCCAAGTTGCAGTTTGACAGCCTGTGGCATTTGCGTTACCATCTGTGCCAGCCTGCAAACCAGCGCCTTTTAGCTCCGCTAACTGCCGGCTCCCGTCGTGATAGCGAGAAGTCCCGGGTTCACGCCCCGGCGCTGATCACCCGCCCCGAGGTGTCATGTTACATGATTGCTACTTTCTCTGCCTATATAAAAAATGGTTCTCTTTCTAAACTGACTGACGCTACAGGAGTGTGTTCAGCTCTGGCTGTTGCTTGCTGCTGGAGCCCTCGAACCTTGAGGGAATTGAGGTCAGTTTGTGTTCTGTCACTGTTCCTGGAGATGTCTCTGTCAGAAGGATGAGATGCTGGAGAAAGCAGCAGCACCAGGCTCCGTGACCCGGATAATCAGAATCATCACACACGTTAGTGCTGGTGAAAAATGCCAGATTGACAGTCAGAGACTGCTCTCTCTCTCTCTCTCCCTCCCTCCCTCCAAGGGCCAGATTCAGCATTCTCATTTACCAGTTCTGCTTCATTTAAATCAAACCTGGCACTCCCCAGGTATGTTAGGCTATGACTCCCACAATCCCTTCTGGCTGGGAATGATGGGACTTGTAGCCCAACACTTACAAGGAGAACCAGGTTAGGGAAGGTTGAGTTTAGTCAGTGGTAGGCACACACACAGACAGCCTGTGAGCCATGTGCAGCCTCCCATGGGGTTCTTTTTAAAGCCCCCCACTGGGACCCCTACAAATGCCACCGCCTTGCCCACCAGTTTCCCAGCGATTGTGCCAGGAGGAACCAAGCTGTGTTCCCCATGTGTGGCTCGTTTCCCAGCAGAATCATCCGCACCCAGGAAGGAAATCCAATTCTGCAGAGAAACAAGGATTCTGCTGGGAAATGGTGCATTGGAAGCATGATTCGGGGGGCGCATGATCCAGCTGTTGGGCAGGCTGGGGTGGGACAATTCTTCTGGGAAACAAGGAGCGCACACAGTGCCGTGATGGGATATAGTTACGATCATTTGGTTGTGGCTATAGCTCATAAGGAAGTCCACAGCAATGTCCCTCAATAACCTGGGTGAGTGAGGATTCAGGAGAAAGGACCCGCCTTCAGCAACCAGGCAGCGCAGGTCATGATTGAAAGTGTGAATGGAGAGTGATTGAAGAAGGCATGAATGGGCAACCGATGGAGGCTTCGCAGTGAGTAGATGTAATATGCACATCGCCAAAGGCACTGGAGGATTCTCCTGAAAAGAAATGGCTCACCCACCCACCCACTGGGCAGACTCAACCCGAAGCTTCAACTGATCACTGTAGGCAGGCTAAACTCCTCATGTAAGACAGGCTAACTCATCACATAGGCAGGCCAACAAAAGGTTTTCCTGATGACACCCATCAATAGCCATCAAAACACAAAGACTAGAGCCATCAGCAGAGATTCAGGGCACCTGCTCTCATATCTCCAAGGAGGCAGGAGAAAGGGTATAACAAGCAGGAGTTTTAGCAATGGTGTGTGTGTAGGGAGCGGGCTGAAAGACACATCCAAGTGGGACTTATTTATTTTATTTATTTTTATGCACACTTGGCACGCAAACCTCTTGAGTGCCTTCCACCTCCACTGGAGCTACAGCTGAAATTCTCTGCAGGAAGCCTCATTGGACAGGTAGTAACAACAGGAACTTATTTCTATCCCTCTAGACCAAAGTCTTTCTTCCACCCCTTCTTCTATTTAGGCTGTTAGGGCCCAAAGAGACTCTTTTTCTTTTCCAGAATATAGAGTGTGTTTGAACTGTAGCGTCAGGATATTTTGCTGCCTGAAATCACTGGGGTTGCTTTACCAACAAGTAAGACGCTGTACCTACTCTATATTTCCTCTTTCATCAACAACCCTTTTGTTTCTGGAGTCTGTGTGTATGTGTGTATGTTTGTCTAAGTGTAAAAGGGCAAAGCGCATACTCCATCCAGCAGTGCACGTTTTACCACAGTCAAAGATCCCAAACCTTTCGGAAGAGTGTGCGGTCAGTCTCTTTCTCTCCTCAGAGGGAATCTAGTGCCCAAATTATCTGTCGTAACAACGGGGAGCAGAATAACTGGGAATCTGGTGGTGCAGACACTTCTGCCAGTAGCAGGGGATGGGTGTGGCCCACTGTGCGTTTGGGGGGTTTGTAATGTGGGTTCCAAGATGGCCCCAACCTACCAACATTGCCCACCCTTTATCTAAGTGTATGAGAGCAAAAACCACAGCTTTTGTTCACTATTCTGCAGGTGCTGGTTCTTTTAATATATATATTTTATTATTGTTACTCTACTGATGTTTTAATTCTGGGGTTGGCGGCCTCGAGCGCTGCTGAGTAAAGTTGGGATAAAAATGTTTCAAATAAGAAAAAGTAATAACGACCAGGACTGCATACCCTCCAGCATTTCACAGTTGAAGGGGCCCATAGATGCCATTTTAAAATTATCCAATGGACGAATAGCGAACTCATTTCTCCCAAGTGCGGATCCTCATGTAGCCAAAATGGCACCAGCCACAAACCATAGGGAGGTAGCAGCAGCCTGGGGGGAAACCCAAGTTCTGCAGAAGCACAAAAAAAGTTAGGAACCCCCCCCCACTCCAAAGGGCAGGAATCCAAACTTAGCGCAGTGAGGATTAACTTGCTTATTGGACAGAAATGCAGAGTGAATGTTGTGGGGTTCGAGAGAAAACCCGTGGGGAGAGTGAGCGGAATGGAGTACCCTGGAAGAGTTCGTGGCTGGCAGGCTGGAAGCCTGAACATGAGCACTCCACACTGCAACATTCTGTTGTTGCATTCCATTGCAGGTTCCATGTGTTTATCGTGTTTACATTCTGCACGTTTCTAGCCCTTCTGGTTTAGAACATGGGCTGATGGGCATCTTTCAGCCCTTGGGTTGAGTTCCTTTTGAGGGAAGCTCTTGCAGAGGAAGGCTCATTCCAGTTTTGGGTGGGGCTGAACGCAAAAGGGGCGGGGCCAAAAATACAAAAGAAATGCCAGCATATTTTGGCTTAAAGCTCTTACTAAGCCTTAGGAGAGGAATGCCAACTTTCCAAATCTGAAAAAAAAACCAACCCAAAAACAGGCAAAAGTTGGGAAAACACCAAATGTTCAGTGGTTGGGGAAGGGGAGGAGGGCCTGGAGAAGGCGGCATGGGGATTGAGGGAGATGAGAGGGAGCGCAGGGCCATTCCACCAGCCCTGCTGAAAGGCCTCCCTCCTGAAGGCTCCTCCTCCCTCAACTGCCACCACCAGCAGCCATTCCAGCAGGCTGAGAGGAGGGAGAAGAGAGGGAGTGCAGGGCCATTCCACCAGCCCTGCCAGGAGTATTACGTAATTAATATTCCCCCTTCTTCCCTCCCCATTCCTTTTTCCTTGTGTGTCGTGTCTTTTTAGACTGTAAGCCTGCGGGCAGGGACTGTCTTGTTAATTGCTGTAAACCGCCCAGAGAGCTTCGGCTATTGGGCGGTATAAAAGTGAAATGAAATGAAATGAAATAAATAAATAAATAAATAAATAGGGTTCCCAGAAGTGCCAGATTAAGCCACTGGGTCTGAGGTTCTGTGCCCTCATTTAGAAAATATGCTTCACACTGTATGCGGGAAATGAGTAGCTAATATCAGAAAGCAAACATAGTCACTGACTGGGTTCAGACAACACAATAACCCACACTCAAGGCAGGGTTGAGTATGGGTTGAGTGTGGGTTGTCATTGAACCATGGGTTGTTGTTGAACCATGGGTTATCCTGTTGTCTGAACCCAGCCAAAATAACAAACCATGGGGAACAACCCACAGTTTGTGCGTGCTTAGCAAGCCATGGCTTGTTAGCACAGCTGGGTTCAGACAATACAATAGCCCACCGTTCAATTTCAACCCACACTCAACCCTGCCTTGAGTTTGGGTTATCGTTTTGTCTGAACCCAGTCACAGAATAAACCCTCCAGCTCTCCGGCCCTGAATCCTGCCTCTCCCCATTATGAGCAGAAGTAGGATACATGATGGGGGAAGAAATAACCATTGCAGAATACAGTATGAAGCATTTTTAATTGCCATGCAGGTGTGCTTAATTTACATAAATGATCCAGGCTGAAGAATTCCCCGTGGCTTTTATTTGTTTTCTTTTTTTCCCCAGCAAAGAAATCTGAGTTACCTTGGTGTCGAGTTTAGATCTCTTTTTTCAGCCTAGAATATTTATTTATTTATTTATTTATTTGTGGTATTTAGATAGCGCTAAGTATAATAAAATCCCCAAGTGTTTTACATATCAATATTAAAATCACATTTAAAATACAATTTTAAAAACAATTCCGATACTAATATGAATAATACAGAGTAATAAAGGAGCAGTAAAAAATGGAGCAGAATGGTTCATTTAATTTCGAGCCAGGAAAAGCCTGGGTGAACAAGTACATTTTTAGGAGGCGTGTGAAAGGATGCCACATTTTCTGCCTCCTGAACTGCACGAGGGAGAGTTTTCCACAGGGTGGGTGCCTCCTCTGACTATCTTAAAGGTTGGCTGGGTATATATAAAGGAAGACGGTCCTGCTAGATACCCTGGCCCAAGTTGTTTAGGGCTTTGTATAACAATAACATAACCTTGAACATGGCTCAGTAGCTAATCGGCAGCCAGGAATACTTGGATCCCTCAATATACTGAGCCAACAGGGTTGGTTTTGTGGGATGGGTTTCTTGCTGCAAACTTTGTGCTGGACTGAACCCCCGTTACAGCCTCCAGGAGGCTTTTAAATGGGCTCGAGCAGGCATTTGGATCATTGGATGGTGGGGGAGCTATCAATCTGGCATGGCAGGGAAATCAAATACCCTTGCAAAACGAAATCTGCATGCTTGGAGTGTAATTTTCAAGGGCTCCTGGCAGGGGCCTTCCTCTCCTAACCAGCTCCCTCTGGACCCATGAAAGGCACTTGTACTTTAATGAGGATTATTTCCCTACCAAATTTTTCACCATCATTTTCCAGCTGTTTCTGTTCCAGAGTTGCTCGTAAAATGCTTTCTCCGCACACCCCTCCCGGTTTGAATGATGAAGGGAGTGTATATTTTCTCTTAATGGTCCCTCTTGGTTTCGGGAAATGGCTGTGCCTAGACTTTTGAACAAATATCCCTCTAGTAAAATTAATACACATAGAATTCCAGAACAGTAGCAACACAAAGGACCTTGTAGTCACTCTGTCCTATGATACTTGGATGGAGGTAGGCAGAAGAGTAGAGTATAGGCATTTGTAAAAATAAAAAAATAAAAAAAAAACAGGGTAGAGAGCATCCTCCTCCAGGAATGGGATGGAGAAAACTTCCCCAGATGCATATTCCTCTCTATTACCCATAACTCATCTCACTGACTGTGCCTACAGAATAAATCCACCCAAGCAGAGATGTGAAAAAAGCAAAACTCGAGCTTGTCAAGTTTCTCTGTATTCCATCTCGAAGAAGCTCGTCCATTCTAACTTGTGTCTGTATCAGATTGCAAACCGCAACAGTGCCAAGGCTCTTCTAAAGCTCCCTCTAATTCATTGGCTCTCTCTCCCCCACCAGCCATAATGATTCCAATTTACTGGTGTGTAATAATGGAGAGGGCATCTCTGAACATGTGCAGAGCGCATGTAAGTAACGCTTCAAGGCCAGGAATTGGGCTGTGTTCCGCTATGCCTCTTCCGACTGTGACTCTAGAACATGACAAGATGGTTCAAGCATGTTGTTAGCTTTCCCCCATGAAAAAGTCCTGTTCACTGAGATTATTTATTATACTTCAACTCCAAGCAACTGATGAAAAGAGAAGTCAGTCTTGTACATAAACTCACAGGAAGAGGGTGGTGGTAGTGGTGATAACTGAGGTAACTCTCCCCTCCGGCAAACGAAAAAAAGGAGCCTTGGGATCTGTAATAGCCACTGAGTCATCACCAGTGGCCCCCATCTTCTTCATCTCCTCTGAAAAGGCCATCTCACCCAATTAGCCACTGCTAATTGACTTCTATGAGGTACGCGGGATTACGGTGGGAGCTAAAAGTCAATTAATGGCCCCTAAAGCAGTGTTCCCATCCGGTGATAATGGGAGGGCACACCAGCGCCTGTAACAATGGGCTGATTTATTCATCTTCTCAAAGCCATTACTTCCAAAAAGCAGCATCCATCACAGCCCTCCGACACCAATTGGGCCGTGTGAGCTTCCTCCTAGAGCACCTTCTTTTTGACGAACACTGAAGATAACCCCATGGAGATATTACACTTAAAGAAGAAGAACAAAACCCAAACTTTTGATTTCTACACAAAGCCAAAGTTAGGGGATGGTATGGACACACACACACACACACACACACACACACACCTCCCCTTGAGAAATTTCACTCATCTATTGGTATACTCCTACAAAATTCCTTGGCTATTTCTCCTGAGGGAGAGTCACTGCATTCGTTTCAAATATCACTTTATGTGAAAACAGGGGTACATGCAATTCCCTCAAGACAAATGTGACTTGTTCTACTGGAATTCTGGCTTCCCTTAAACCCCCCCCCCATCTTTTTCTTCCTGAAAGATTCAATTGCCAGTTCAGTTGGCTTTTGTATATGGAATGGGAGAGGGCGCCATCTTGGTTTTGGTTCAGCAGCTCCTCTGGCTCAGATTGTAATCTGAGCTGCCAAAAAAGAAACCCCCAAACCCTCCCCTTCCCCTCCGCCTCATTTAAGTCTGGTCTACACATGGAGCAGAGGGAGATGCTAGGATAAACTGCCCCGCTTCAGACTCGAAGTGGGGGATACCATTTTTAATGTTCTTCTGTGTTTTGTTTTGTTTTTAAAAATCCCTGCAAATAAAAAACTAAACAAGCAAACAAAACATAGCAGGGGGGATACACTAGCTCAGGCTGCTCCCTGCTGCGGGTTTTATTTTCCTGTTCCTTGCAGGAAGTATTTTTGATAAAGGGACATTAAAAATGTGGTCTTCCTGAGCCTTCCCCCACCTGCAATCTGAAATGGTACAGCCCATTCGACTACAATAGGATTCTACCACCTCATTCTTCCCTCAGTTTGGCCAGGCCTGGTCTACACACAAACAGCAGAACGAGGGGGTAAGATCTTGTGAGGATTGAACGGGCTGTACCCCTTCAGATCGTAGGTGGGGCGATCTAGTTTTTGACTGAATGTTCCCATGCGCGCGCACACATGCGCACCGCACACACAAAGCTGTTCAAGCAGAAACCTGCCAGCTCGGAGACACAAGTTTTGCATAGCCCTTTCCTGGCCCTTTCAAGTTTTCTACTTGAAGGGTTTTTTGTTGTTGTTTTTTAATGGAGAGGAGCATTAAAAAAAAAAAATGGTACCGCATGCGCAGACTGAAATGGTGCATGTCATTCTTCCACTTCTGGACTCTTCCACTCATTCTGTATAGATCCAGCTTGAGATTCTCCCCTCGCCACTTGGCAAGGAAATACAGGCAACCAGAGTGCCGACCGGACGCACACGCTCACTGTGCTAACTTGATTCCAGGTAGTAAGCATCAGTCGGTAGAGGCTGGTGGCTCCACTGTCAGTGGGGTGGTGTATCCACTCCGGTTTTCAGTCTGAACTTTTAAGGGGTCAGTCCATGGTGCTGAACCCTATCCCCAAAATACCTCACTTCAATAGTACCTTTGGCGAGGATGGCCTGTGTTTCAGAACCAAGCTGCTGACGTATCCTGTGGGGAGGAGCAGAAGCAGAAGTTCAGTTTGGTTTAACACTGGGAAATTTAACGTTCAGGCTGAAACCCGGAGTGGATACACCACCCCACTGACATTGGAGCCACCAGCCACTGCTGGCCGGTATTCACCCCAAGTAACCACCACTCGTGTGTGTGGAAATGCGTGTATTAAACGCCCAGAGAGTCCCAAGGTGTCTTACATCCTGACAGACACATTCAAAAAAACTCCCTCATCTACAGCATGTCATATTTCCCCAGGATGAGGAAATTACGGCCAAGTCCCGCTCTGGACTTATGATTGGGCAATATCGGATTTTACCTGCATCAGGTAATGATTTCAAAGAACCGCTGCTTGTGCTCCAGTGACTCCTCATGCTTTGATTGCAGACCAGGAGACAGGAATAAAAACCAAGCAGGATGTGTGTGTCAGATGGACGGAGGAGTTGAGGCAATAAGTAAATTCACTTCAAATGCCTTTGACGAGGATGGCCTGTGTTTCAGAAAGCTGCCTACTTATCCTTCGTCTGAGGCCCTGGTGGCGGGGAGGAGCGGTAGCAGAGGTTCATTTTGGTTTAAAATTGGGAAATTGTCGGCACCGGTGAAACCAGCCCTTCAGCTACACGAAGCCTCGACTGGCTCCGCAGACACACAGCTTCCAGAAGCAATTGGATAAGGCTTCCAGAAGGCCTCCAAAGTGATAAGAAGAAGGACCGTTTAATAAGGTGACCGGTTGGGCACAGGTAACATGACGCTCTGTGGGGCTGGTGGTTTTCCTGCGTGTATTGGTATACTGCCTTTCAAACACACAAGGCCGTTCAACAGTTTAAAATAATGGCTTGCAGTGTAACAGACTTGATACAGGGGGGGGAAACGGGACAAGAAGGGAATAGGAGAAAAAAGCAAAACAAAAAGTCCTGTAGTATCTTAAAGACCAATGTATTTATTAAGCTCTTGTGAATGGGTGTCTGGTACATCAGATGCAACAAGTGTTAATCAAAGTTGGCAGGCAAACATACACAAGGTAAAAGCTGGTCTTAGAGGGCGATAAAATATTCGAAGTACAGTCTGTTATATATTTCGATTTGAGCTTAAATGCATGCAAAATAAGTACAGTGACCTTACACAATAGCAGTAATCAACGAAGCACAGTTGTATCAATTAACACCCATCATGGATAAAAAATAATTTTTAAAAATGTATCTCTATTTGGACCCAAATGAATAGAATCAAATTTTGTTCTTCGTTCCAATTCAGCTATTTTATGCAGGAGTCTTCCCTTGAAATTCCTCTGTAGGGAGATGACAACTTTTTGGTCATCAGCAAAGAGTCCAGGGAGACTAATTTCTCTCTCTCTCTCTCTACTGGTTTCTGAATGGTGACCTCAAGTACAATGGCAGTTTTAGCATATTTCTCCGGGAAAGGAGGAGCCAAATAGCATTTGATCCCAGTCAGGCTGATAAAGGGGGCCTTGCTGTATCACCTCTCACTCTGATGCAGTTGGGGAGAATGACCACTATATCGGTCAAGAACTCCTCATGTGAATTAACCCTCATGCCTGCTTGTTGCTTGCGTGAGTAGCTGCTGGCAGGTTGGATTAAACCAGCCTTCCCGAACCCGGCGCCCTCCAGATATGTCGGCTCGGATGCTTCGTAAGGCAATCAGGCCAATCAGGGACATCTATGCTGGTCCCGGGCACTCTATCCTCCCCATCTGGATTTGGACCTGAAATTCCAAGGGAAAGTATGGGTGCATGGCGGGTAAGTCGTAAGCAAGCACAATTGCACGACATCATCACTGATCATGGGGCACGTCTGTTAAGGCATCAGCCTTAGCTTCCCATATCCTGGCTTTGTGGAGCTTCAGCTGACCTGAGACACCCTTAGCACTGGTCTTAAACCAGCAGCTTTTTGGATCATTGAATAATACTATTTATTTTTTTAATGGGAGCAGGCTCTGCTTCGGAGGAGCTTGTGTGCTGTCACTTCTGCCAATCAGACTAAAATCTACCTGTCCTGCCTACCAGGTATAAAAGAGTGGGGATACTGGAGACATTAGGCTTCAGCTGAGAGCAGGCTATGCCCAGGACAAAGTGGCCATTGGTGGGCCCTCCTCTGCCCATGGGCTCTGGTCCTTAGCTGGAGGCAAGCAGCCACACTCAGAAGAGCACAAGGAGCTGGTTATTACAGCCATGATTTTAATTGCTCACCATGCCCCGGAGTGATGCCATGTCAGGGGCATTGTGGGAAAATTAACTGGTGGCTACCCCAGGCCCCTCTCCCTGGATCTGCTCAGCGCCCCAGGCTAGAACTTTTTATAAGGGGAGCCAGGGCACATGCTACTAGGGTGCTGGGGCCCGGGGGCCGGCCCTACCATTAGGCAAAGTGAAGCAGTTGCCTCAGGCGGCAGATGCTGGGAGGCGGCGGCAAGGAGTTGGAGGAGAGAAATGTGGGCCATGCGGCCTGCTCTGCGCCCCCCTAAGTTAGCCTGCTGCCTTCAGGTGTGGTGGAAGACGCTGTCCCATGATCAGTGTTGAAGACAGATTCAGCTGCCAGTCCAGCATTTGGGCATGGGACAGGAAGGGGCACCATCTTGTTTTCTGCCTCAGGCAGCGAAATGTCTTGGGCCAGTCCTGCTGGGCCCAAACAACTGCCCCGAGGTTGTCAGCTGCTGTATATTGGTGCTGTTCTATTTCAGTTGTGTTTTTACTAATTAGGTTTGACATATTTCTTCATTTATTTTTCTCTTGAAAGCCGCTTTGGAACTACTCCTGAAAATGCCAGGTACAAATGTTCCCAACCTGATAGACAGATAGATAACCTTGTTACGTCCTTCGATTATAGCGGGAGCTTACACTTTAAGCCTACTCGGTAGTAAGCCCCATTGTGTTAACTGGGGCTTACTTCCAGGTAAGTATGCAAAGGATCACAGCCTTGCCCTGCAATTGTAGATGTGGCTGCTCAGAAGTAAGCCCCTTGAAGATCAGTGAGACTTACTCCCAGGTAAATGTGTAAAACCAGTGGCAGGCAACTGCAGGAGGCAGCTCTGGGAGGCAGAATAAATATTGCTAAAATTACTGCTTTGCCACCAAAATTCAGTGACAAACCTCTGCAAAGTGCTGAGTGGCATTAAAACAACTACATTTGGCTTCCTATCAAGCTAACTTTTTTAATTAATTATTTATTTATTATATTTATACCCTGCCTTTTTTCCTGCAAGGAACCCAAGGCGGCTTACATAATCCTCCTGCTCCTCTCCCTTTTATCCTCACAACAACCCTGTGAGGTAGGTTAGGCTGAGAGTCAGTGACTGGCCCAAAGTCACCCAGTGAGTTTCATGGCCGAGCGGGGACTAGAACCCGGATCTCCCGTGTCCCAGTCCAACACTCTAACCACTATGCTACACTGACTCTTTTTGACCCTTTTAGCACTCTGACCATAGCTGCTACCATTTTGATTTTAAACATTGGGGGGGTGCAATGTGGGGGCAGCAGCAGTGGTGGGTGCCACACTGGGGGGCAGCAGGGGCTGCATGCAACCCACAGGGTTCCTCACCCCGGTGTTATAGAGACGAGACGTAGCCTTAATTATGACTGATTTTAGACAGAGTGGGACCTTTGAGTCCCATCTGTATATTGATAAGAAAATATTTATGACAGCTTATTTTGAGAATTTAACTCCGCCGTCTCCAACCTGGTGCCCATCAGATGTGTTGGACTACAACCCCCCATCATCCCCATGCTAGCTGGGGAGGGTGGGAGCAGTAGTCTAACACAACTGGCAAGCGATGGGTCGGGGAAGGCCGACTTACCTTATCATGGCCTGCCGTGAGCTTAGGACAAGGGAAGGCAACTTCTGACCAGATGTTTTGGCCCACAACTCCCCTCACCATTGGCTATGCTGGCAAGGGGGCTGATAGGACTTGTAAGCCAAAACATCTGGAGGGCCACAAGTTGCCCACCCCTGGCTTAGGTGTTGGGGCAAGCATAGGATCTGCTGGGATTAACAGTTAAATTAAAAAGCCCCGGTAAATGGAGGCTGAACGGTAATCTACTGCTTTTTTCATCACTGTAAAATCTTCTCTCTGCCGCCAGACGACAAGAGTAACTCTACCCTGCTGATGGACGGTGAAATCACTGGCTGGATTTGCATGGTGATGGCTCCCCCTAGAGGAAAACGGACCCTACATCGACTTGCTCTCAGCTGGAACTGAAACACTTTCCCTTCGGTCTCCAAATGGCCATTTATGGGTGATAAAGTCCGCAGGTTCAATCCCCATGTGGGGCGTTAGGACACATGTATTTACCTTACCCGGTGTGCACTCGTAAGACCCTCGTACATCGCAGCTAATAGTTTATCAACTCCGTTTCTGCTCCCTTCCAGCTCAGGCGCTTTCCGAAAAGGTGCGCAATGACTGAATAAATCGCCTCTGAGCGGCAGCTGGCAGGCACAAGAGCCCTGACGATGGGGAACATGTGCCGGTAATTGCAGTCCAGACAGAGGATCGCTCTCTCATGTCACCAACAGTGGAATTTCTCATAAAAACCATTGACAGGTTTTATAACCTTAGGAGGAACAGAAATAACAAAGGCAGCGCATTCTTCATAATGCATGTTCCTAGCGCGGCAGAGCCAGACTCCCAGGGGGATGCTCTCATTCCTTCTAAGGAATGCACAAGGGAAGGGGGGAACTCAGAGAAGGTGGGAAAGGAAGGCTGTGGAGGTTACTTCCTGCTTTTGCAGAATTGTGCTTTAATCGCTGGAAAAGGCAGGGTGCCAATTAGGGATGTACGGATTTTCTTAAATCCATTCCACCTGTGTTTGATGGATTGTCAGGTGTCTTTTGTTCTGTCGTCCACTCATTGACAGAGTCCGATTTTTTTATTTTTTTATTTTATTTTTTTTAGGGATGAAAGAGAATTTCATTCCACTTTGCATTCTGCTCTCGGATTATTTTTTTTAAAAAAAACCAGAATTTAGTTCTACTTGCGCTAATCTGCGTTAGCGCTAATGAGCTAACGTGCATGAATCAGCACAAATCCCCACCACCACCAAGTGAAAAACCAGTCTGCAAGTTTGCGGAATCCGCGTGACTCGGAAAAAGCTTGTCTGCTGCAGAATCCACAGGTAGCGGTGGGCGATCCACCAGCGGCCTGACCCGCCTCCAGCTCGGTGGATGCCGCTGCTGTACCCGCGGAGCCGGGTCAAAAGTGGACGCGAGCTGAGCCACTCGGTGGACTTCTGGGTTCCCGGCAAGCCTCTTTTTACATAGAAAATGCCATAAGATATGTTAAAAAGTAGCCACAATTTGCGCAAGTAATGCAAATTGCGGCCGCTTTTGGCGTATCTTAAGGCATTTTCTACATAAAAAGAGGCCCTCTGGGAACCTGGAAGTCGCTTCCCCGGCCCGGCTCAACTTGGGAGAACGTGAGTCAAGCCGTGGAAGGAGGTAAGCGGGACGGAGTTCAGGGGGTTGAGCCCGGCCAGTTCACCAGATTTCCACCCCCCAAAAATGAAATCCTCGCACATGCCTATCCACAGTTTGGATTCACAGAAATCAGAAATCATTTAAACCCATTACAGATTTCTCCAACATCCTTAGACTGTCAATCATGCATGCCCAAGGGCAGAACAGGCCCTTTGGGCAGACTAGCCAGTGGGCAGATAAGAATCCCATGTGGCCTTCCTCAGAAACAAGGAAAAGCAACCTCTTTGAGAACTTTGTATCAGCTCCGATTGGCCCTCAGGTATCACCTGACCCCATCCGGTCAAGTGGATGATGGCACCCAATCGGCCCTCTCGTATCACTGGAACTCACCAGGCCAAGAGGAGGTTGGGCTGCTGTGTGAGTGGTTACCCAGCTGTAACTGACTGCAGTTCCCTCCTCTGGCCAGCAGCCCCAGTGCCTGACCCACAGATAGGAATGGGGGAGAGATCTGTTCAGGTCACATCTGAATGCCTTTTGGAGCCGAATTTTGCCTTTTGGAGCTGAAACTGAGCTAGCCTCCCCAAATCCACAGTTCTCTGCCCGCCCGCCCCCCCAAAAAAGAATACAAAAATGTGCATATTAGGACAAATAATGCTCAAACATGATGAAGAAAAAATTGCTTGCAGAAGATGTGTTTAGGCCAAAATGTTTATATTAGGAGAAATGTGCACACAAAAATGTCTTATGAATTTTCCTGCAAACTTTAAAAAAAAAAAAAAAAAATCCCAATGTTCAGGACAAACCAAACATAAGATTGGAGAAAATCTCAACGTTTGGGGCGAAATGAATTTAAGACTGGAAAAATGAGAAACTGAAGCCAAAGTTGACAGATTTCTCCATCCCTGCCCACAGGATCGCTGCATCAAGCACTGTAGCACTTGACATGGAGGAGGTGATATTCCCTGCTGGACAGGCCAGAACTCCTAATTAAGCTACCCTGATAAAGGCCAGGTGATCCACAAGACCTTGGCTTTCAGTATTTGTTTGCCCTATTCATTTCTACTCTGGAGTCTGGATCAAAACCACATCCCCTCCTTCAGTGTGGATGCTTCCCTTATGCCTTTGCCCGTGCTTGAATGAGCACTGGAGCTAAGATTTGCATTTCTACCTCTGGTTAGTAAGGAAGAGAAGAAGCACTTTCCGTTGCCTAGCAACCATCGGACCATCTCCATTCCCTTCTGGGTTTCCAAGGAGGTGGCTTGGGGCCACATGCTAAGGTTGCTAGGCAACCCAGGGTCTGCCTTTGGGGATGGCTTGGAAGCTTCACCTGGGGGCAGAATCACATGGCTCAGCTATCTCTCCTATTTCAGCATGGCTACATTGGCTTCCAATTTTGGGAATGTATTTTATTTTGAACATTTTGTATACTGCGCTTCAGTCCCAAAAGGGACAGAGCAGTTTAGCAGCCCCCCCAAAAAAAGTTTTTAAAAAGTATAAAGACTTCATAAACAATGAGGTGGTAGATTGTGGTAGAATTCGAAACCGTACCACTTTGGACTGCAGGTAGGGTGGCATTTTTAAACCCTTTCCCGTGTAAAAAACCTCCCTGCATGTAATACATTAGCACTTCAAGGAGAGAGGTTATGATATAAACCATTCTTCCGGAGGTGTTAGTTTGCTGTATGAAGGGGGAGAGGTTAGGGTGGAAGACAATTTAGAAATACGGGATTCCCCCTGCATTCAGACGCAGTGTAGTCCAAAATTCTACCGCTTCACAACATGGGCAGGATTCTCTCTTCCTTGGCCTTTCTCTCTCACACAACACCGCCCCATGGAGTCGATGTTTCTGGATAAAGTTTACCAGTACAACACAGTTTCTCCCGAAGGACGCAGCTAATAACTGATGCCACCGTGTGAAGAACCGCTGGAGCTTGTCACCTCCATCCGGGCTCCGGCCTCACTGGGGCTGACTGAATCAGGGCGGCAGCAGAAGGCAAAATTGATATCAGGGAGGACTGTGGCTCACGCTGGCTCAGCTTGTCTGAGTGTGGAAAGCTAAGCAGGGTCAGGCCTGGTTGTTACTTGGATGGGAGACCCCCTCCTCTAGTTTCCTGCATTGAGCAGGGGGTTAGACTAGATAGCCTTGTAGGCTCCTTCCAACTCTATGATCTATGAATCTATGAATCCTCCATGGCCTGTGCTGATAGCAGTCCTAGTTCCAGGTTTTGGAGAGCCTTTGGGCAAGACACCCTCCATGCTCCCTCAGTGAGTCTACCTTACCACCACCATTGTCACCAGCCGCTGTTGCTCCTCATCCTTCTTCTCCTCATTGTGTGAGAGCTGGACTGACCCGGGTTCAAAAGCTTCCCTAGCCAGTGACCCTCAGTCCCAGTCACACAGGCGGAAGGAGGAGATAACAGCAGTTAATAAAGATTAAAGAGTTTATTTGTAAGACCCAATTACATGGGATTAAGGCAAGCAATGCATCTCTTACTCACTACATCATTGCAGATACAAATCCAATACCCCAGTGGTAAGGCTAGATGAAGTGAAGTCCAGAACAAGAAACATGTCGAGTCGAGACGGAGAGAGTGAAGCTATCAACAAGTGTGTTAGCTTTATACCACAGACCTGCACCTATAAATAGGATATTACTCACCCCAGTTGTATAACCTATTCATCAACATGTTTACCCCAAATCTGTCCAAGGCTGCTGAGTCATATCACCTTAAGACTATGTCTGGTGACCGGAGCCTTGTGTACTTCATCTCAAGAGACAACCTCCATGTCAGGTGATAATCCTGATGTCAGGTGGTAATCTCGTTCTGCCTATGCAAAACCTAACACATTGCTGTAACTTGCTTGCTTTGCTGGCAGAGAGCAAGTAGGCAGTGGCATCTCCTCCTCACCAGCAGACCGTAGTCTGGGCCAGGCTGAGAAGTTGCAAAGGCGAAGAGGAGGAGCAAGCAACTCCACGGAGCTGTTGCCAGTGGACCCCCTGCTGGGGTGTGGGCCCTCAGCAGGTGCCTGACGATGCCTACCCTTGATACCGACCCTGGCTTGATGAGCTGAAGAGGGGAGCAGGTGGAGACAGAAGGGGCGTCCACTGAGAACAGGGGACAGGCATAACATGTGGAAATATAGGAGAGCGGCCTGGAGGGAGGGGAACAGAACAAGCTGAAAAGTGTCCGGAAAGAGTCAGAAAGGAGAGTGGAAGGCCAGAAGAAGGAGGAAACATGATGTGGAGGCAAGTGGAAGGAGAAAAGATCAAAGAGACACAGGAGGAGCAGGCTGGAGGGGCAGAGAGACCTCACTTTTGTTCCTGGAAGCTGGAATGAGGGAACTCTTGGGCAGCGACACAGGCAGGGCTGTTTAGCCCCACCGCACCCCTGGACTACTCCTAGAAGAGCAAGCAACCCAGATGGGCTGTCATGTGTGCTTTGGGGGAGAGTCAGAGCGAAATCCCCCAAGCCAGCTGAGCCAAGGGTGGTGGCAAGCGGGAAGAGACATCTTGCTAGATGGAAAGCACCCAGGGGAGCTCCAGGAAAAAGAGCTAATGGCCTGTGTGGGCTAGGCAGAGCCAAGCCTGAAGAGGAGGAACTGTCCCAAGCTTATTTGGGGGTCTGGAGGGGTGCTATGCCTTAAAATGAGTTGCAAAGGGGAACAAGGAAGACCAGGCCAGTGCTGTAACTAGGCTGTCACTCCGCATATTATGCATGGTATGGAGAAAGTGGATAGGGATATATATTTTTTTCTCCCTCTCTCACAACACTAGAACCCAGGGTCATCCCGTGAAGCTGAATGCTGGGAGATCAAGACAGATAAAAGGAACTACTACTTCAAACAGTGCATTGCTTAACGATGGAATTCACTACCACAAGATGTAGTGATGGCCACCAATTTGGATGTCTTTAAAAGGAAATTAGACAAATCCATGCAGGAGAAGGCTATCAGTGGCTACTAGTCCCGATGGCTGTATGCTACCTCCAGTGTCACAGACAGTATGCCTATATACACTAGTTGTGGGGAACATGGGTGGGAGGGTGCTGTTGTACTCATGTACTGCTTGTGGGTTTCCCACAGGCAGCTGGTTGGCCACTATGTGAACAGAGTGCTGGACTAGATGGAGGCGGAGGCGGCGGGCGGCGGCCTAGGGATGTGCAAACGAGTGATATTTGAGCTCCAAGCACCATCTTGCTGCTCAATTCCCATTCGCATTTGCAATCACTGCTTGTTTTGCGCTAACGGGAGATTTGCGCAAATCCTAATCCGTGCAAATCCCCCCCCCCATAGGCTAAAACAAGGCTGATTTAGTCTACTGGGGAAATTTGTCCAAATTAAGAGATTTGTTCAAATCAACCTTGGAATCAGGAACGAGACAAATGCGAGCATGTGTTTGACAATTTACAAATATTTTTGGTGGACACATGCTCATGCCCATGTTCAGGGCTTCGAATAGGGCATGCTCGCATGTTTTGTGAGCAGAAAAACAACATTCTCATACACCCTAAGATGGGCCTTTGGTCTGATCCAGCATGGCTCTTCTTATGTAGGCTGGGACTGAAATAAAAATCATTTGGTTAAACACATTCTGGGCTTCTCTGGTTTATGGGATCCATTGATCAAGGTGAGTTTGGTGTGCTACTTCCTAACAACCCACTCACACACAGGAATCAACAGGACTTCGTGCTTCTAAAAAGAAATGAGTGTTTAATGCTGTGGCTTGATGCACATCATATGCAATGCACAAACTCACAGCCTGCGAAGAGGGTTTTGTGTTTTTTTTTTTGTAATTAAAGGTGCCCGGCAGCTAGTGCTGCAGTGCGCGGCATAATACTATAATCTTGACAAATCCCTTTGCTTCCATAGAAAGATGAGGCTAAGTCAGAGTCAGAGACAACAGGGGAAAAAAAACAACCCACACATAATAATAGGGCCAAAGGCACAGCAAATGAACGCAGTAAGGCAGGGGGATTAGATCTACATTCCTTTCATTACATTATATTGTGTTTTTATTATTAGACCCACCCCTTATCACTTAATCTGATAGCTGCTGTGGCTGATAAAGTGGAACAAAAACAAATGGAATCCATCTTCTCTCCCACCCACCCCATCAACTCACCCAGCCTTGATCCACATGCCAAGGAACTGCAGATTAAGGGAAGATTATCATCATGCGTAATTGAATGAAAAATGTAAATCGTGAAAGGAAAAATAGAAGGTATGTTGTGGTTGATGTAACTGGAAGGCTGATGCCCTGGCAGGACTATGAAGAAGGTATGCCCCCAGGGGAGACTGGTGGTGACTCCTGGGTCAGTGGGGCTCCTTATCCATTGCATCTTTTATTTTGAACTTTATAGCAGCTATCCAGGATGCTCCATGGTGGTGAAGAACCTATTTTGGGGGTGGAGCTCAGCACCATGGATAGCTCCTAGAAAGCTCAAAATGATTGCTACAATGGATAAGGAGCCCCCCCCCCAACATAGGAGACTCCGGCCTCCCCTGGGTATGCCCTGCATGGTTGCGGCAAGGCAGGGTACTGGATGCTTTTGCTGTCCTTCTTAGGAATGTCCTTTGCACCTGGCACTCCCTCTGGGCATGCTTATTCTACCTTTAACTCTGAAGAGAAGGGGTTGGATCCAGACTCAATTAATCACCCTTTAGTTCCATTGCCTGGCAACCATAACACAGTCTCCAGTCCCTACTGGGTTTCGCAGGAGGTGGCTTAGGGCCAGTGTGGTGTAGTGGTCAGATGTTGGACTGGGACTGGGAAGATCTGGGTTCTAGTCCCCACTCAACCATGAAGATCACTGAATGACTTTGGGCCAGTCACTGACTCTCAGCCTAACCTACCTCACAGGGTTGTTGTGAGGATAAAATGGGGAGGAGGAGGAGGAGGAGGAGGGGAGCATGTAAGCTGCCTTGGGTTCCTTGCAAGAGGAAAAAAGGTGGGATATAAATGTAATAATAAATAAATAAACAAACAAACAAACAAAGGTTTACTAGTAGGCAACCATTTGTCTGCCTGTGAAGATGGTTTGTAAGTTAGTCATGACATAATTCCCATTGCTCTCAGTGGGACGAAAGCATGACTAAGTCCTTCTCAGTGGTGGCCCCTACACCACGGAATTCCTTCTAGATGGCTGCTTCCATCTATTCCCATTGTAAAAAGAGCTTTGGAAACCTATTTTCTCGGGCTTGCAACTGAGAGTTTTATTTTATATGCTGCTCTTGTTGGTTAACTACATTTTTGCATTTGGCTGGTTATAATTTTCTGGTATTGTAACTTTCTTGTTTTAAATGTATTGATTAAAATTGACTTATGATTTTATGCATTTAAGAACATATAAAACATAAGGAGAGCCATGCTGGATCAGGCCAAGGGTCCATCTAGTCCAACAGCATTCTGTTCACACAGTGGCCAAACCGCTGCCCATGGGAAACCCACAGGCAGGACATGGGTGCAACAGCACTCTCCCACCCATGTTCCACAGCAACTGGTGTACATAGGCATACTGCCTCCAATCCTGGAGGAAGCATATAGCCATCAGGACTAGTGGCCTTATCCTCCATCAGTTTGTCTAACCCACTTTTAAACCCATCCAAATGGGTGGCCATCACTACAGCTTGTGGTAGTGAATGCCATAGTTTAACTATGTGCTGTGTGAAGAAGTCTGCCACCAACCAGCTTCATGGGATGACAATGGATTCAAGTATTAGGAGAGGGGGAGAAAAATGTCTCCCTATCCACTTTCTCCACACCAGGCATAATTTTGTACAACTCTGTCATGACTTCCCTCACCGCACTTGCCTTTTGTCTAAACTTAACAGTCTCAGGTGTTGTAACCTTTCCTCATAGGGGAGCTGCTCCAACCTCTTGATCATTTTAGTTGCCCTTTTCTGCACTGTTTCCTACTCAACGATATCCTCCCTTCCCCTTTCTTTTTACATACAGTGACCAGAGCTATACACAGTATTCCAAGTATGTCTCACCACATAGATTTGTATATGGACAGTTGAGATTCGTAGTTTTATTTTTGATTCCTTTCCTAATTGTGTCTAAGATGGAATTTCTTGTATTGATATTGAACTGCATGTTTTATATTGAAAGCCACTTTGGGAAGACCACAGTCTTGAAAGGTGGCTAAGAAATGGATTAAGGGTGCAATGCTTAAATGTTTAAATGGGGGTGGGGAGTCCTACAAATCCCAGCATTGTGGGCTAGGTTGTAAATGACCCTTCATTACTCAGAAGAGCTCTGCTCTCAATGACACTTGAGAGAAGTATCTCCGTGATCTAACACCTGGGGGGGGGGGCGGGAACCATTATCGGGTTTGTGCTGGCTCAGCTTGTCTGAGCGTGGAAAGCTAAGCAGGGTCAGGCCTGGTTATGACTTGGATGGGAGACCCCCTCCTCTAGTTTCCTGCATTGAGCAGGGGGGTTGGACTCGATGGCCTTGTAGGCTCCTTCCAACTCTATGGTCTATGAAATCTATGAAATCTATCCTGGCAATGAAGATCCCATGGGCCAAGTCAGAAGGGTACAAACCCAGCAAGCAGTCTGGAGCAGAAGGAGAGGACAGGTGGGAAACAGACAGGCAGGGTTTCATCAGGGCTAGGTGCCTGAGGACAAGGGCGGTGAGTAGCAAATCTTTCAGGACCCTGGACAGAGCATGGGAAGTGGACAACTTTTGCCAACAAATGCGTCTTCTCAACTGAGCCCTTTTATGCCCCCTAAGCCTGATTGCACTTCTGAGGCTCCTCCGCCCCTTTTTCTGAGGAGTGCAGAGCCTTAAAGCAACAACCCTTCAGCCTGGAGCCTAGCCCCCCCCCATCGCCTCTCCACAAACTTATGCTGGATATGCTGATAGCATTGGCACCCCAGTTCTGTGGAGTGCAAGGACCCTGGAGATGAGTATGCCGGCCCCTTGCTGAACCTCGGCTTGGGGGCTGCAGCCTCTGGTCTGGCAACTACAGTCTCTGGGATGGGTGGTCTCTGACGTGGGGGTGTTGGGTACCTCTGTCCTGGGAGTCTTTGGCCCAAGCTTGGGGGTCTCAGGCCCCTCAGGCCTGCTGGACTCTCAGGCATCTCAGTGATCTCTGGTTCAGTTGTGGTGTTTGGGCCCCATGCCTTCTCCACCAGCATCACTGCCCCCTCAACCTCTCTGCCTTTACCACTGCTGTAATCCAGGGTCATGACAGTCGATGAGGTGGCAGGTGACTGGGGGGAAGAGCTGGAGAGATGGGAGCCTTGAGCACTTCCTTCCCATATCTAGGACCTATGGACAAAAGGACAGCAGAGCCAGGACTTGCTCATCCCATGCTTGATCTTGTTGGTGCCCAGTCCCTTCCTGGGTGGAAGACCAATAGGGTGACGGCTGGAGAACCTTGACTGTGGTCCGTTTGCTTTTCCCTGGTGGAGAAATTGTGCAGGTGCTACAGCAGCTGCAAGGACAATCTTAAGAAGAATGCGGTGAGACATATATACAGGCCTGTGGCTTACACTGGCTCAGCTTGTCTGAGCGTGGAAAGCTAAGCAGGGTCAGGCCTGGTTATTACTTGGATGGGAGACCCCCTCCTCTAGTTTCCTTCACTGAGCAGGGGGTTGGACTCGTCGATAGCCTTGTAGGCTCCTTCCAACTCTATGATCGATGAAATCTATCTATGAAATCTATTACCAGCCTAGTTGAGAAGAGTTGAGAAGGGATCGCTGAGAAAGACACAGTCCAGGATGAGAGAAGATTCCTTTAGGGAGCAGGCCTTTTAGCAGGGGTATCATCAGATTCAGAGTATTCCTCTCCGAAGCCAAATAAACCCTGCCCACATTATTTGTGGGGATTTCAACATTCACAGAGATCTTTCTTCATTTTCTCAGAATTTTTTCTCCTTTTTGGAAGTATTTAATTTAGACGTGGTGGATACTCCTCCTACCCACACGGCTGGAGGGACCTTGGATCTGCTTTTGTATAGTAAACTGGATGTCGTATTTAAAGATATCATAGACTCAGGGATGTCAGATCATTTTTTATTGTCCTACCAGTTTGACATTGCTCGTCCTTCTCCTCCTCCTCCTAGAATCCGGCAATGCCGTGATTTATCTGGAATATCCGTGGACTCCTTCTCCCATGCTCTTACCCAGCTATCAGGCTGTATACCAGGACTAGTTATGGGACAGAGGAAAGTTGCTCTGGGAGCTAGCATAACAAGTGAGGAGGGAGTTATGGAGCCTGAAGAAGTAGAAGATCAGTCATCTGCTGGTGGGGCCTTGGACCCAAATATCCTGGCCCACCAATTTAATACAATAACTGAAGCTGCCCTTGAAGTGGTGGCACCATCTAAAACTCGTCTGGTAACACAGCGTCATCCTCAGCCATGGATGCATGTAGAGTTGCGACTGGAGCGAGCCTCAGTCCGCCAGTTAGAGAGGCGATGGAAGCGGAATCCATCAGATGAACTGCGTCTGAATTTGAGATCTGCCCTTACTACTTATTATCGTCATGTAGATGAATCTCGGGAGGGTTATCTGCAAAGGAAGATTCAGTCCCAAGCCTCTATGCCACGTCAGCTATTTGCTACATTTAATACCTTATTGAATCCATCGGCTGGTTGTGATGAGAATCACGCAATTTGTGATCTTACAGCAAGCGACTTGGCTTCCTTTTTTGTTCAGAAAGTGTCTACAATTGTAAATTCATTTTCACTGGATGGGTCTTCACCACCATTTTTGTCAGCAGGTTTGCCACAGCCTTCAGCTCAGTTTGCAGACCCGTCTCTTCAGACTGGGTTTGACTTTGTTCCAGTTACTGAGTCAACTGTGGCACAGTTTATTTCCTCTTCTCCTCCTACCTCGTGTCCTGCTGACCCTTTCCCGTCCTTTCTTTATTTGACGCTTTTACCTTTGTTTTTGCCTCATATAACTTATCTGGTGAATTCTTCACTTTCACTGGGTATTTTTCCGGAATGTTTCAAGCATGCTTCTGTACGCCCCTTGTTAAAAAAGCCTAATTTAGACCCTTCAGCTTGTGTTAATTACCGCCCTATTTCACTTCTTCCTTTTCTTTCTAAGATTTTAGAAAGAGTAGTTCTCTCCCAATTGATGACTTATTTAATTAGATTTAATCTCCTAGATTCTTTTCAATCGGGGTTTCGTTCAGGCCACTCCACAGAAACAGCCTTAACTTATGTGATGAATGATATCTTAGTGGCGAAAGCTCAGCGTCAAACATCTGTGTTGATTCTGCTGGATCTTACAGCAGCTTTTGACACACTTGACCACCATATTCTGCTTTCAAGGTTGGCATCACTGGGAATCAAGGGCAATGCTTTATCTTGGTTTGGTTCCTTCCTTTCTAATCGCTCTTGTTCTGTTTTGTTTCAGGGTTCAGTTTCAGATGTTTTCCCATTATTAGTGGGAGTTCCACAGGGTTCAGTCTTGGGTCCTCTTCTTTTTTCATTGTATACTTGTCCTCTTGGACGTTTGGTTTCTGATCGGGGTTTTCAGTATCACACCTATGCAGATGATACACAGATATATCGAAGCTTTGCATCCATTGATACTGCAGTGTGGCAGTCCGTGACGGAATGCCTGTCAGGCGTTTCCTCATGGATGACCGCACATCATCTGAAATTGAACATGGATAAGACTGAAATTCTGGTATTTCAACCTGATCGTGTGTCAGCTCCCTTATTATGTCCTTCTTTGCATATCCAGGGCTCAGTTGTGGCCCCGGTTTCAGCTGCCAAGAGCCTTGGTGTTTTGCTGGATGATCGTTTGTCCTTGCGTCCTTTTATTAATAGGACTGCTAAGGCATATAATTTTCACCTTTTGAACATTCGCAGGATTCGCAAGTTTTTGTCTCCTGAAACAGCCCATTTGCTTGTTCAGGCTTTGGTGGTATCCCGCTTGGACTATTGTAATAGCTTAATTGCTGGCTTGCCCTCTTCTGTGCTTCTTCCACTGGTTCTGGTTCAGAACAGCGCTGTTCGTGTTGTTCTGAACTTGCCCCGATACTCCCATATTACTATGGCCCGTAGGAATCTTCATTGGCTACCCATTCGGACTAGGGCCCAATTTAAATTATTGGTTCTTGCCTTCAAGGCTTTGCGCTCTAATGTCCCTCATTACTTATCATCTAGGCTTTCCTGGTATGTTCCTGGTAGGAATTTAAGATCAGTGGGCCAGGGATTATTAGCAGTCCCACCGACACGCTCTGCCTTGTCAAGGCTGCGAACCTTTCAGGACCTGGTTCCACTTTTGTGGAACGGGCTTCCCATGGACCTCCGATTGGAGGAGGATCTTTCCCGCTTTCGAACGGGATTAAAGACTTATCTTTTTAGCCAGCCAGAATGAGTGGTTGGGCTAATGTGGTGGTTGCTGGGATTTGATACTGCATAGTAAGTGGTTGGTGTTGGTTATTTTATTGTATTGTTATGTTTACTGTATATGTTATTTGTCCCGCCCTTTGGTATAAGGGGCGTTATAAATAAATGTTTATTATTATTATTATTATTATTATTATTATTATTATTATTATTATTAAAATACCTGAAGAGGCCTGCTGTGGGGTGCAGAAGAAGAGGGCGTTACGGGAGCCATACAAGTTGCTGTACAACACCGTTGCTGTACAAGTTTTACCCCAAGGGATAAAAGATAAGTGAGCGGTTCAGTCCAATGGGGCTGTCTCAGTTGCTGCAGCCCAAACAGAAGGCCAGAACAGAGATGGCCAGTTGGGGGCCTACAGGCCCAATCTGGCAAGTTTTTCTGCCCCTCAGTGGTCCTATCCAATTTGATCTCACATTTATAGTTCTAAGGAAAAGAATCAATGGAACTCTTCAATGGGGGACATTACAGGAAGCACATTTATTTCTTAGCTCCTCAATCAATGCGCTTATCTGCTCTGCACCAGTGAATACCTTACTGGAGGTCATGACAATGTTATGCTAGCATCTGGGCACCCTTGAAGGGGTAGGATTGTGCAGGCATGGATTATTGACTAGAGAACCAAGTTGGCCCCGGAGAATGACTAAACGCTGTAGATGCTGATGCGCTGCATAAGGAAATGTGTGTTTGGCTGGCATCAGAGGTGAACTACTTTGTTTTCCCATGCATTCATTCTGCAAACAAACTAATGAAAGGCTCCTGTTGTCATTAGAGATGATCAGATAATGGAAAACAAACCTCTAAAGCCATTTTGCAAACACATCCAGCCCTGCTGTGGGCGGCTCAACACTGCAAGCATAGCTTGTATGAAAACACAGCACTTGTTGATATAGAGCACTGATGGTGAACATGGAGCTGTGAGCAAGGGGATGCATTTGCACTGTGTTTAGTGGGATATGGGTGTGCATTTAGTGGGCAGGCAACCTTCCCAGTCTACACAGGGCCACAAGGTTTCCCCCATGCTGTTCTCCTGTGGGACCAGATTCAAGGACTTAGGGGTCCTAAGTTGTACCTTGATTTCAGCTCCTTGTCCTTTAATTTCCATATCCAAGCTTTCACACATCAAGAGACCAACACATTGAAACATGCACAGACCCATGTTCACTTCCATCCCGGTCCTTAAGAAGCACTGCTGCAGCACAAGGTATATGATAGCCTTCTTCATGGGATGTCTGTCTATCTGTGGCTGCACCAAATATTCTCTCATTTCAATTTCTAGACTAAAAATAGAGATTTGGGGAAGGGTAATTTAAAAAAAAAAAAAAAAAAACCTTTCATGATGTGAAGATGCACCTTTTTGTGATCCTGTTTGGTGCCTTTGTTTCCCCATCTGTTGCCACTTTAGCACTACTCTTTTTTTCTCTCTCTTTTTTAACTTCTTTTTACTACTTCTGTCTTCTCCCTAGATTATTCACATGGCAATTATTCCCAGGCAATTGGGAATTAGGTAGTGAATGGAATAGCTCCTGAAATTATTCAGCGTTTTGGCTAAATGATAATGTCATTACATCAGTATGGTATTTGACAACTACCGTCCAGTCTCCTAGGGGTGCCACCCCAACTCTATCCAATCGTTACAGTAGCTTGGAGTGCCTTCTACCAGCTTTGGCTAGTTCACCAGCTATGGTCTCTCCTGGACAGAGATAGCTTGGCCACAGTGGTGCAGGACTGCAGGTGCTAGTAACCTCAAGACTGGATTACTGCAGTGTGTTCTATGTGGGGCTGCCCTTGAGACTGGCCAAGAAGCTGGAGCTAGTGCAGAATGCAGCAGCTTGGCTGTTGTCGGGAGCTGCCTCTTTCCAGCATGCAACTCCTTTACTGGAGAAACCTACCAGATGAGGTTTAAGGTTTTGCTACTAGAGTATAAAGCCCTAAACAACTTGGGACCAGAATACTTGAGAGATCACCTTCTCCCTTATCAACCTTCCCAGTCACTGAGGTCATCAGATGGCATGCTCCTGGTGGTTCCACATGAACCTATGGCCGATTGAAGTCCACCCAGAGAAGAGCCTTCAGTGTGGCAGCTCCCTTTCTGTGGAACTCCCTGCCTCTGGTTGTGTTGTTCTTGTTGTTGTTGTTATTTACAGTATTTGTATACTGCTCCATCAAGCAGATTCCGTAGAGGTGAACAATAAAAACACAAAAACAGATAAAAGAAACAAAAACAATACATTGAAAACAAACTAAAATTACATTGGTGGTTGAAGAGAAGAGAAAGCTTCCCAGAACAAGGAGGTCTTCAGCAGGCGCCAAAAGCAGCACAATGTCGGAGCCTGCCTGACCTCCAGAGGCCAGGGGTTCCACAGAAATGGAGCTGCCACACTGAAGGCCCTTCTCCTGGTGGACTCCAATCAGGCCAAGGGTCCATGAAGAACCACCAGGGGCATGCCATCTGATGACCTCAGCAATCGGGTAGGTTGATATGGGAGGAGGCGTTCTCTCACGTAACCTGGTCCCAGGTTGGTTTTGGCAGCTCCTGAAAATATATTTATTCCATGAAGCCTTCCTTGATTGACCAGCCATGGTTTTTATTTATATCCTGTTTTAATATAGTGTTTTATTCTTTTTATCTTTTTAAAATCTTTTTATTGTTCACTGCGCCAGAATATGTTTAGAAGTGGAGCGGTATATAAATAGATAAACCAGTTGAGAATGAGGCAATGCTTCTTGGAGCAGGTACAAAGTTGAGCCCAAACAATCAAGGATCATTCAGTGAAAGGGATGACATCACTATCCTACGTATATTCAATCAGATCTGGTTGTGTAAAAACATCACTTGGGGCAAACGATTTATTTATTTATTTATTTATTATATTTATACCCCGCCTTTTTTCCTGCAAGGAACCCAAGGTGGCTTACATAATCCTCCTCCTCCTCTCCATTTTATCCTCACAACAACCCTGTGAGGGAGGTTAGGCTGAGAGTCAGTGACTGGCTCAAAGTCACCCAGTGAGTTTCATGGCCGAGTGGGGACTAGAACCTGGATCTCGCGAGTCCCAGTCCAACACTCTTACCACTACGCCACACTGGCTCTTGAACCAACTGAATGAGAGCAAGCGAGATATATGTAAATGAAAGGAGAACATATTTTTCGAGGGATGGCTCAACAATTCTGTATTTCAAATGTCTGTACACCTGGAAAAAAATGGCCGCTGCTCACCTCATCTGATAAATCAGAAGCCGCCAACTTTTTCTAAAAAATCCATGCTAGGAGCACTACTACTGACGGGTTTGAAAGAAGCAATTTTTGCACACCAAATCATGTTAGCAGAACTCTTTATACATGCAGAAAATGCCGGATTTACACATACAAGAGAACAAGATGGGGACAACGAAGAAGAGCCCTGAAGTAGTAGAAGAGACTGTACTGCTTCAGAACACTGGTGGGGGGAATCACATTTTTGAATACTCCCCAAACCCACTCCTTGCAAACTAGCATAGCTGGAAGTTGGCTGGCTGTGCTAATTTTCCCACTGATGTCTAGCCTAAAGTAGTACATTACGCTCAGTCATCTCAATCACATCTATGTAGAGCTGGAGTCAGTTTTCAAAACAGAGAACTCACTGTGCTAAATGAAGTTTAATTAACAAAGCTACAGCTGAAGCACTTTACACATGAAAAATTAAATGACAAATTGTTGCAGCAGCATATAGATTTCAACCCACCATCAGAAAACATACCTTATTTCATAACCGCACAGGATGAATAAATGTCTTCCCAATGTTATGTGTTCATAACAGGAGTTCCAATACATAATAAAAAGTGTAGCTTCTTAATCGGCAAAGCCAGAAATAACATGTGTGCTCAGTGCAATAGGCAATAGCTTTCCGATGGTTCTCCTGGGAGCGGGAAGAAATAGAGTTGGGAAAGGGCATTGACTAGATCATCATAAACTAATCTCAAGGAGGGGGGGGAAGGCACAAAAGAGGCAGGATGAAAATTAATCATGGTTTCTGATTAACCAACACAATTAAAGAAACAAAAAAACAGCTCTCCCCTGGGCGTGCTATTTTGTGCTGGATTCAGAACACAAAAGCTGGTCAGCTACAGGTGACAGCTTTATTCCCGGGGCTCAGAGAGTGAGAAAAAGCAGATAAGGTAACCAGCTCATTATTAGCACAGTGGAAAATTTGTCTGCAGAAGCAGGACCCGAAGACACTGGGCTGAGGACAAATAAAACAACTAATATGTAATTCACACACATACACAAAGCGAAATTACAGACAGGAAGGAAAGATAGCAGAGCCGAAGGAGACGTTATTTTAATAACCCAGAATGCATTATGCCAAATTCATCTATTAACTCACTTAAGGCTGGTTCTTGGAGGTCAATGTAGTCTTGGGTTTTGGTCCATAAATGGTCAGAAGTTGCTAGGCATGGGGGAGAAATTCATTTTCTAATTTTGCACTTAAGAACCACTATATGAACCAAAGTTATCCTTCTACATTTGAGAGGGATGTCACCTATAGTTCTCAGGTAAGACCCCTGAAACATATCATCAGTGATCTACGACCCATCTTAGACAATGACACTTCCTTCTAACAGGCCCCGGGACATAGGCCTGTACTTGCTTGCAGACAGCCACCCAACCTAATAAGGATACTCACCGGCAACAACAGAGATCGATAGAGGAACCAGACCCTGTGGCAGACCCAGATGCCAACTCTGTACATATATCTACCCTGGCAACACTATTACAGGACCTAATAACACCATCCACAATATCAGGGGTCCAAACACCTGCCCACCTTCCAGCTGAGACTCAATCCAGACAAGACGGAGGTACTGTTAGTGGGTGGTTCACCTGCCTGCACGAGTGATATTCAACCTGTTCTGGAGCAGGTTGCGCACTCCCTCTAAAAGACAAAGTTCGTAGTTCAGGGGTGCTCTTGGATCCAGCACTATCACCAGAAGCACAGGTGGACTCAGTGGCATGGAACACCTTTTATCAGCGTAGGCTGATATACCAACTATTTATTTATTTATTTATTACATTTATACCCCGCCTTTTTTCCTGCAAGGAACCCAAGGCGGCTTACATAATCCTCTTCCTCCTCCTCTCCATTTTATCCTCACATATACCAACTATGTCCGTATCTGGACAGGGGTAGCCTAGCTACAGTTATCCATGCTCTGGTAACCACTTGGCTGGATTACTGCAATGTGCTACACGCCGGCTGCCTTTGAAAATAGTCTGGAAACTCCAGCTGATCCAAAATAGGGCAGCAAGATTGCTAACGGGGTTGGCCAACATGATCATATTAGACCAATACTTTACCATCTGCACTGGCTGCCAGTACATGTCCGGGCCCGATTCAAAGTGCTGGTATTAACTTACAAAGTCCTAAACAGTTTGGGGCCAAGTTACCTGAAGGATTGTCTCCTCCCATATATAACTGCCCAGACCCTAAGATCATCCTCTGTGGTCCTTCTCCAGGAGCAACCGCTAAAGGAAGTGAGGTGGGTGGCTGCTAGGAAGAGGGCCTTTTCTGCTGTGGCACCCTGGTTGTGGAATGAACTTCCCAGAGAGGCTCACCTGGCACCTATGTTGTGCTCTTTCTGGTGCCAGGTGAAGAACTTCTTATTTTCCCTGGAATTTTAGTCTTTTAGTCTCTTAGTCTCTGTTATTTTAAATATTTTACTATATTTTAAATCTCTGCACTGCTGCTAGGTTTTATTTTGGCTTTTACTCCTATTTTATGCTGTAGTTTAAAATTTTTATACTGTATTTTCTGTTGTATTTTGTGGTTTTAATTGTTGTGAACCACCTAGAGAACTTCAGCTATTGGGCAGCATAGAAATGTAATCTATATAAATAAAAATGTAAATGTTCGTTTGTTCAAAATCTTAAATCTCCAAAAGTTCTTCACCGATTGCTTTGAAATTTTGACACAACATTGCATTCGAATACGCGCGTGTTTTTATCTACCTATTATATAGGTGTCACACCTATGACAGGTAAAACATGCTTTTTTGAAAAACAGCGCCATCTGGTGGACATAAAGGCAACACACGCTATACTAAATATTTTACGATTCCATTTCAATGTTTCTGATTTCCGATCCATTTACAATTTCCAAATTTCCAATTTTATGTGTGTGTGTACGTATGTCTGAACGGCTCGCGTGCATCGCATTGGCTCCTACCCGGTTGGACGGATCCGCCCCAAACTTGGCATGCATACTCCCCATCACCCAAGGACAAAGACTGGCGGGTTCAAATCTTCGAAAAACCCTCGCCGCGCCTGTATGGCCCAAAATAGATGAGAGCCAATGGAGTCACTTGGAATGCTCGCAGGGGCCATTCAGGAATGGTTATGCAAATCGCTACAACGGCATTTAGAATGCTGGTATGCACTGCCTCAGGGGCCCAATCAGCAGTGGATATGCAAATCTCTCCTACGTCCAAACAGAATGTTCACATGAACCACAGCCGGGGCGGGGCCTACATGAGGGGGGGGGTTCAAACAAATAGTGCCTATAGTAAAATGACAACCTGTGCAACACCACTGTGTAGTCCAGGGGGGGCAGGGCTTACATTGTGTGCTCCTGGGGGGGCCGCAGGGAATTCATTGTTGTGTGGTCCAGGGGGGGGCAGGGATTACATTGTGTAGTACTGGGGGGGGACAGGGAATTCATTGTTGTGCAGTCCCGGGGGGGGGAAAGCAGGGATTTGATTGCGTATTCCCGGGGGGGAGCAGGGATTTCATTGTGTGGGCCAGACACACACACAGGGAATTCATTGTTGCATAGTCCCGGGGGGGGAGGGAAGCAGGGATTTCATTGTGTAGTACTGGGGGGGAGGGGTAAGAACAGGGAATTCATTGTTGTGCAGTCCCGGGGGGGGGGGGAGGAACAGGGATTTCATTGTGCAGTCCCGGGGGGGGGGGAGCGGGGATTTCATTGTGTAGTCCGGGGGGGGGAGCAGGGATTTTATTGTGTGGTCCAGGGACACACACACAGGGAACTCATTGTTGCATAGTCCCGGGTGTGTGTGTGTGTAAGGAAACAGGGATTTCATTGTGTAGTCCCGGGACAGCAGGGATTTCATTGTGCAGTCCCAGGGGAAAGGGAGCAGGGATTTCATTGTGTAGTCCCGGGGGAAAGGGAGCAGGGATTTCATTGTGTAGTCCCGGGGGAGCTGGTAGTCCCAGGGAAGCTGGGATTCCAAACAGCAGACAGCTACCTTAAGGAATTTCGAACAAATAGTGCCTATAGGAAAATGACGACCCGTGCAACGCCGGGTAAAAAAAGCTAGTAAATAAATAAATGTGATATATGCCATCATTTGCCAGTAATGCCCTGCTGCATTCTACATAAGACAAGCAGGCTGGTCTCTATGCCAAAGATTAAATGGACACAAATCTGACATAAGGAATGGAAATGTTCAGAGACCAGTGGGGGAACATTTCAGCCTCCAAGGACACTCTGTGAATGACCTTAAGGAGGCCATTCTTGAACAAAGGAAATGCAAACACGGATAACAAAGTGAAATAGCTGAAGTACAATCCATTAAGAAATTTAACTCTATTTCCAGTGGTTTGAATAGGGACAAAGGTTTTTCCTCCCCCCCCCCCCCCATCACACTACATATGTTAATCAGCTCACCATTGAAAGGATCCCTGTGTTATCACCCAACTACATTTTGTGAATGGCAAACATTAAGGTAATACTCTTTCCCTGCATTTCAGTTTTGCATTTCAATATGTCAATTGGCTCACCATTGCAATGATTGGGTTATCGCCCAACAATGGCTGGTGAATGGCAACCATGAAGGTAATTTCCACTCTCTGTATTGCTTTGCATTTCATTTTCAAGTCCCTCTGACAATACTGTTCATGTCCCCCCACCCCACCCCTTGCACATGTATTGGCCAATTTGAGGTTGACACATCATGCATCTGATGAAGTACACCATGTCCATGAGACCTTATGCCAAAATAAAGAAATGTGTTAGTTTTTAAGGTGCTGCCTGCAAGACTCTGTTGTTTTTCCTTCTAAATCTGTGCTTCTCCATAGCCATTTTGCTATGGCGTTCTCCAATCAAAAAATGAATATAGAAAAGTATATATTAGGGGAAATAATGTTGAAAAATGCAATGAATTCAGAAAATTGCTTGCAAAACAAGCGTATATTAGGCAAAAATGCATGTTTTAGGAGAAACGTGCACAGAAATGCTGATGAATTTTCATGCAGACTTTGAATAAAATAACCCCAATGTTCAGGATGAAGCAAACTGGAAAAGTTCTCAAAAGTTTGAGATGAACCGGAGTAAAGATTGGAAAAATGAGAAACTGAGACAAACCAAAATGGATAGATTAGTCCATTCCTAATCAGAACTAAAGTCTTTGGGATCATAGGAAGAACTTTTGTTATCACCCACCACCTTTCACAGGCAGGGTCTCCCCACCTTTCACAATCCCTTCCTCGGGGTTCGGCTCCCAGCTTCTGATTGGTTGGGAGACCAATATACACACCTGGCATCCAGGAAATACCCTGTCCTGAACATTCTGGTCGAGTTCTGCTACTTCTGTCTACTCAGCCTGTATGTTTTCAGAGGCTGTAATGGTCACCTGAGCAACAGCATACCACACACATGTGCAGCTCACAGACTTTGCTCATCAGTTTCCCCTGCCCATTCTTGGATGCCTTGCCCTTTGGTCATGAAGGCTTTTTGGAAATGACCTAAGCTTGCCTCTTCACTCCACAATTTCATCTCATCTTCTCAGTCAGGCACTTCAGCCCAACCCTGTGGAAATCCACCCGTCTGCCTGAGACCTTTGAGGGCATGGGATCCATCCATTGTGTGATGACATGTAGATCAGCCCCACATATAGTACCAGAAGGTATTAGTAGTTCCAAGTTAGTTAGCATAGACTAACAGGGTTGTTATTGGGCACAGGTGACATTCAGGTTTTCTTTGACCCCTGAACTTTGGTTTCATTGTTCTCCATTAAAAATTACACTTGACTTTCCTTGACTGCTTCTAGGGATGAACCAGATTTTTCCCTACAAACAGAAGAAGAAGGGGGGATATGAGAAAGGGGCATCTATGTTTCCCCCAAAACGTAAATGTTATGCTACTGTTCACAGCAATCTGCAGCTCATTTCCCCCACTGCTACCCCTCTGTCACTGCTCCCCTGAGCTTTCTTCTCCCCTATGTGGTCCCAGCCAATCAGGGATCATGTAGTGAATGCAGTGACACCACAGCACCGTGTAGCCAATCAGATTTGGCTATATGATGACATCACTGAGGGGAAATGAAGTCAACATTTTGCCCTCACTCTACATTTCTGTGGGGAGAGGAGGGAATGCCAATGTTACTGATGTAAGGCAGGGAGTGTCAGCCCAGTTACTGTCACAACAACGAAGTGCATATATATAGGATATATAAAGGAAAAGAAGGATATAAAGGAAGGATATAAAGGATATATAAAGGAAAGGATTTAAAACAACTGAGCTAAAATAGGGGGCAGGCATATATGCCTGCCCCCTATTTTAGCTCAGTTGTTTTAAATCCTTTCCTTTCCTTTGTGAATCCAGTCCAGGACTACTTTCTTACAGGTTAATTTCTTAATATATTATTTCTTCCCTCCCACCCACTCCGTATCCTGAACTGGGACTACAGGTCTCACAGCTACAACATTACATTTTTTAAAAATAAAATTAATATGTTTTCTAATTACCAACTGATGGCTGATTATAATGAGACTTCCTGAATGATATCTTTCCCCATTGTTCAGTGGAACTTTGAAGAAATAATAATAAAAGATATTGGAACTGAAGGGTTGCTGTTGCATGGAGCATTTACAATTGGAAACTACTACTCATCACAACATAATATGGAAGGAACTATGTGCTTTGTGTAACAATACCAGGGTTGGCCCAAAGAAATAGGTGTCCTAGACTGGTTCCTGGTCCTATCAATATCAATGTTATTTATGCACTGCCTTTCTACATATTATGAACACAGGGATTTACATGAAACTGACAAAAGTACATCAATACAAAAAAGTCAGAAACAGTTACTCTCCAATATACAGGAAACACACACACACACACACACACACACGTTGGGCCGGTTCACACGACCCAGGTTGCCGGCAGGGGAGGAACCGCGGGGTCATCCGCGGGGTCCGGCGGGGCACTGCCACGACCGGCGCCCCGCGCGCGTGGGCGGGCCCCGGTGGAGACGGAACTCCCCGCGCTGCTGCGTGAGCCTCCCAGCGCTAGCGGGCAGGAGCCGCCGGAGGAGCAGCAGCCCCGGCAGCAGCCTGGGAGGGCAGGAGCGCACTTGCTCGCAGGGAGCCGGGCGGGCAGCTGCGGTACCAGGGGCGGGCAGGTGTGGCTGCCAGGGGCAGAATGGTTCCAGCACGCAGCCCCATGCCCCCCCCCACAGGCACACCGCCATGGAACTGGTGGGGGGAGGGGGAGGGGGCCGCCCCCTACCCACAGCAGCTGGGGCAGAGGGAAGCGGGGCTGAGGGAAGGGGGCAGGGGCGCTCATAGTGCTGGTGGCCCACGGGGGTTGTGGAACCACACCCACCAGGTGAGGCACGACCGGATGGCCCGTGCCTGCGCGCCCGCTCGCAGCCGCCAACCCTGGACGGTAGTGGCAGCTTGCCCTCTCCCCTTTCCCCCCATCCGCCCTGGCCCCCTTTGGCAGCTCCCCCAGTGCACGTTGCTATCAGGGCTGCTCAGCCCTCAGCCCCCGTCCCACCCCATCTCTGCCTCTCCTGGGTCGGGGGCAGGGTCAGCAGCGCTGCCTGCATCGTATGCTGCTGCCCCTTTAATTTCCTGCCTGCCCTGCCCTGTGGGGGATGGAGCAGCCCCATCGCTGGCCTCGGCTCAGGCCACTCTGGGCTGCCGTCTCCGTGGGGACCCCGCAGGACGGCCGCCCGCTGTTCCGACGGCACGGTGACCGCGCGCGGTAGGGGCTTACCCTGCTACCGACCGTGGTCACTTTCCGTGGGTCCGGCCCGCGGCTGTCCCGCGGGGGCACCTCCAGTCGGTGTGCACACGACACGGGAACCGCGGGGGAGCAGTGCTCCCCCGCGGTTCCCGTGTCGTGTGAACTGGCCCAGAGAGAGAGAGAGAGAGAGATCTGTTTTGTTTCTTAGTTTTTCAGTGTGTCCCCCAGACCTTCACATCTCTACCCAATTCCTGTGTTAAAGAAAGATTCAACTGGTGATCTTGTCAGTTTCTATACATGGAAAGGTGGGCACCATCTTGCCCTTCATCTCAGATTGCAAAATGTGTTAGGTCATCCCTGACTAGGAGCCCCAAACCTTATCTCTCCAAGCCAGGAAATGAGAGGTTTTTCAGTAATATCCCTACTTTGAATACCCGGAAATCTCCTCCCATGGTTTTATTTATTTATTTCATTTCCTCCACGGCTTTAAAAAGTTATTCTTGGTGTCTGAAGTCATTAAAAGCCAAGAAGACTTGCCCAAGAATGCCTCTTCATTATAACCCTTTACAATCTATGTTTTAAAAAAGCCAGTGTGGCGTAGTGGTTAGAGTGTTGGACTGGGACTTGGGAGATCTGGGTTCTATTCCCCACTCAGCCATGAAGCTCACTGGGTGACTTTGGACCAGTCACTGACTCTCAGCCTAACCTACCTCACAGGGTTGTTGTGGGGATAAAATGGAGAGGAGGAAGAAAATTATGTAAGCCACCTTGGGTTCCCTGCAGAAAAAAAGGCAGGATATAAATATAATACATGAAATGAATACATAAAGAACATAAATACATAAAGAACTTGGAGGGGGGGGAACTTATTACATTTACACTTTTTTAAATGCCCCAGTTGCAACAAAGGTTATTTATTTATTGTATGTGTTTCTCCTTCAAACGCAATACCAAAATATCATGATGTCAAAATATGAGGTACGTTCTACTAGTAGATATTGTGGAGGGGGAAAGGAATTAGATACAGAGCTGCCATTGAAATGGAAGCTACATTTACCATAATATCGAATTTGGTCCTGAAGCCATTACCAGAGTAAGATGCTTGGCAATCACTCCTATGAAGCCTTTGTCTATGAACTATGGGCAGGGAAACTATAGGAAAAGGTGCAATGAAGAAAAAACAGAGGTAGCTGAGTGATGATACATTCCTCCTTTAAAAACAGGGAAGAGATTCTTCACTGGAACCATCAAAATGACCATCAAAGTTTAACCTACAGCAAAGTCAACATGAATTTGAGGTGTCCTTCTCAGACAAAATGGGCAAGGAATTTTGTGGGGATTTTTTAGAGAGTTTCAGTAGCCCTTGTACAATTTCTCCAGGAGGTTGTCGCCAGATTTTGCCTAAGGTGAACATTAAAATGATTTCAGTGGTTCCTCCCTAGGTGAAACATTTGAGGAGTTTTCAAGGGAAGCCCAAAGAGTTTCAATAAAACTCCCAGAAGTTCTGCATTGTGGGTGGGCGTCAGAAGTGGTTTGTTTTGGATATCCCTGTAATATGTACATAACCCATTGCAGCAGCATCAAATGTCCACATGTATGTGTGCTCATGGGATTATTTTGTGAGTGCTGAAGTCTGTATCAAGATCAAGCCCAACAAAGTTTCCTGTCTGCTTCTAGAATACAGGGACTTTTCATGGGCTTTGGTATTATTTCATCACCAATGGTCCTAGTGAGATAAAGTCTTTGAACTTCAAGATTGTCTGTACCCTAAACATGACAGTGTAAGGCGCTGCCCTCATCTAGCTATAGATCACTTGCCTCATGGCCAGCATGAGATTTACTTGGGTTTGTGTCCAATAAGAATCCCACCCCAAAAAGCAAGAGGCATCCCTCGTAGTGGCTTGATGGAACATCAGAATAGTGGATCGTCTCCCAAGTTGTACCTTGGGGAAGGAACTGTTCTCCAAGTTACCCCATGTTTTAAGCATCGGTGGGTTGCTGAGAGATGGAGGAGAATTTACTTTGGTCCACATTTTTAAGCAAACCAACCTAACCCATACTTCCCAGACTAACGTGCTGATCAGTTATCCTTTGGCTCATGCACTTCACCGAAATGTTGCGATGCACTTCTCAGCTAAAAGACTGCATACGAATGCATACATTAGGGAAAGTTACATACACAAATGGCATATATTAGGGAATGTTGCATACAAAAATCTGTATTATTAGGGAAAGCTGTGTACAAAAATGCATATATTACAGAAAGTTGCGGACAAAAATATGGCGATACTGACTTGCTCAGAGAGAAAAAAATATCCTCATTATGAAAGACTGGAAACCCCTTGTGGACTTCTTGAAGAGGAGGGAAAGTGAATTAATAATTTTGGTTTTTGAATCTTGAATATTAGTAAAGGTCATAGAAATATTCTCTGTGAAAACAGAGAAAATTTAGATTGGTAATAGTTGTCAGACAGAGGCGGAAGTCAAATATGATTTGTTTTTGTTTTGGAAAAATTTAATAAAATTATTGTCAAAAAAAATAAATTCAAGTTTTCAAGTATTTTTTTTAATCATTTACTGCTGCAAAAATTGGACAGAATGGACCTATGACTGAATATATGCAAACCTGACATGAAGAGATATCTGTCCTTCCCTAGTTGATGATGAAGTTGCATCCTGAGGCCAAGGTTCTCCTGTCTCTTCCAGCTCAACCAGGTTAAATCCAGTTGTATCAGGAGGGAGAAGCCAGAGAGTCCTTCCAGACATGGTTGAAAGTTGCAGCCGCTAAACTTGAAGAGCGATGTAGGAACAGCCACCCGTTGGCAAATGCCAGAGGGCACAATCAACGTTTTGTAATTAAGGTCGCCCTTTGTTTTGAACAACTCACAAAGCCTCGTGTATCTTGGGCAGCTATCAGATTTTGCATGTGACTCCAACAATGTCACGGTGCAAATACGGCCTTTGTTCCTTTCTTCTTTCCTGATGGCAGGAAACATGGCAAGAAAACAGCCCTGCCCCTGCTCTCGGCGGTGTAATATCTCCAGACTGCCCTGCATTGTTTGCAAAGGATATCGCCAGTTGCAACAGCACTTCTCCTCTGTTTTTTAATTTCCCCACAAAGAGATGAAATTAGCCAATACACCCTCTAAATTGTGTTTTCAGAACCTTATCAATGCAATGTAGGGAAGGCCGAAAGACCACATTTCAGGATTATTAAAATCTCAGTAGAAAGGATCTGTGCTTTGGAAAAGATTAAGCACCGGGAGTCCCCACCTCCCCTTGGATGCTTTTTGTGATGCTATTTTTCATGTGAGCAAATGTGCTGGTGACAGCCTGATTTTGTTATAATATGCTTCTAGAAGCACATTATAACAGATTTAAACCCAACGGCAGAGTTTGGTGGGAGGGAGGAATGCTTTACAACTCTCTGCCAGCACAATGATACCATAATCAAGCTGGTCTCGTCAGCCCCCAGAGAGTATAGCATGGCTGCCAACTCTTACTACTTCAAACACACATGTGGAGGGACATGGTAATCACCGAGTGGCAGAGGGAGTGACCAACGGGCAGTTCAAAGGAATGGGGGGGGGGAGATTTTCTCCAGTTTTCTTTTAATGCAAACTGATGTACCTTTGCACTTTCGAAACAAAATTCAGCTCTCCTTCCAAATCAGCATGCCTCTGAATTTTTGCAGAAGAGTTTTCCAGTCAAGAAATGCATACAAAATATGCACATTCGTGAAGATGACATTCAAAAGTGTGCTATAATCGGAACATTGCCTGCAAATCCTGTGTGTATGAGGCAGAATTGTGTACAAACATGCATGTATTAGGGGGAAATGCACACAGACATGCTTGCAAATTTTTCATGCAAGCTTTTTTCTTTTTTTTAATTCTTTCAAAGTTTGGATGAACCAAATGTAAGATCGGGGAAAAAAGAGAAATTGACAGACACCAAAGCTGGCAGATTCATCCATCCCTAGATAGGAAGCTGTTTTATACCAAGTCAAGCCATTGGTCTATCTAGCTCAGCGCTGTAGACACTTGACTGGAAGCAGCTCTGCAAGGTTTCATTTCAGGCAGGGGCCTTTCCCAACCCTAACAGCAGATGCTGGGGATTGAACCTGGGACCTCCGGCATGCAAAGCAGGGGCTTAACCACTGAGCTACATCCCTTCCCTGGTAGGCGTGTCAGTGCTGCAACCAGGACCATTCTTTTGAGACTGAACAATCCCAGCTGGTGTAACCTTTCCTCGTAGGGAAAGTTGCTCCGGCCCCTTGATCATTTTAGTTGCCCTTTTCTGCACTTTTCCCAACTCTACAATATCCCTGTTTAGGTGGTTGCACCATAGATTTGTACAAGGGGGTATAACTTGGGGTGGAGGTGCTTGTCCCAGCAGCTGGCTGCACCATCTTCCCCCCCCACCCAAGAACAATGCTATGCGATGATGTGGTATCACTCTGATGGGGGCTTTTGATTAAAAAAAAAGTGGCCCCAGTGTCAGCTGTTCACAATTTTATACACCTCTATAACATGTCATTTCTTAGGGCCAAAATACACAATACGTTAAATATATAGTGTGCAGCTGGCCCTCTCTTTGTTTTTTCTCTCTGTAAACATGCAGAGCCCTGATCTGGGCCAAGACTACTGCATGCAAGTAGGAGTTTTAAAATCCCGCCTCCTCGGGTTGTTTTCTGAAATCCCACACTAAAAAAAGAAAAAAATACCCCCATTGGTTTTACCAGAGGCTTCCCCCCTCTTCCTTTTTATAGCTGGGGGGGGGGGTGTTCAGAAAACAAGGGATTGGGAGAAGGTTTGAACCTCCCCTACCTGCACACAGTGGTCCCGATGCAGATCAAGGCCCCACACGCTTACTTGTGAGTAAAAAGCAAAGAGGGTTCAGCTTCATGCTGCATATTTAAATTTGACCCTTAGCTAGTTCTCCAGTCATCCCACCACCATGTTCTGTATACTAATATTAAACTCATTCATGGAGTGCCGATCCTTATTTAGCAAAAAAAAAAAAATGGCACCATCCACGCACAAGTGGGAGGCCACATCAGGCTCAGGAGAACACCAGGATTTGACGAAAGACAGCAACAGATTGCCGGCCAGATGGGCGATAAATCAATGTAAATAATAAATAAATAAACAAAAGCTTTGGGGGAAAGCAAGTAAGGGCGCCATTTTTGCTAAATAAGGATTGGAGAAAGCCCGCCCCCCCCCAAAAAAAAAAACACCAAATGAGAACTGTGTGTGCTCACTGGCCACAGAATGGTGCATGCCTGATGGGGATGGAATGGAAAACCGAGGGGAATGGAATGGAGTATCCTGCAAAAGGGCATGGCTGGTTGGTTGGAACACTAAAGAGGAGCTCTCCATGCTGCAGCATTTTGTTGCTGGGCCCTCTTGTCATTCTATAAATATGTAGCATGCAGGGGAGGCTCGTGACTCCTGTGCCAAGTGGGGCCCCTTATCCATTGCAGCTTTTTGTTTGAGCTTCATAGGTCCAGCATCCATGGTGCTGAACTCCATCCCAAAAAATAGGTTCACCACCATGGGGCACCATGGACAGCTCCTATAAAGCTCCAAATAAAAGCCGCAATGGATAAGGAGCCCCCACTGACAGTGGAGTCGCCAGCCTCCACTGGTTACATGCATGTAGTGAATTCGAACATGCAAAATATCTCATGTATATATTATCGCACCAAAACTTACAATGGCCCTGTAAGGTAGGCCATGGCCACGCTCATCACAGTCAAGCAGTTGAGAGAATAGCAGTTTGCCTCACTGACACTTGAACCAGGGACTTCAGAGCCGGCTGACTCCACAGTGGGCCCAATAAAGCCAACAGGACTCCTCTGGAATACATCAGCTCTGGATTGTGAGGCTTAAGGATCTTGCCTCAATCCTTAATTTGCTCCATGACTAATCGATCCCAGTTTTCCCGTTCAGAGCCCTCCAGCAGGGCAGCCTGGTGACGATGCAGCTGTTGCTTCTTGGCCCTCCTCTTCCTGCCCACGAAGAAATTCATGTTTTCATTGCAGCTCTAAATACAATTCTTTTCATCTTGTCACCTCTCGAGACACTCGGGGGATGTTTTGCCCTTAAGTATGTGTCTCAGGCGGACTGTGCTTCTCTGCTCCTCCCGGACTTCTAGGGCAAAAAGTTCTTACTGACAAAGCCCATGGAATAAATCTATTGAAGGTCACGCTGATTATTATTTTTTTGTAAGCTCTCCTGCTCCACAAAGTTCTCTGGGGCCTCAAGTTATTAGCAGAGAGCCTTGCTGGGAGGCGAACCAGATGCTGGCTCAATGCACAGTCACTGAAAAGATGTTGTAACAATTGGGGTAGAGTTGAAGTTGGCACCCCTAATTACCAGTTGCACCAACCCCATGCTACCCCAAGAGGTGCTAGGATCTTTTGCTGGAGTCTAATGTGCACTGCTTGAGAGTGTAGGTTCCCTACTTATCTCTATACTAAAACAGACAGACACACTTAGAAGATACAAGGATACTTTTAGCCGAGTTTGGAGGGCTCTGGGCAGCCATATTGGATTGTGCTAGAAGATAGGGATGTTGAAGAGTCCTTGGTTTCGAGTCACGAGTCAAGTCACGAGTCCTTGGACCCGAGTCTCGAGTCCGAGTCCGAGTCCTTGGTCCAAAATGGTGACTCACGAGTCACGAGTCCTGAGTCACTCCCAAAGCTGACTCCACGAGTCCCTATTAAAATCAATGGGGTTTTTCCCCAACAAAATAAGGCTACTTCAGATGTGTGGCTTAAATAAATTCTAGGCACAAGTGTGCCTTTTTATTTCAAAACTCTGCAACTGATTTTGGCAAGAACAGACCAGGCAGACAAACCCAAAATAACCAGACAGGCAGAGGAGGCAGGGAACCCCAAAGCAGGCAGGCAGAGGTCTTTGTCTTGGACAATTCAAACTGTGGAACTGGTTAAGAAGAGACCAGGCAGGCAGAGGAGGCTGGGAACCCCAAACAGGCAGGCAGAGGCAGCCAAACCCAAAATGTCTGAAAGGTTGCATTTTAGGAAAATGATTTTAAAAAATAAACTTGCTGTACTTCCTAAAACTTATCTATGTTTCATTTGAGGAACATTATTTTTTCTAAATGTTTGCCCCCCATTCTGGAACGGTGAGGTCTCATCACAATTCCACCCTCACTCTTCGCCAGCGATCGTACTCCTCTCCACTCCTTCTGGCACAGCCCAGGGATGTTGAAGAGTCCTTGGTCTCAAGTCCCGAGTCGAGTCTCGAGTCCCATTAAAAATATTGGGACTCGAGTCCGAGTCGAGTCAGAGGGGGGACTCAGTCCGACTCACGAGTCGAGTCCTGGAGTCCCAGTCCCCATCGCTGCTAGAAGAACACTAAACAGTTCTTCATTCATCATTGACGGGGACCTGTGATCCCAAAACACTCCATGCAAACCTCCAAACTCCCCATAACTGGCTGCTACTGTGAGGGTGGAAAATCAGAAGGAAGTCTCTCTCTCATAGTCTTCCTTTCCCTTCCTCCCAAGTCCTTGATATGCTTCCCCTGCTGCCCCTCATGTGCCAAGGACCCTGGGAAATGTCCTTAGTATGGAGTTGGGTGCCAGGGGCGGCTATTGTCAAGAACCGCAACTAGTGAGTAAGTGAGTTTAGCCTGGGTGATTATCCAAGCCAGAGAAGATCTCTGGCAGTTCCTGATTTGAAATACAGGCATGCTTTACAAGCACACCAAATTTGTATTCTGAACTTGATAATTACATGCCTCCGTGGAATTACGAACCACTGCCTGATTTATTTATTTTTTTAAAGGCACCAGACTAGAGCGGGGGGAAAGGTGCTCATTCACAGAATATGCCCTCCTGTAAACACAATTTTGACCTAGAAATCAAAACTGGAGAATATTCAGCACAGTCCTAACTAAAATTAATACATCCCCTCCAACCAGGTTAAATAATCCTCTTTATAAATACCAGAGCTCTAGTCCAAAATTTGATTCTTCTTCGTTGTCAGATCCTAATCTGACATGCGGATAACGGAGGTGAGGGAAAGGGGGAGCGTCACAGACAACAGATGATAAAAAGTTCTCGTATCAGCAGAATGAAAAGTGGATGCTGGGACACAGTTGGAGACAGAAGCAGGCATTCAAGGGAAACAAAAACTTGGGATAGGGCAGGTGGGAAGTGGAGGCAAATCGTACTGAGAGACACACAGGGGAAGGCGATCTGGAGAGATGAAAAGACGGCTGATCGCTTTAAGCATGAAAGGAAATACCCCAATGGAATAGTAAAAGGGCTACATGTAAAGCTGAAATCAGATTATATTGCTTCCCCCAGTGAATTAAGACCCGAGTAATGCAGTGTCAGAGAACCTCTCTTTATAAAGAGAGGTTCTCTGGGGGTTTGCATGTTTTGATGTTAATCCATCTGTATCTGACATTAAATATGTCCATTGATTGGAAGTGGGGTATGATGCCATGATGGGAGAGGCTGGTCTGTTTTGTTTAAAAGTGTAAGTGTAAAGCTAAAAGTATGATCTGTCTTTGTTAGAAATGTGTTGGCAACAACATGTATCATACAGATCGTCAGGGCTTTTTTTCTGGTGGAACTCACCGGAACTGAGTTCCAGCACCTTTTCTTCTATTAATTGCATTACAATTTAATCGCCATCTACTCCTGAGGAAATGTAATCCAAGAGTTCTGGTACCCTTTTCTCCAGAAAAAAAGCACTGCAGATCGTGCAGCCGGTATTGTCAAAAATGGCAGACCTGCATTTTCTGCGACGTAATGTGTGAATCGGCCTCTGCTACTCAGCCTACTTTCCAGGACTAGCTCCTAGGTTGAGGGCCCCCCGCAAAATGGCCTCTTGCGGGCCCTTCCAGGGGATACAGCACTTCGCTTTTAATTGCAGCTTGGAATGTTGTCATAATTTATTGTGCATTTTGTGTGATATTTGCTGACAATCCATTTGAGACATGGCAGGTTATAAAAGTTTTAAATAAAATAGAAAATGGATAATCTTCTTCTCATTCCTCTTATGCTGGAGGTTGGATGTCATTGTGGCTAAACAGTGATATTGTGTTGCCCCCAACCTAATTTAGTATTAAAGAGAACTGGGCATGTTTAGCCTTCAGAAGAGAAGACTGAGGGGAGATATGATAGCACTGTTCCAGTACTTGAAGGGTTGTCACACAGAGGAGGGCCAGGATCTCTTCTCGACCATCCCAGAGTGCAGGACACAGAATCATGGGCTCAAGTTACAGGAAGCCAGATTCCGTCTGGATATCAGGAAATATTTCCTGACTGTTAGAGCAATAAGACAATGGAACCAACTACCTAGGGAGGTGGTGGGCTCTCCCAATCTGGAGGCATTCAAGGTGCAGCTGGACAGCCATCTGTCAGGGATGCTTTGACTTGGATTCCTGCATTGAGCAGTGGGTTGGACTCGATGGCCTTATAGGCCAGGGATGGGGACTCGGACTCGAGGACTCGACTCGTGAGTCGGACTGAGTCCCCCCTCTGACTCAAGTCTGACTCGAGTCCCAATATTTTTAATGGGACTCGAGACTCGACTCGGGACTCGAGACCAAGGACTCTTCAACATCCCTGGGCTGTGCCAGAAGGAGTGGAGAGAAGTGCGATCGCCAGCGAAGATTTTATTTTTTTAAATCATTTTCCTAAAATGCAACCTTTCAGACATTTTGGGTCTGGCTGCCTCTGCCTGCCTGCTTTGGGGTTCCCTGCCTCCTCTGCCTGCCTGGTTATTTTTGGTGTGTCTGCCTGGTCTGTTCTTGTCAAAATCAGTTGCATAGTTTTGAAATAAAAAGGCACACTTGTGCCTAGAATTTATTTAAGCCATACATCTGAAGTAGCCTTATTTTGTTGGGGGAAAACCCCATTGATTTTAATAGGGACTCGTGGAGTCAGTTTTGGGAGTGACTCGGGACTTGGGACTCGGGAGTCACCATTTTGGACCAAGGACTCGGACTCGGACTCGAGACTCGGGTCCAAAGACTCGTGACTCGAGACCAAGGACTCTCCAACATCCCTGTTATAGGCCCCTTCCAACTCTACTATTCTATGATTCTATGAGAATATATAAAGATGAAGAAATTATAAAACGCAGAAAATGCAGAAAACTAGATCATTTTGGTCATATAATGAGCAATGAAAAATATAGACTGTTGCAGCTGATTGTACAAGGTACAATAAATGGCAAAAGATGTGTAGGGAGGAGGAGGAGGAGGAGGAGGAAGAGGAGGTCTCGGCTGAAAAACCTTACATGGATAATGAATAGAATCAAATCAAAATTCCACAGTGACTACGGCACAGTGACTAAAGCAGTGCAGAACTATGTCAGGGTGGGGGGCCAGATTGCCCCCCCATATGCTCTCTGCAGTGACTATGTCCACTGACATAATCCAGCCTAACCCAATCACTTTAACTTTTCACCATGGAGAAACATACTCACCCAGCACTGGGAAGAGCAGTGAGTTCAACTGCGCCCAGCTTTTCTTCTCCTTCCTGGCTCAACATCCGGGCACACAACCAACCTCTAAAGCAGTGTTCTCCAACCTTGGGTCCCCAGATGTTTTTGGCCTACAACTCCCAGCATGCCCCAGCCAGCTATGCTGGCTGGGGCATGCTGGGAGTTGTAGGCCAAAAAACATCTGGGGACCCAAGGTTGGAGAACACTGCTCTAAAGGAATTCTCACTACACTGGCTTCCTCCCAACTGAAGGCCACTTCCTGCTGCATCCATAGTGGACTCCCACTTCCTGTTTCCTCCCCAGGTCCTTCCTGGCTGCCATCTCCCACAAATTCAGAGAATGGGTATACATCAACTTCCAGTGGGGCTGGCATAGGCTCAACTCCACACAGCCAGCCCAGTGCGGGGAATTTTAATTTTTAAGGCGCATCATGCTGAAGCTGCGATATGAACATTTAAAGAAAAAGAAAAACAATCTTTAAAATAAAACTGAGACAGAATTGCTCCTATGAGGCTTGGCATTTTAATATCGAAAGGTTGTGAAATCTAATAAGAGCGACAAGGGAACTCGCATTCCTTCCTGCATCTCTCCCCCCTCATCCCATTTTTATTTTTTTGCACACTCTGATGAAATTGGGATTCAATAAGTAAAAGTGACAGAATATGTAATTTCCCACAGATCTTGTGCTGCCGGGCACTTCCGGATTAATAACCTTAAACCATTTTCCTCCCCGTTCTGAGCCCAATGAAGATCTCTAGCCTTTTTCTTATCTGAATAAATACTCCATTCAAACAAAGTGTGAGAGCTGGTCTTATCGCCACCTGACAGCACAAAGGAAAACAGCTTAAGTCTTTTCACTCTTTCTTTAAAAAAATAAAAATAAGTCATATCATCTCCTTGCCCATATTGGCAAAAAAATAGGACTTGAGTATACATGCCTATGTGGGTGCTGTTTAGCATAGAAAGAGGTTCTGCAGAATAAAACTAGCCACAGATGATGGTCTACTTCTCAATTAGGTGGCAAACTTTGTTCTGGGCTGCCTCACTTCAGATAACTGGGGGGGGTGTCACATTTCTGAATGGTTCTCCATACAAAACAAAAACAAAACCCCAAATCCCTCACACAGCAAGCTAGCAAATTATGGAGAAGGCTAGGCCAGAACCTTTCTCCGTTACATGCTGGATTTCTGTGTGCAGCAAATGTATCGGTAAGGTGGGACAATGAATCGTGTGAACCCCCCACTTGCAGTCTGCAGTGGTACAGTCCAGACATGGGTTTACTACTAGCTCAATGAGAATGAGGGCAAAGTCACAGGCAACGCCAAGGTGTTTGAAAGTGAATATTTCAGGTTGAATATCCAAATCAGCCTTGCCCTACCTGGGGGCATTTAAGATGTCTTGGACTTCAACTCCCATCATCCCTATGGGTCATGCTGGCTGGGGCTGAGCAGAGTTGTAGTCCCAAACGTCTGGAGAGCACCAGGTTGAGAAATGCTAATCCACACCATCACCAACTAGTTATGACCACAATCTTGTTTTCCTGGCCAAATACTGGATACAACCAGGGCTTTTTTTCTGGTGGAACTCACCGGAACTGAGTTCCAGCACCTTTTCTTCTATTAATTGCATTACAATTTAATCACCATCTACTCCCAAGGAAATGTAATCCAAGAGTTCCGGTACCCTTTTCTCCAGAAAAAAAGCACTGGATACAACCATTGGAAAACACCCGTACATAAAAAGCAGATATCACAAATTCAGCATAACATAATTGCCCTCTCTTCTGTGCTTAGGAGCGGACTCTGCTCTAGGAAGATCTGAAGCTCCCAGCAAAATTTTATGATGACCAAAATATTTGTGTTCCCTTGAAATGTCTTTGCCTATGCAGGGCCTTCCATATTCACCCCAAATTTCATATCAAGTAGAACTGGGTGGAAGTTTGATGATTTGCAGAAACCCCCCTGAGAAATTTCTCAGTACTTATCAAACCTCTTGTAGTTTCTCCGGATCAGGAGTTGGCAACTTTACTTCAGGAACTTGTTGGGGGGCCTTTTTTGCCCCCTGGACACCCCTTTCCCATGGGTCACACACACACAGGTAGGACTGAGAACCTGGAAAACAGCTGCCACCCAGAGTAGAAAATACTGAGCTAGATGAAGCAATAGTCTGGCTCTGCATAAGGCAGTTTCACAGATTCCTAAAAACCCAATGTTTGTAGTGCTTTTTCCGAGGTGAAAATGCCCCAGAATGCCCATTTCTTGGATGACAATCTTTCCACTGAATGCAAAGGATTCATGTGCTAAACAATGAATGCTACACCTTATGGCCTTCTGAAGTAGGGATACCGGAGAAATCCGCAATGGATCTAAATGGGCTTTAGATTTCTATGAATCTGACCAGCAGATTCCAAAGCGGACCGGCTTTTTCCAAGTCACGTGAATTCTGCAGACTTGCAGACCCTTTTTTTTTTTTTAGTTTCTGGAATTTAACACAAATGTCATCGTACAAAAATACAAAAGTTGCTGGAAAGTTCGCTGATATACGCACAATTGTTTTTGGGGAAAACAATGATTCATACATCTCTGTTCTCTCTTCAGCCTCTGCTGCATAGCAATCGTGTGTGTGTGTGTGTGTGTGTGTGTGTGTACGCGCGAGCACTCTCCTCATTGATTTCACGCTGAGCTAAGAAAAATGCACAACATGTTACGTGCCAGCAAAAGTTCCCTAAATTGTGGCAGACTTTTGTGTGGATTTTTCCAAAGAGGAAAAGAAATCCAAATCCATCAATGAGTCGACAGCAGACCAAAAGACTCCTGAGAATCTGTGAAATACAGACAGAATGGATTATACAAAATCCATACAACCCTACTCTGAAGGAATATTTTCAGTTATTTCCAGATTGGGGGCCATAATATGTAAGTAAGCCCTAAGAGTACCACCAAAAAAAAAAAAAAAACATTTAGAAAAAGAGTATGGTACAGTCCTTCCTGGATTGTACGGTTTCACTTTGATGCTGAATATTCCTTCCTATCAGGTTCCTGCATTGGGAAAGCCACTATGTCAGGAAGAACGTTCCCTCTTCTACTGTAGATTTCTCCCTGATAGATTTAAAACACATGTTGGTTTTGACCTGGAGCAACATCGAACTGTGCAATCACCCGTGGGCAGGCTGACATGGTACAGTCTCTGTTGACAACTATACCATGAGCTGTTTCTGAGCGTTGAATCAACTGTCAAGATGGGATTCTGCCCGTTTAGCAAAGCTGCTCTCCCACATCTACCCATCATGCACTTCTACCACTAGCACAATAGTATCTTCCTCAGAGCTATCTGCAAAAAGCTTGAAAAACTAAGGAACGATTCCTGCATACAAAGCAGCATCTGCGCAAAGAAACCAAGTTTATCAAGGACACAAGGCACAGCAATAAATCACAGTGTTTTGCAGCCTGGCTCAGGTTTTGCCACCATAACTTGGTTATCTTTAGTGTATAAAATTCTTCCTGGTTGGGGGGGACCTTTAGCAGCATGTCAAAAAGTGGAGTTTGGAAATATGATTGCTGGAGGGTGGAAGCTGTAAGAATAGGAGGAGACGGGGATGAGAAATGGTATTCGTGTTTAATTTCTAGTAACTGGGTTCAGGGAGGGGCTGTGGGTACAGGTGTGTGAGAATTTCATTTAGGGGGGGTGGAACTCCGGTGAATTTGCCAGGCTCGACCCTCCCAAACTCTGTCTCTCCTACCTGTCTCCCCGGCTTGACTCGTGTTCTCCTGAGCCAAGCCGGGGATGTGACTTCTGGGTTCCCGGTGGGCCATTTTTGACTTTAAAAATGCTGTAAGATATGCCAGAAAAGGCTGCAATTTGCGCAAGTTACACAAATTGTGGCTGCTTTTAACGTATCTTACGCCATTTCCCATGTAAAAAGCGGCCCGCCGGGGAACCCGGAAGCCCGCCGAGTGGCTCGGCACGCGTCCACTTTTGGCTCGGCGTGGTGGGTGCCGCAGCAGCATTCGCCAAGCCTCCGGTGAGTCGGGTGGTGGGTGGATCAACCACCACTAGCTGTGGGTCAGTGGTAGAGCACATGCTTTGCATGCAGACGTTCCCAGGTACAATCCCGGGCATCTCCAGGGCTAGGAAAGAATCCTGTCTGAAGTCCTGGAGAGCGGTGGCCACTCAGTATACAGGCATTACTGAGCAAGATGGACCAGTGGTCTGACTTGGTATGAGGCAGCTTCCTCTACGTCAGGGCTCTCCATCCTTGGGGTCCCCAGATGTTGCTGGACTACAGCTCCCAGAATCCCTTGCCATTAGCCATGCTGGCTGGGTATGCTGGGAGCTGTAGGCCAGCAACATCTGGGGACCCAAGGTTGGAGAGCCCTGCTCTACCCAGGACCGGTGCAAGGCAGTTTGGTGCCCTAGGCAAGATCAGATATTTAGCGCCCCCCTTCCCACTTGAGAGCGTTGTATTTTTTTTTTCAAGGCGTTTCTAGCACCCCCTTTAGCCCTGCGCTCTAGGCGGCTGCCTAGTTGGCCTAACGGCAGCACCGGCCCTGGCTCTACCTAGTCCTGGCAGTCACACCCCTGTGTCGACTTCTGGCTTGAGCGGGAGTCCATGGGACTCCGTGCAAGGCAGCACCAAGGAGAGCTCCTAGTGTGCGCAACTCGCTCCCGCAAGCCTGAGCCCAAACTGAAGCCTTTTGTACTTCAGTCCAGAGGTCCCCTCCCAGACTCCACCCCTTCCTACAAGATGGAATCATGAAAGGGACAGGCCTCTGGCCTGGGCCCCAGCACCCCTCTGTCCCGTGAAGATTTCATGCCGGGCGTGCAGCCAGCGTCGGCACATCGGCTCCGTGGAATGCGGTGCTCTTGGAGAAGTGTATGCTGGCCTAGTGCCGCAGCTAAGCTCGGGGGCTGCATATGCTGGTCCAGGCTCAGGGGTCCTCGGCATCTTGGGTTCAGGGTGCCCTAGTGCCACAGTGGAGCTCGGGCCTGGAGTTTCTGTTGGCACCGCTAGTTCTTTAGCCCTCTAGTCCATGTCCAGGTTACTGCTGGATTCTGGGGATCATGGCACCTTGTGTCCTAGAAGCTCTTACCCCTAACTATACTTGTGTGGGGGGGGATTTTCATAGATTTCATAGATTTCATAGATCATAGAGTTGGAAGGAGCCTACAAGGCCATCGAGTCCAACCCCCTGCTCAATGCAGGAAACTAGAGGAGGGGTCTCCCATCCAAGTAATAACCAGGCCCGACCCTGCTTAGCTTTCCACACTCAGACAAGCTGATGTAGTTACCGTATATACTCGAGTATAAGCCGGGTTTTTCAGCACATTTTTTGTGCTGAAAAATGCCCCCCCCTCGGCTTATACTCGGGTCAGCGCCCCCCCAAGGACCCCCGCCGCCACCCCCAGGACCCCCGCCGCCACCCCCAGACTCCCCACCGCCACCCCCCACCGCCGAAAATGCCCCCCTGCGGCCGAAAAAGGCCCGCCTCCGCCAAAGGTCTGCCTCCGCCGAAGGATCCCCAGGACCCCCCGCCACCCCCAGACACCCCCCGCTGCTGAAAATGCCCCCCGCAGCCGAAAATGCCCCCCGCGGCCGAAAAAGGCCCGCCTCCGCCGAAGGCCCGCCACCGCCAAAGCCCCCCCAGGACCCCCCCCGCCACCCCCAGACCCCCCGCCACCCCCTGCCACCGTACCTGCACCCCCCCACCGCCGAAAAAGCCTCGCCGCCACCGCCAAAGCTCCAACTCCCATCAGCCTCCTGATGCCTCAATTACCGTAATGTATGTAATTTTATTGGTATCTACCGTATCTTTATTTTTTAAATTTAATTTTTTAAAATTTACCGTAATTTTTAAATTTACCTGTACCTGTAGCTGCTGCATTTCCCACCCTAGGCTTATACTTGAATCAATAAGTTTTCCCAGTTTTTTGAGGGTAAAATTAGGGGCGTCGGCTTATTTTCAGGTCGGCTTATACTCGAGTATATACGGGTATTTAGAATGGTTTCGGGTGTCGTGTGACATTTGTCTAATTCTCAGTGAGGTGACAAACCTGTGTCTGGGCTGTACCATTTCAGATTGCAGGTTGAGAATTCACATGACTGACAGTTCCACCATACAGTACCAAAATAATTATCATTCTCATATATATTCATTCATCTATGGGGTGGGTTAGGATTTTAACATTTTATGCTGTTTCCCTTTTTTCAGGAAAATTCTTCCCTTTTTTTTTTTTTGCATTTTATTATTTAGCTCCACAAACATTCTGAGCAATATTCAGTGTGTGCGTGAGAGAGAGAGTCACACACACACACACACACACACACACACAGAGAGAGAGAGAGAGAGAGCATGCTTCTATGCATCTATTTCATCCAGATGTATGAAAGCCAACAAATTCCAGCTAAATGGGGTGTTAGCTTGTTGATAAAAATCAAACTTGTCAGTTGGGTGCTTTTTTTACACATATCCCATCCTGGACTCTGTGTTTGTGCACATGTGTGTGTTTGTGTGTGTGTATAAAATCTCACACACACATAAGCATGCACGCGCACACATGCACACGCACACACTAGCAGACAAGTGCGCTTGATGGATGAGATGATTTGAAGCTTTTGACAGCCGCATTTTGTTGTGGGGGGGAAAATGACTTTTCGCGAGTTTCAGATAAATGAGCGGAGTTTACCGGAGTGAGGGGAATGTAGGAGGCGTCAGAGAAGTGATGATTTGTGAGGCAAATGGCAAACAGAGAGAGAGAGAGAGAGGACCATTTTTAAAATTAAGACAGAGAGAGGCAGAAAGCAAGCCTGTTCTTTAACATCAGATTTGAATTGGGGGAGCGGGGAAGGAGACCGCGTTTGGAAGGCAGGGAAAGGGCAAATACAGTCATGCCTTGGATTGAGAGCATAATTCGTTCCGGAAATGTGCTTGTAATCCAAAACACTTGTATATCAAAACAAAATTCCCCCAAAAAAAATTGTACAGAGATTTTTAATTTAAGCCGTACTACAGTACTTGTATTGCAAGATGTCACTTATATATCAAATCAAAATTTTTTTTATAAATATTTAAAAATTTGCTTGTCTTGCAAAACACTCTCAAACCAAGTGACTTGCAATCCAAGGTATGACTGTAGAATGAAAAACAGCATCAGCTGAGGCGGACCCAGTGGGTTGCTCCAAGCTAGGGACCACGATCATCCTTAAAGCAAGAGGGACATGTTTTCCAGATAGAAGGATCTCAGGTATCAGAGGTGGTGGGAAAGATGGGAAAGGTAGGGATGAGGGTGGGGGAATCATTCAGTTCACATTTCAATGCAAACGTAGCTCATTTCACATTTTCAAATCACGATGCGAACCAAAACTCCGTTCTCACTCAAAATTGCGCACTTCCCTGAATTTTGCAATGGGATTCTCCAGTCAAAAAGCCGCAAGCAAAACTGTGTCTGTTTGGGGAAACGATGTTCAAAAATGCATTTTATTAGGAAAGTTCCTTGCCAAAAAAAAAAAAAAAAAAAGCATAAAGTTAAGCCGAAAATACATGCAAAATTTCATGCATCAGGAGAAGTGTATGAATTTTCCTGCAAACTTTAAAAATAAAATTCTCAATGTTCAAGAGAAATGAAACTTGAGACTAGAAACATCTGAGAGAAACCGAAATTGACAGATTTCTTCATCCCTAAGGAGAGCTGCTGTCAGTCAGACTAGATCAACCATACCCACGCTGGTGCCCTTGAGATGTGGCTTGCGGTGATGGGAGTTGTAGTCCAACGCATACCAAGAGCACTGGGTTGGGGGAGGCTGGAATAGACAGATCATCTGCCAGTGTGGCGTAGTGGTTAGAGTGTTGGACTGGGACTCAGGGAGATCCGGGTTCTAGTCCCCGCTCGGCCATGAAACTCACTGGCTGACTTTGGGCCAGTCACTGACTCTCAGCCTAACCTACCTCACAGGGTTGTTGTGAGGGTAAAATGGAGAGGAGGAAGAGGATTATGTAAGCCGCCTTGGGTTCCTTGCAGGAAAAAAGGCAGGGTATAAATATAATAAATAAATAAATAAATTCAGAGTAATTCAAGAGAAAGACAGCGGCCAGCAAAGACCACAGAGCCTACTGCAGTTGGAGCAGTGTTCTCCAACCTTGGGTCCCCAGATGTTTTTGGCCTACAACTCCCAGCATGCCCCAGCCAGCTCACAACAACCCTGCGAGATAGGGTAGGCTTAGAGTCAGGGACTGGCCCAAAGTCACCCAGTGAGCTTCATGGCCAGCGTTGCAGTCCAACACTCTAACCACTCCACCACACGGGCTCTCAGTCTCTCTGTCTTTTCACACTTATTGCAATGGGAGCAAACTTCAGCTAACTTAGGCTGCCTGTGCACACGTATCCGGGAGTAAGCCCCACTGAACACAGTCGGACTTATGTCCAAGTAAACATGCATAGGATTGCACTGGATCTGGATCTGACCTTGATGTTTGCAGATTGACAGGTGGGTGAGGTCACATCAGTTTTCCGTTCTAGCTGCTGTCTGTATTTGTGCTTGCCATTATGGTATCTATATTTGATGCATTGTTTTTATTGCCACTCCTGCTTTTATATATTGTTAGATTTCCTAGGGTTGATTTGTTTTTTGTTTTAAATCATTCTTGCTTATATTGTCATCCTGACACTGCTATATTGTTCCTATGTTGATTAGAATAGAAATGTTTCCTGATATGCTACTGTCATGTTTTCTGAACAAACTATTATTACTGGGTTCCCTGCACGCCTTGGTGTGTATCGCGTGAGTTTCTTGGAGTGCAAATTGGTTTTGGGAATGCAGTTTATTAAAAACTAATCTACCACACCCCTTCCATTAGAACATGTGATCCCTAAATAGCACCAAGGATGGAAGGAAGGAATTCAGTCTGTTTTTTTTACATCTCAAGTTCTTTCTCCCCTGAATATGGACTTAGTGAATGTTGGTAAATGTTGGTAAATTCCTATGAAAAATGAACAGAAATGAAATTCTCACCCATTTTCACCCACCAAATTCAATAGGTACAGCTATTCCCAGCATGGAGAGGATCATGATCTACCTGCCTGCCATATAGCTGTTAAAGATGAGGAGCCTGTCGGGGGGAAAAGAGGTGGCAACCCTAATTCAGCACCACAAGCATTCAAACCCAGACTTTGAAGAGCAAAGCACTCAATGCCCTTGACCTGGATGAAAGAATCTGTCAGTTTTGGTTTTTCAGACATTCAGGTTTGTTTGTTTGTTTGTTTGTTTTAAATCTCAAGTTCTTTTTGTGCCAAATATGGAGAACTTCACAAATTTGGGTATTTTTTTTTTCTCAAAACAGGATTCTCACCCATCTCTAGGAAGGAAAAAAGGCCGACGTTTCTCTCTCTTTCGTTATTTGGTTATATATATATATATATATATATATTGAAGGCAGCCTTTATTTTATATAAGTATTCATGTAGCCAAAAAAATCTTTTGCATGCAACTTGGGGGAGTTTTCTGCATTCCAAATCTGCTGAGAATGCAAAACATCTTTGGGGAGGGGGACAACACTGGCTCCATCATGTCCTATTTGGAAAGAATCCCTTCGCTGCAGATGGGAGAACCTGCCAATTTTGGTTCCGCTCAGTTTCCAATTTTTTCTGACCTTAAGGGTGCAATCCCACGCATGTTTAGACAGAAAAAAGTCCTACAACTCCTAGCATCCCTTCAGCCAGCCACACTGGCTGGGGCATACTGGGACTTGTAGGACTTTTTGTTGTCTAAACCTGCATTGGACTGCACCCTAAGTTCATTTTGGCCTGATTCTGCATTGCGATGGGTGAACTTACCCTGAGTGAACTTGTTATCTACTCAGAAAGAAATGAATTCATCCATGTGAGCTCAGACGAGGGTTCTCCTTTAATATGAAATCTCGTTCCATGTATATGAGTTTTTGCACCTGCACAATATCAAGGTGCATCTTGGGAGCTGTAGTTTGGAATTGCATAGCGTGGCATGATGTCATGCATCACCACATTGTATGCCCCCTTTCTGATTGGCTGTTTTCATATGGCCTGCCTGCATGATGATGTCATGTGACTTACCTCACTGCCACTGATTGCAGGTGCGAAGAGGGCGCTGGAGACTCTTCTGCCTCCTCATCTTTGCAGAGCCAGAGCGGCAGCAGCAGCAACAAAAGAAGCGACAGGTCCAAGCTCACTACAAAGGCGAGCATTACGAATGGAGGAGTTTCAAGCAACAAACTGATGAAGTACAAAATTCAGCAGCAGCATTAATTCTGCATCAGTGTATTGTTTATTTTTTCAAGTCGGCATAAACCTTCATGTGCCTTTTTGTATGTACTTCTAATATATGCATGTTTTGTGCACATGTTTCCCCAATATATGAATTTTTATACGTGTTTCGCTAATGTATGCATTTCTGCAAGCTATTTTTTCACTATTGTGTGCATTTTTGCTCACACAGTTCTCCGGCATATGGATTTTTGTGCACATTTACCCCTAGTGCATGTATTTTTCTGTGCATTTCTTTGAGTGGAGAACTGTCTTGTAAAATTTGGGAAAGTGCAAATTACAATACATAACTGTGTTCCAGTTCACTTATTGGTTCCGGAGATGCAAATTGCCTAAATTCACACACACACACACACACACACACACACAAATCACACTCATCACTACAATTCACACATGGGTGCCGTCCCCACAGTGTCAGATCCCATGTCATGTGTCATTATGATAACATTGTGCAGACACAAGAAATGAAACAAACAAAACCAGGATCTATTCTGAAAACAGCTTAAGAATTCTTTCTTTTCATCAGTTACTTTCCTCTTCCCATCTTTCAAATCTGATTCTGTCTAATCAATTGTAGTAGGAAAGAACAATGACTGTATTTATGAATTCCCATTGCTACCCACCCCCCTCAGCTTAATGGGAATGCAAGCCCTATTAGTATATTGCAGTAGGTCAAGAGATCATTTATAGCTCCTTCTTACTAACACCTGTGCCAATGAGGAAATCTATAACTCAGATCAATCAAAATTATATTTGATGTCTGGTTTCACAGCTGGATCAGAGGCATTTTAAAGCAGGAGAGGTATGCAGGGAGAAAAATACCAGCTGCACCTGAGAAAAACAAAACAATGGCTCCATCCTTCCGGCATAAACAACTCTGCATGCCCAGTGCTCAGGCCAAGTCTACCTAGTCAGAGAAATTACATGGCACAGTCCTTTTCCGACTGCACTGCTAAGGAATGTTTGCAGGATGGATGTTCCTAGCGATGAACATGGATTTTGTTTTGTTTTGACTTCATTTTTGGCTTGAATTTCTGCTGTTCGCACCTCCGAACCCAAACACAAACACACATCCATTTTTTTTCTGGAGAAGCTTGCATGTTCCAAAACTTGAGTTCTCATTTGAAAAATGTACACTTTTAAAAATGTGCACTTTAAAAATCTGCATATATATATATATATATATATATAAATACACATTTCATGATTTAGTCTATGTGGGGAGAAAGTGAGCACTTTCAAAATATGAGCATTTTCCCATTCGAAAGGTATACTTTTCCTGCTTGAACAAAAATAAAAACAGATCACAATTGGACAGTAGGAGTGAGGTAATCCAAAGCCTTGGGGGGGGTGCCATTTTGCACAAAAAGGCCTCTATCTGTGCAAATCTCGCCAAACCATGTGTTTTTCAGGTGCCATTTTGTACAAACAAAGGCCTTTTTTGTGCAAAACGGCACCCAAAAAACACGATTTGTGCAAATCTCACCAAACCACATGTTCTTCGGGTGCTGTTTTGCACAAAAACGTGCTAGTCATGTCAAAGCCACATGTTTTCCCGGTGCCAGTTTGCAAAAATATATTAGAGGTTTGGGGGAAAAAATACGCAAATTGCAGTCCGTCTTACAGACAGAAGTCCACAAAAAAAAACCTCAACTTACCGTAGCCTGCTTCCAATTATTGGATTGGAAGCAGGCAGGATATCTGGTGACCCATCCATGGCTAGGATACCCACCTATTTCACAAACAGGAAGTCCTGCCTTCTGCTTTGTGTAATGTTGGCCATTTGCCTTAGGGATTAAGAATGCAGGTGGGCAGAACGCAGATGCCTCCTCTGAGGCCCGCAGGTGTCCTCCTGCCATCACAGCTGCCACTGCTGAAATCACACTTCCAACAGCCCACCAAACAGCGTCTTGGCAGGCTGGCAAGAGCACAATTTAAATGGGAAGGACAGCATAGGGGGATAAATCCCTGCACACTGTCTCCCATCCATAGGGATGTGCAACACTGGAAAACTCATTCCATTTCTGGATGGACTTTCGATGCATTTCCAACCCAACGGCCAAAAGTGGGCTGAGTCAGGGGGATGTTCCAGCTTCTGTGCAATGGCTTGAAATATATGTGCACATTTGGAGCCAAGAGCTGCATATCTCCAGCGCAATTTCCGCACATTGCGTAAGTTGCACAAATCGGGGGCTGACTCGTTAGATCTGAGTCGTTGCTGTTGTTGTTCTTGTTGCAGCATTTAACATGAGAAGGATGGAAGCCTCCTCCTCTCACTGCATATGCACACACTCCACCTTGGCCACCTTGACTTTTCTGACAGTTAGTTTTGGATTTGTGCAAAATTTATGCAATTTGTGTGAATTTGTGCAAATTGCGGAGTAGAGGCCCGAATTTTGCACAAATTTCCCAGGTTCTCTTTTTCTTTTCTTTTATTTCTAAAACAATTCTGGCAATCGCAGCCCATTTTAAAATGGAAGCCCCCATGCTGGCTCGACTCGTATCAGATCAAGTTGGTACCAGCACAGGGTTGGCAGAATGGAATCCACAGGGCCTAGTCAACCCCCCTATCGGATTCCTCACACATCCCTTACCCACACACCCACGCAGTGCAATCATGCTCCTTGCTATCTTCCAAACAGTTGTTTGTTGGGCTGGTGAGACAGCAATTTAAATGGAGAAGGAGGCACATGGGGAGAGTCACCTCCATGTTCCATCCTCCCCAGCACAGCTGATCGCCACTAGGAAAAGCTGTTCCCATCGCCAATCAGCTGAGCAGTGTGGAGGGGTGTGATGTGATCTTGGCACACACATGGGGGGGAGTTTAAGCCTCCCCATCCTCATGCGTGTGTGTGCGTGTGTGCATGAGAGAGAGAGAGAGAGAGAGAGAGAGAGAGAGAGAGAGAAATGGGGAAAGGCTGTTTGTGTGAGCGAGTGCATAGGGGGAAGGGTGTGTTGATGGGTGAAGGGAGAAACATTTGTGTGTTGGTGTATGAGAGAGTGAGTGGGGAAGCAAGGGAGACACTGGCTCTGGCCACACCCATCACCTTCAGCCACACCCACCATTGGAATGTGGCCCCCAATGGACCATCACTGCATAGGCCCATCGGAGGCAAAATGTTTTCCCATTCTTGACTTAGGAGGAGTCCAGTACTTCCATCATTGATTTCACGGTGCTACCTTTGAGCCTGCCCTACGTTCATCGATGGACAGGAAGGGTTTGTGGATATCTTCCCTTTAGTGGGCCTTCGCCCATCTTCCTCTATTCAGTGCAGGGCGGAGAGGGGGACCCATAATTCAATATTTGCTCAGGATTTACTCTGGGTATTCTCCAGTGCGAGTTACATGCAGGTCAAAAGCGTTGTAAACATTAATGAGTTAACCTACTTTGGGAAACCTAGATCACGGTGTTATTGTTAGTAGCAAACAAGGCAGGGCACTTATCTGCAAAATAGAATCCTCGGAGCAGCCGCTGTGGGCATGTCTCAGGCCATTAGTAACCAACACTCTGAGTAATTAGGGCTGTGAAAATGTAGTGGCGAAAATATATGGTGATGATGATTGATTCCCACTTCCCCATTCAGCTGCAGTAATTCTAACACGGCGTAGATCTGTTTTCTTAGTGCACAATAATAACCAATACAGAATCATTTCCAGGCAAAATGGGTTTTATCATGTGATTTAACAGACCATAAAATGACTTAAGTTGATGTTATTTTTTACGGTCAACCCCCTTCCCCTGAAAGATGAGCACCACATACCCTTATTTCCACACACCCTTGAATAGTGAGTCTCTCTCTCTCTCTCTCTCTCTCTCTCTCTCTCTCTCTCTCTCTCTCTCTCATTACAGCCAATGGCAATGGTGTCTGGGGATAATGGAAGCTGTAGTCCAACACATCACGAGGGCACCAGGTTGTCTAGTGACTAGAATGTTAGACATGAAATGCCTGTGTTCAAATCCCTGTCCATCAGAAGGTCACTCACTGGGTGACCTTGGGCCAGTGACTCTCTCACACCCTGACCTACCCCACAGTCCCATGTAAGGGGTGATCCCATATACACAACCACCATGGCTTCTTCATGGGCCAGCAATGCGATGTGGCTGCAAAGAAGGCAAATGCAATTTTGGGCTGCATTAATAGAAGTATTGCTTCCAAATCATGTGAAGTGATAATCCCCCTTTACTCGGCACTGGTTAGGCCTCATCTTGAGTATTGTGTCCAATTCTGGGCACCACACTTTCAGAAGGACGTAGACAAACTGGAGAGGGTTCAGAGGAGGGCAACAAGGATGATAAAGGGACTGGAAACAAGGCCCTATGAGGAGAGACTGAAAGAACTGGGCATGTTTAGCCTTCAGAAGAAGAGGAGACTGAGGGGAGATATGATCGCACTCTTCCAGTACTTGAAGGGTTGTCACACAGAGGAGGGCCAGAATCTCTTCTCGATCATCCCAGTTTGCAGGACACGGAATAATGGGCTCAAGTTACAGGGACCCAGATTCCACCCAAATATCAGGAAAAAATTCCTGACGGTCAGAGCAATAAGACAATAGAACCTACTACCTAGGGAGGTGGTGAGCAATCCCACTCTGGAGGCATTCAAGGTGCGGCTGGACAGTCATCTGTCAGGGATGCTTTGACCTGGATTCCTGCATTGAGCAGGGGGTTGGACTCGATGGCCTTGTAGGCCCCTTCCAACTCTACTTTTCTATGATTCTATTATTCTATGATTCTATGGAAAGATAGGGTACAAATGTGATCACTAATCCTTTTAAATGTGAGGATAAAGAGCTCTCGATTTCCTGTGTCCCTGTCCCAAAGGCTAGTGAAATCAGTTGTTCTACATATCATCTGTCTGTCCCAGTCATAAAATTTACTGTATATAATTATTTGTTTCATTGAATCTATTTATTTCTACAGTTCATACCCTGCACCTTCAATGCCACACTGGTATTCCCAGGTTGGCTTATGATCTCAAAGGAAAATACAGGTATTCAAGTTTGTACTGATGGATAACCACAATCTACCCAACCACATGGGATAACCCATGGGTGGCAACAAGGATGAGGGCCTTTTCTATGGTAGCCCCCCAACTCTGGAACAAGCTCCCCCGCCCCCTGCAGTCCACCTGGTACCAACTCTATCTTTTTGGTGGCAAGTTAAGACTGCCTTCTATGTTCAGGCAGCCTTTTAACAACTCTAAATAGTGCATGGTGGGGTGGTCATTTTTAACTTTTTTTTACTAGTCACGTTGCATTAACTTGTCTCACTATTTGTGTCATTTTAAATTTGGTTTTAAATTTTGTATAATGTTTTTATTGTGTATATTTTATATTGCGTTGTATTTTTAATTGATTGTTGTAAACCGCCCAGAGAGCTTTGGCTATTGGGTGGTATAGAAAAAATATTAATATTAATATGCTATAAATGCAGATCATTATTAATATGCTATGAATTCAGGTGCAGATACGGACCCTGATGTGGATTCCTCAGCTTTCTTCTCTTTAAAAGAAAGAAGTGAGTTTCTAGTTCTCATACAACAGAAGGCTGCATCGGCCTTTAATGCACAAGCTTTTTAATACGGCATTTAACGCTGTAATTGTGTGTGCCCCAGTGCTATACTTAAAACTGCGTCATCGAACTGCAAATTGGGAAATGTTCCAAGAAACACTCGTAGACCTCACCTGCCGGATGGGCCCTTAGATCTCTCCTGCTCAATCTGCCTGCTGGGTTTGCAGTCTTTCTTTCCCAGTTGGCAAACAGTCGATTTCTCGTGCTCTTTCCCTGGTCTGCCGTTCCGCTGCAAAGTATACAGGCGTGCCCTGAATGCCTGGCAACGGTTAAGAGCAAAATACTAACAGCAGCGGTGGTGCTGGTGCATGGGGAGGCTGATGGACTCTACAGAACATGACAAAACTTCATGGCTGTAGCGACTGCACCTACCAGCTGAAGAGAACCTCACATAAAGTTGGGCTGCGTGCCAGGTTTAAATCGCAGTGTGCACTGCTCTGGGAGCGGTCCATGCTGCTCTGTAGCTCAGCATAACCTGAGTAGGAAGCAAGCCTTACGCAGCGCTCAGCCGCAGCAAGCTGTGTGGGTTCTCTCTCCTCCCTGAGCTGTCCATGGTGCTGAATGCTAAGTAACTCGTGCTTGTCCCTGCCCTCTGCAGTTGTCTGCAACTCAATACGGTACAATTTCTTCCTTCAGCCCAAGCAGCTGACAACAGTCTCCACCCACCCACCCACCCACCCTTCCTGGGTATGTGATCTGCACAGCCGTGGCGAGGCCCTGATTCAGAAAAAACAAACAAAACACCACCATAAAGTAAACATAAAGCTGGAGCCAACCAAACAGGAAACTCACTGGGTGACTTTGGGCCAGTCACTGACTCTCGGCCTAACCTACCTCACAGGGTTGTTGTGAGGAGAAAATGGAGAGGAGGAGGAGGAGGAGGAGGAGGAGGAGGAGGAGGATTATGTAAGCCGCCTTGGGTTCCTTGCAGGAGAAAAAGGCGGGGTATAAATATAATAAATGTAATGTAATGTAATAGTGCAACTACCGGGCCAGAGGCAAGACTATTGAACTACCAGCCGCCCAGCTCCCACGTTCCGGATTGACCCAAGCAAACTGTCGAGGGTGGCAGTCTGGAGGCAAAGTAAGTCCTGAGCAGCCAGAGGAGAATGCAGATGAGACAGAGGGCAGGCAAGGAGGCTGGGGAAAGCTGCTCTGGCACTAGTGGTTAAATAAAAGTGCAATCCTATGCAAGTTTAGAGAGAAAAAGGCCTACAACTCCAGCATGCCCCAGCCAGCATAGCTGGCTGGGGCATGCTGGGAGTTGTAAGCCTTTTTCTCTCTAAACTTGCACCGGGTTGCGCCCTGGATTAGTTTTGTCTTTGCTTTGGGTATCCAGGGACAGGACTATTGTCTGGATCCAACCTAATATGCCTTTGTCAAGGTTCCACCTGTACCAGGACCCCTTGATCAGCTCCTTAAAGATATCTGCCTCTTTAAGAGCCCCTCCTGTCTCAGGATGCCAGTTCTCTGCCTTTTACCTCCTCTTCCCAGTAACGTGGGATTAGGCTTTAGGTGTGGTGCAAAAGACACTCCAACAACTTGCTGTCAACAATAACGGTTTACTTTAGTAAATATTGGTAAAGAAGATTCACAAAAACTTAAGGTAATTACATAAATAGAGCTGTATACTTTCCAAAAGCAGGTATTATAGAAATAAAGGAAATAATAACGCAGTTCTCTCTAACCTAGCTACTCTTTCACCTGTAACCTTAATAGAGATTCCTTCTCAGCCTAGCCCTGGCTGTTCTGCATTCTTCAGTGATATTCAGACTCTGCTTCTCTGTCTGTCTCTGCTTCTTCTCTCCTCTCCACACTCTTCTCTCTCTCCAATTTCGCTCTCTCCCTTGCAGCTTCTCCACACCTCTTTATATACCCTCCCACAGAACTAGAAGGTTACAATCATGTGACCTAAAACTGGGGAAATGAAACTTAACTCCATTAGGGGGAAAAGGTGACTTCTCTCAATATTAACTCCATGAGGTGAAAATGAAACTCACGAATGCCCCCCCTCCCACCAGGAGATGTTTGGGCCTACAGGCTTCAAACTAACTCAAGCCTGTGTAGGCCTCAATCCTTCACAGCCTTCAATAGACAAGAAGGTTCAGCCACCATGACTCCAGGACGAAGCACAGGAGAAGGAGTGCAAATCTCTTAGGGCTGAACCCACCCTCTCACTGTGGCTAGGCTGCACACAATGTGCTCATGCTGACTAAGAACACCTCCCCCCAATCCAGGTGGCGGAAGGAGGGAATTGAACATATCCCCCACCTTTGTAAAGGATCCACCCTCTCACTGTGAATCCCGCTCCATTTTCATGTCATGGCTATCTCATTTAGGTATGGAGTTTCCTAGCCCTACTTGGTATGGGTAGGAGTGTTTTGGTGGGTGTTTCTTGAGATGTGTACAGGTCCTTGACATTTTGAACTTCCGTCAACATAACATAAGAGCCATGCTGGATCAGACCAAGGGTCCATCTAGTCTATTCACACAGTAGCCAACCAGCTACCCACGGGATCCCACAAGCAGGACATGAGTGCAACAGCACCCTCCTGTCCATGCTTCCCAGCAACTGGTGTACATAGGCATACTGCCTCTGATACTGGAGGAAGCACATGGCCAATCAGGACTTGTAGCCACCAATGGCCTTCTCCTCCATGAATTTGTCCAATCCCCTTTTAAAGTCATCCAAATTGGTGGCCATCACTGCAACCTGTGGAAGTGAATTCCATAGTTTAACTATACACTGCGTGAAGAAGTTCTTCCTTTTATCTGTCCTGAATCCCCCACCAATCAGCTTCATGGGATGACCTCAGTTTCTAGTATTATGAGAGAGGGAGAAAAATGTCTCCCGGTCCACTTTCTCCACACCATGCATAATTTTATACACCTCTATCATGTCTCCCCTTACTCGCCTTTTTTCTAAGCTAAACAATCCCAGCTGCTGTAACCTGCTGGTGAGCTGGACAAAAGGGAACTCAGAACTCTGACAACTTGTTTACTACAAGTTTTATGAGAACATTGATTGTACTTCTGGACTGTTTTTCTTTCAGAAAACCCAGAGCAGTTCACACATGGAGGTACTATGGAGTCTTCCAGACAGGCGAGGCAACGGAAAGGTCAAGACCTCTTCTCGTCAAGAAAGGTCTCTTCTACATAGTCCTGCTTCTCAGGAGACATGAGAGGCATGGAAGACCCCCGATGGGAAAGCATTATTGTACCCTCAGGCCATATTACTTAATTCAAGTTAACAAGACATAATTACAGCCTTCTTAAAAAGTTAGAAAATACTTCTATACTTGTAGAATTCTGTTCTGAAAAGGTTAAATACATTTTTAGATATGAGCTGTGGCTGTAGCCAAAATCTCACTTTAGCCATGAACACAGAAGGTGGCTTCAGGCAAACTACTGACCTAGTTCACACATCACGCTCCCATGGGTTATTTAAACCATGGTTTAGCTGGGAGCGCATTGGAGCAAGTGAGCATTCTGCCTTCCAACCATTTGCCCACTTCTGCTTCGCAAAACAACCCAGGAATGCCCGTTTCTGGGTTATTTGCCATGATGTCCAAACCCAGCACTGTGGGCTGTAGAGAGAGAAATAACCCAGAGTTTTAACCCAACAACAAACCAGTGGCTTAAATCTGCAGTTTGATTATGTAATTCTAAATATGGAACAGGACACGCCATAGAAGTGCTAAATAGTCACATTAAAAGGCCAATGCATTACAAAGGCAAATGCAGCCTTCAATTAAAAGAGGACTAGAAACTTACTTGTTTGTTTTAAGAATGCTGAGGAATCCACATTCCTTGCCAGCTGTCAGAATCTCTTCTACATAGTCCTGCTTCTCAGGAGACATGAGAGGCATGGAAGACCCCCAATGCAAGGAGTGGTGGAGATTGCAAGAGGCGAGAGCCAACATATCCCTATGAAGTGATAATCAACAACAGAACGGAGACAGCTGAAGCACAAGCAAGGAGAGGGAAAGCGGAAGCACTGCTGAAATATATATATATCTATAGTAATGCCAATGCATTGTGTGTGCACCTGTTTGCGCTTACATATGCTCAATCAGAAAAAAGAACGGTTGCCTGCCACTCCGGGATTCATTTGCCAGAGTTGATGATGAGAACCATCGATGCTGGATGTGATGGGCAGCAACATATAGGTAATAATACAGGGCTGAATTATTGAAGAACAGTGTGGAGAGATGTAGAAGAGAATGGTTGTGGGGGGGGGGTTGCCTCCCCCCATCTCTCTCTCAAACTCCCCCCCCCCATTTTGTCTTTTCTTCTGTCTCTCAAATCAGAAGAAGTGTTGCCTAGAATACCGCAACTCCAGTCGGCTCTCAAATCATTTTAATCCAGAAACTGCTCATCCCTATTTGCCTTTTGCCTTTGGGGATGGAAATTAGAAGGACCAGAGGGCAAACCCCCAGAAGGCCAGATTTGGCACAAGGGCACCAGTTGCTGATCCATAATCTACTGGTATGAGAGGGCAAAAGATACAAATTGGGAAAGGTGATACCTTTTACTGGACCGCTTTGTGGCCAGTGAGGTGTACTGGGCAAAGGGCTGGACTTGAATATTCATTTATTTACTTATTTATTTCATTTCGATTAAGGAGCACCGAAACTCTTCGGGTAGTTCACAAAAAGTAAGGGTGTTGCGAAGCAATGCACCCGTATGTTACCATCCTACTTTCCCAGGCTTGAAAGATGGAGGATGGGATTCGTCGCTTGGTGGTGGTGATGCACACGGGGTGGCTTTGAGCAAGTCACCATATATGTCAGGCAAGCAGGATGAATGCCCATTGGAGACATTTATGATGATCTTTGCAAGTGTTTGGAGCCGCAGGAGTATTGTGAATGTCCTTGTCTGTTCAAAAGACAGAGTGAGCAGATCTGGCTATGGGGGTTGTGGCGTTCAGACGACTAGAGTTGTCCGGAAATTTCAGAAGTGGGGGAGTTTTGGAAACAAACACTCTCCGTCTGGAAATCCTGACACCATTATGAGCCAACCACAGACCTCCTGAGTTCAGGCCTGGATCATGATGGCTTCACTATGCTCCAGCTTCCCGTCAGTCCCTTCTGCTTCCCAAACAAACTTTTTCAATGCTATGTGGCTGCAAAGAAGGCAAATGCTATTTTGGGCTGCATTAATAGAAGTATTGCTTCCAAATCGCGTGAAGTGATAATTCCCCTTTACTCGGCACTGGTTAGGCCCCATCTTGAGTACTGCGTCCAGTTCTGGGCACCACACTTTCAGAAGGACGTAGACAAACTGGAGAGGGTTCAGAGGAGGGCAACAAGGATGATAAAGCCAGGGACTGGAAACAAGGCCCTATGAGGAGAGACTGAAAGAACTGGGCATGTTTAGCCTTCAGAAGAGGAGACTGAGGGGAGATATGATCGCACTCTTCCAGTACTTGAAGGGATGTCACACAGAGGAGGGTCAGGATCTCTTCTCGATCATCCCAGTTTGCAGGACACGGAATAATGGGCTCAAATTACAGGAACCCAGATTCCACCTAAATATCAGGGGAAATTTCCTGACGGTCAGAGCAATAAGACAATGGAACCTACTACCTAGGGAGGTGGTGAGCTCTCCCTTCTGAAGCGGGGGGGGGGGAGGATGAATTGAATTAGAAGCCACAGGAAAACAACAGCTCCCATGTATCCCAATAGGGGTGGGTGCTTGGGATGCTCAGAAACATTCAGACTTTAAGAATGAGACCTACAAGGCCTCTCAGTTGCCCCCTCCACCAGTCTCCCTCCCCACTCCCAGTTTTGCAAGGCTAAGATTACCTGGGAGGAGGGACCAGCAAGAAGGGCTAAGGGCAAGTTCCCCCCAGCTTTGCTCTTTCCAAGCTCTCTTGGAAAACTTTCAGAAAGTATCTGAGGGGTTTTCTTCCTGAAAGTTCCCCGAGACAGCTCATCAAACCAAGGTAAGAGGACACCCAACACCACTTCACATCCCTGTTCACCTATGATTGTGTGTGGTGGGGGGACAACTTCTTTTGGTCCAGGGGCAAGATTTCCCCGTGGACCAAGCATGTAGGCTGGAAGACATCAAGGGGCGTGGCCCCACCTTGAAGCCAAAGGTTGCCCTCCGCTGACCAATGAAGCTGACTTGGAGGTCATCTGCAAGTCATTGTTGGGTAAATTGTGACACTGAGAACTGCAAGTTTGACGGATAGATTAATCAACTAAAAGGCCAATTTTAACCGGTGAGGGAAAATTGAGTTGGCAGAGTTGCAAGTTAAGATTAACCTTCCCATTTAATTGATTGGTTCATTGTTTATTGCTTAACAGTTGATTGATCAACTAAGAATTCTATGATCCGTTGGCAGGCACAACCCATCCCCTCCTCTGTGTGCAGGGGTGTGCATGGAAGGGATCCTTGTAGGAGTGAATTAAGTTTTGTTTTGTTTTTTACTGCCCTTCCACTGCTGGCTCTGAGCCAGAGCACATCATGCAAATCACACTTCATCATGCCTGAATGTAATCTGAATGTCCTATGTGCCCCTCCCATAGAGCAATCCAAACATCTTATCCTCGTGACCTGGGTCCTCATGCTCTGAACACAAAAAACGTGCCGAGGTGATGTGGGTCTACTGGAAGATGTGTATAGGTCCCACACACAGAGAGCCCAGTAATGGCCCAGTGCATTGTAAGTGGCATTAGAAAGTTGCCTTAACCCTCTTCAAACTATTGGTCTACCTAGCCCAGTATTGTCGGGTACGGAAGTGCGAATCAGCAAAACCCAAGCTCATTGAGGTTGTCCAAATTCCTCCTCAGAGCACACTCCAACTTGTGTCCATATCAGATCGTGAGCTTTGTTGTTTTGTTTTTCGCACACACAAAATTGTGTGCATTTTCCCCACATGTACGCTTAAGATGAAATGTACACATTTTTCTCCTGTTGACTGGAAGTGTGCTTGTGTGCATTTTTCAGAAGCACGCATTTTGTCATTGGCATTTCTCAAATGACAGTGGTGCTTGTTGAACTCATTCTTTCGTTCCACGAATCACATCACAAGTTCGGAAATGTATGGGCTTTGGCCACAGATGGCGTTCGGGGCCGAGAGGTGTAAACTGGGTAAATTCTGATTAAAAAACAACATTCCTAGTAATGGAACTGATCCCAGGGCAACTTGATCCTTTTAACTAGAGATGCCGTGAATTGGACTATGCACCCAAACCATAGGGCTAGTGGAACAGTGGCAGGAAAAGGGCTCAACTGTACCCTATAGGGATCCCATTCCACACATACAGCCATAGATGGGGTGGATGGATCATGCCCCATGTACCATCTGCTCACAATAAGCTGTTACATCAAAGTAACTGTTGATGTACAATTGGATTCAACTGCAGAACACACACACACGTTACAAATACATCGTTGTGGTGGGGGCAAAACCCTAAGAATTATGAAAATCCAAACGATCAAGGGAGTTCTTCTGTGTGTGAACCGACGTTCATTTTTAGAGATGAAGAGTTAGCACTTCAGCATTATGGGATTTTTGCAATATAAATATTACAATGCACCAGTGAGTGGTAGACTTGAAATCTTTCTTTAATGTCCTTTGTTGTCTAGAGCAAAAGCTATAAACGTTCATGGCATCCCATCCACCTCGTCCTAATGGAATTTCTGCTGGAGCGTGCCTGTCATAGAGGCTGAAAAAATGGATCTTTCACCTTTTTAAAAATAATTTGATAACCTTATTATCCCATCAGAAAAGGAAGTGTCTGGTGCCTAGACATGTACTAATGGCCGTGTAGAATGCACTTTGATTTTCTTTTAATAGCCACTGGAACCAGCCAAGAGTTGTGTATTATCTTGTTAGAATGGTCCCAGGAGGGGCACACTGATAAAAAAAAAAATTTATGGAGTGGAACAAAAATGTAGGTTGTGTTTTCTTTTTAAGTTGGTAATCCAAAAAGGAATGCTCCCCGGGTGTGGAACTGCAGCGTCCTTTGAAGGTGAACAATGCCCTGTCCTCTGATGGACTCTCAAATGAAGATGCAATGTGTTTCAAATGGCAGGCCAGCTGGCGGCTTCTATCCTGGGCTGGCTCATGTGCTTTAAAAAAGAAATCACGAATCCGATAATACCCAGTTCTAATGTTCATCAGTGTGCCAGGCAAGGCGGGGGATCATCCACGGTACAGGATCTGAGGAGGGGAGATCCATTCATGGGAGGGTCCATAGCTCTGTGGTAGGGCACCTGTTTTGCATGCAGAAGGTCTAGTGGTGGGTGGCCCACGGGGACCCAACCCGCCTCCGGCTCGGCAGACGCCTCCTGAGCCAGGCCAAAATGTTCTTACGCCATATCGTTCTCCTGCTGGTCTATGACCGTAATTAAGTGACTTGACTTGCCATATCGTTCTTATGTTCATACGCAATATCTTCCCATTGACTTTAATAGAGGTGGGGGGACAAAAGTCCCCTGCCAAAAACATGGCAGCGGGGAGGGGGAGAAAAGTTGAGATACAGGGAGGAGAGCAAGAGACGTGAGAATGCAGAGAAGGGGCAAGAAGATGAGAATCTAAAGAAGGGGGCGCTCCCGCCATTTCACCCCACACAGCAATGTGCGGCGATGCTTGGGGCACTTTTTCATTGGGATGGCCACTTCCCCCTCCCCCCACTCATCCCGCGGTGCCCGGGCCGGCAGCTGCAGCCCTCAGCGGACTTCCGAGTCTGCAGCGCGTCACTCCCGGGTCCCCGGCGCTGCATTTTTTTTACGTAAATACCAAGGTAAACTACCTTAAAACTGCCGCGATTTGCTATTCACAGCCGTTTTAAGGATCCGTGTAAAAAAAGCACAGCTCCAGGGACCCAGAAATGACGCGCCGGGGACCTGGAAGCTCCTTTCGCCGTGGGAACTTGGGATGAACCGGGGCCAGGTAAGTCTCGCTGAGCTCGGGGGGGAGAACGGGGCGACTTCACTTTGTTCCTCCCCCCCCCCTCGAAATTCTCGGCCATTCCTACTTTTTCAAAAGGTCAAATGTGCTTGCTGACTCAAAAAGGTTGTTTATCCCTGGCATATATCTAGCGGTGGGCAGCCCGCCGGGGTCCTGACCCACCTCTGCGGACGCTGCCGCAGCTGAGCCCGCCAAACTGGGCCAAAAGCAGATGTGGGCGGAGCCTCTCTGTGAGCTTCCGGGTTCCCAGCGGGCAGATTTTTATGTAGAAAATGGCATAAGACAGTGTTCTCCAACCTTGGGTCCCCAGATGCTTTTGGCCTACAACTCCCATACGCTGGCTGGGGCATGCTGGGAGTTGTAGGCCAAAAACATCTGGGGACCCAAGGTTGGAGAACACTGGCATAAGATACCTTAAAAGTGGCTGCAATTTGCATAACTTGCGCAAATTGCAACCGTTTTTTGGCATATCTTACAGCATTTTCTATGTAAAATGCAGCCCGCTGGGAACCCTGAAGTTACTTCCCTGGCTCGGCTTGGGAAAATGCGAGTCGAGCCAGGGAAGCAAGTAGGTGGGACAGAGTTCGGGGGGTTGAGCCCAGTGAGTTCTCCGGACTTCCACCCCCGAACGAAATCCTCACACATCCCTACTAGTATATCCACATTGAGGTTGCATGGGAGAACTGTACCATCTCAGTGACCAAGAATTTGAGCTGGCTGGCCCAGGAGCCCAAGTTGCAGTTTCTCAATATGTGCTTGGCTTTCAGGATCATTTCTCGACCTGCACCGCATCTGGCACCTCGATCTTGAAGGTGTGCCATGTTCCTATCAATTTAGACAGTTACGTTTTGCACATTCCCAGAAGTAGCGCTGGAGCAATTCATTTGCTCGTGATTGTGATTGATTGGACCTCTCTCTCCAGTCTGTGCTGTTCGCTTTCCGTGAATACAAATCTCCTCCTGACAAAGATGGTTAAAACAAAGAAAGAAAACCCCAGAGGAAGTCTGAAGTCAAAAGAGCTCTAAGAAGCGGAAGCTATGACTCAGTTTGTGACAGCAAATAACAAGTGAATGAAGACTTAGATATATGATCACATTTGTCATTCCACCCAGAGTGGGTTTCAGCAATGCCACAGCCCTAGGTGTGGCCAGGGGTTGGGCCCAGGGTAGGCTTAGACTAGGGGCATAGAACCTCTTTCAGACTGAAGGCCCAATTGCATTTTGGAGAAGCTCTCGGGGGCCACATTCCAGTGGTGGGACGGGCCGAAGGCAAAAGGGGAGGGGCCAAAATACCAAAAAATGCCAGCCTATTTTAGTTTAAAGCTCTCACTGCCAGTAAATTAGCCTTATTAGGAGAGGAATTTCAACATTTTAGAACATGAAGGAACCTGCCAGGCTGGAGCATAGCCAGGCTGGCTCTTTCACACAGTGCATAAGTGCAAGGTGAAAGGGAGAAACGGGCTAAGCGAAAAGCACGTCAAACGAATCCTTTACAGGACCATCTTCCATCTGGCAACCTGTGTCCTCACTGTGGGAAGCTGTGTGGATCTAGAATTGGCTCCACAGTCACTTACGGACCCATCGCTGGAGTCTACACAATTTTTTTAGAATTTCCTCTTTTTGTAATTTTATCCTGGTTACTCGGTCACAAGTGATCGCCTACTACTACTAAGTAGCATAGTTAAACTATGGAATTCACTTCCACAGGATGTAGTGATGGCCACCAATTTGGATGGCTTTAAAAGGGGATTGGACAAATTCATGGAGGAGAAGGCCATCATAGAATCATAGAAAAGTAGAGTTGGAAGGGGCCTACAACTACAAGGCTATCGAGTCCAACCCCCTGCTCAGTGCAGGAATCCAGGTCAAAGCATCCCTGACAGATGTCTGTCCAGCTGCACCTTGAATGCCTCCAGACTGGGAGAGCCCACCACCTCCATAGGTAGTTGATTCCATTGTCTTATTGCTCTAACAGTCAGGAAATTTTTCCTGATGTTTAGGTGGAATCTAGGTTCCTGTAACTTGAGCCCATTATTCCATGTCCTGCAAACTGGGATGATCGAGAAGAGATCCTGACCCTCCTCTGTGTGACATCCCTTCAAGTACTGGAAGAGTGCGATCATATCTCCCCTCAGTCTCCTCTTCTGAAGGCTAAACATGCCCAGTTCTTTCAGTCTCTCCTCATAGGGCCTTGTTTCCAGTCCCTTTATCATCCTGGTTGCCCTCCTCTGAACCCTCTCCAGTTTGTCTATGTCCTTCTTAAAGTGTGGTGTGGTGCATCAGTGGCTACTAGTCCCAATTGGCTATGTGCTTCCTCCAGGATCAGAGGCAGTATGCCTAAGTACTCCAGTTGCTGGGGAACATGGGTGGGAGGGTGCTTGTGGGATCCTGTGGGCAGCGGGTTGACCACTATGTGAACAGAATGCTGGACTCGATGGGCCCTTGCTCTGATCCAGCTTGGCTCTTCTTAAGGAGCCAGATGGACGCCTGACAGAATGCAACACATCATGGGTGGATCATGGTAGAATCCTGGGATCTTATGGACTGACAGGACAGTTTTATTGGTGGGGCCAGTAAGATACTGAATGGCTCACAACCATATTGCTGGGAGCAGCAGGGAACTGGCTCTGCCTGCTCTGTGGTAGGCCACCAGAACTGTGGTTTGGAGCATCTTCCAGAGCATTGCTGTAATTCTCTGGATTGGCCCCACTCACATAGGCTGGCCACTGGGGCCCCTAAGCAGGAAGGGCTGCAAGTGTTAATAAACAAAAGCTCTCCATCGTTAAAAGCAAAGGTCATTATTATTATTATTATTATTATTATTATTATTATTATTATTATTTTCTTCTTCATCCATCCACTGTGATAGTAATGCTCTGAACTCTTGGCCCCTCCAGTGCAAACTCTCCTGCACACTGGGGGAAAAAGTGTCCCCCACTGAATATTCACTAAAAGCTTCCATTGACCAACCGATCAATTACAATGATCACCAGTGCAATCCTATACACATTTACTCCCAGTTAAATAGGTACAGGCTGTGATCCTATACACTAGGAGTGGGCAACCTTCTTGCCCCTGTGGGACACGTGTGGTGCCGTGTCGGGGGTCACACGCTGGCAGGAGGCATGGCCAAAGCCAGAGGTGGGTGGAGCTGCAAGGACCTTCTCTTCCTTTCTTCCCTCCCTCTCCCTCTCACACACACACACTCTTCTCCTCCCCCAAAACAAACCACACACACCTTTCCACCCCGCCACAGGTGGCGATCTTCCATCAGGATGCTAAACCTCCCATCACTGGGCAGGGAAGGGTTTCTTCTTCCTGCTCTCTAGTCAACCAACCTCTGTGGTGGTTTCTCTCTGAAGAATGACATTACGGAGAGGGAAACCACAGAGTATGGAAGGCAAGAGCATCTTTTGCCAGTCCAGCCGGCTGTACTCCATGGTTTCTCTTTCAAGAATAGCAGCAAAAGTGGCAAAAGACACTCAAGGCAAGCCCTCCGCACTCCATAGTTCCCTTCTCAACAATGTTATTCCTGAGAGAGAAACCACAGAGTTCAGTGGGCTAGAACAGCAAAATGTCTAAGTCCCAAAGGAAAGGAGGCGAATGGGTGGGTTCTGGGACATCCACTGGTGAGACCCCCCTGAAGGCTGCATGTGGCCCATGGATTGCCCACCCCTGCAATACACACTTACCTGGGAGTAAGTCTCATTTAACTCAATGGGACTTACTTCTAAGTAGAGATGCCTAGGGCTGCACGGCAGAGCTTGCAGATCTACATTTAACCCATTTTCAAAATTCCCAGAGATTTTTTTGCCCGCTGTTCTTTTCCTCCAGGAGTAACTGGGATCTCTCAGGCGGCCCCTCTCTCTGCCTCCACCACCGTCCTTGCTTCTCTATTTCCCCTCCAACAATCAAGCCGTAGACAACGACAGTGTGTTCCCTTCAAACTCCAGCCTTATTTAAGGAAGCACAAATCAATGAGCTGCGTAATAAATCACACCGTCCTCCTACACTTCCTTATTATTAGAACAAAGAACAATCCCTCCAAGCTCCTAGTACGCAGCCAAGGACATCGCTCTGTCGCTAAAATGGGCCTGCTGAGATGGAAATAGGCAACCAGTTTTCCCCGTTCATAGCCATGGCCCAAAAGTGGTGCTGGGAGGGAGCAGCTTGTAGCACCCAGAATCACTAAGGGCAGAGGAAGTCTGCCACTGGCTCCCCCTGTGGCCCAAATGAACTCCTTGCAGGCAGTTCAGTGGCTGAGGCCAGGTGAGTATTTTCAACTGACCTACACCCCTAAAACAGTCACTGCTCAAATTGAGCTAGGCCACATGCTTCTCCTTGGCAAATAAAACACTCTACCCAGCAAGTCTGTCGGGTCTGGGGCATGGGAGGCTGCAGTTTAGGACTGGAATGCTGGGGCCAGGGATGGTGGAAGTAGGCAGAGACCCAGGGATGAGCCAGGTGAACATTGGAGCAGCTACAAAGCATGGCAGAGACTAGCAAGGCATAGGCAGGACCAGGGATGATAGCAGCATCAAGGGCAGGTGAAGAGTCAGAGACCAGCAAGAGCAAAGGCAAGTGCCCAAGCACAAACACAAACACAAAACAACAACCACAATGACTCACACTGCTGTGGAAAAGGTGAGCAGGAAAAGGAAGCCTCTTATAGGGTTTCCTGTAGCTCCCAGCTGGTCTTCATGAGTGGCCAGCTCTGACCCTGCGAACACCTACGAGTCCAGTACTAACCCTGCGAGCATTTGCAGGTGGACTTGCCTGCCTTCTCCATCGGGCCACCAGATGGAGCTGCAGCGCTGTGCAGGCTGAGCAGATCCTGACAAAGCCCAGGTTAGCAACTGGGCTGCCATATTTTTTATTTTATTTTATTTTACCCAGAAGTCCCTGTCAGGACAACATGACATCATCATGTAGCATCATAGTATCATTCTCCGGGAGAATGAAGGTGGGGAAGGTGGCCACCAAACTAGTCCAGTCAGTAAGTGTTGCGCCCACCATGAATTTCAGCCCCGCTCCTGAAAATCCCCCAAATGCTCCTCCCACTCTTGTGGCCCCAGAACAGGGGTGCCCTCTGCTGCCACTAATATTCCCAGCAGCGTTAAGGGAAGTGCGGGTGTTAGTCGATCCTTGACTATTGATTTCAGGCTCCGCACATGTGTTCGTAACTTAACCGGCTTATTAGAAGGTTATATACAGAGCACTGGCAGGGTCCCTAACACAGGACTGCAGCAGGCATTCTCCTAGACTACAGGATGAAGGAAGCGAGGCCTGCAGAGATTTGGGGTGTTTGGGGGAGGCAAAGGCTGTTTTGGGGGGCTGTTTTTTTTGTGTGTGCATAAGTAGGAATCATAGAATCATAGAAAAGTAGAGTTGGAAGGGGCCTACAAGGCCATCGAGTCCAACCCCCTGCTCAATGCAGGAATCTAGGTCAAAGCATCCCTGACAGATGGCTGTCCAGCTGCACCTTGAATGCCTCCAGAGTGGGAGAGCCCACAACCTCCCTAGGTAGTTGATTCCATTGTCTTATTGCTCTGACAGTCAGGAAATTTTTCCTGATGTTTAGGTGGAATCTAGGTTCCTGTAACTTGAGCCCATTATTCCGTGTCCTGCAAACTGGGATGATCGAGAAGAGATCTTTGCCCTCCTCTGTGTGACATCCCTTCAAATACTGGAAGAGTGCGATCATATCTCCCCTCAGTCTCCTCTTCTGAAGGCTAAACATGCCCAGTTCTTTCAGTCTCTCCTCATAGGGCCTTGTTTCCAGTCCCTTTATCATCTTTGTTGCCCTCCTCTGAACCCTCTCCAGTTTGTCTACATCCTTCTGAAAGTGTGGTGCCCAGAACTGGACGCAGTACTCAAGATGAGGCCTAACCAGTGCCGAGTAAAGGGGAATTATCACTTCCCGCGATTTGGAAGCTATACTTCTATTAATACAGCCCAAAATTGCATTTGCCTTCTTTGCAGCCACATCGCATTGCTGGCTCATATTCAGTTTGTGATCTACCACAATTCCAAGATCCTTCTCACTTGTAGTATTGTTGAGCCAAGTGTCCCCCATTCTGTAACTCTGCATTTGGTTTCCTCTCCCTAGGTGCAGCACTTGGCATTTATCCCTATTAAATTTCATTCTGTTGTTTTCGGCCCAGCGCTCCAGCCTATCGAGGTCACTTTGAATTTTGTTTCTGTCTTCCAGAGTATTAGCTGTTCCACCCAACTTTGTGTCATCTGCAAATTTGATAAGCATTCCCCGTACCTCCTGATCCAAGTCATTAATAAAAATGTTGAAGAGCACCGGGCCCAGGACCGAGCCCTGTGGTACCCCGCTCGTTACCTCTCCCCAGTTTGAGAAGGAACCATTGATAAGCACTCTTTGAGTCCGATTCTGTAGCCAGTTGTGGATCCACCTGATAGTTGTTCCATCTAGCCCACTCTTAGCTAGCTTACTAATCAGGATATCATGAGGCACTTTGTCGAAAGCTTTGCTGAAGTCCAGATATATAATGTCCACAGCATTCCCACAGTCCACAAGGGAGGTTACCCGATCAAAAAATGAGATCAGATTAGTCTGACAGGATTTGTTCTTGACAAATCCATGCTGGCTTCTAGTAATCACTGCATTGTTTTCAAGGTGCTTGCAGACTGACTTCTTTATAATCTGCTCAAAAATCTTCCCGGGGATTGATGTCAGACTGACTGGCCTATAGTTCCCAGGTTCCTCCTTCTTGCCCTTTTTGAAGATGGGAACAACATTTGCCCTCCTCCAGTCGTCTGGCACTTCACCTGTCCTCCATGATTTCTCAAAGATAATAGACAGTGGTTCTGAGAGTTCTTCTGCCAGTTCCTTTATTACTCTAGGATGCAGCTCATCAGGCCCTGGAGATTTAAACTCGTTCAGAGTAATCAGGTGCTCCTTGACCATTTGCCTATTAATCTCAAGCTGCAATCCTGCCCCTTCAGTCTGCACTTCAGGTTTGCCAGGGGGGTCATAGACCCTCTTTTGGGAGAAGACCGAGCCGAAGTAGGAATTGAACACTTCTGCCTTTTCTTTGTCTTCTGTTATCAATTTGCCATCCTCATTGCGTAGTTGAACCACCAGTTCTTTCTTCTGTCTTTTACTGTGCATGTATCTGAAGAAAGCTTTTTTGTTGCTTTTAGCATTCCTCGCTAACCTTAGCTCATTCTCAGCTTTAGCCTTCCTGACACTATTCCTGCAGTTCTGTGCTACCTGCCTGTACTCTTCACTTGTAGCCTGTCCTTCCTTCCACTTCCTATACGTGTCCTTTTTTGTTTTCAGGTCGTCTTTGAGTTTATTGTGAAGCCACATTGGCTTCTTCTGTTGCCCTCTGCCTTTTTTCCTTTTGGGAATTGTTTGCAATTGTGCCTTTAAAATTTCCTTTTTTAAAAACTCCCACCCCTCCTGGGCTCCCTTTCTCGTGAGAGTCACTTGCCATGGGATCTTACTAATCATTGTTCTGAGTTTGTTAAAATTGGCTTTCCTAAAATCCAGGGTACGTGTTTGGCTACACTCAGCTTTTGCTTCCGTTAGAATCAAGAACTCAAGTATAACATGGTCACTTTCCCCCAGAGTTCCCGAAACTGCCACTTTATCCACTAACTCGTCTCTGTTGGTTAGAATCAGGTCAAGGATAGCCGATCCTCTAGTTCCTTCCTCCACTTTCTGTAGGAGGAAGTTATCAGCAGCACAGCTCAGGAATTTCTTGGAGGGGCCATGTTTGGCTGAAAAAGTCTCCCAACAGATATCAGGGAAATTGAAGTCTCCCATTACTACCACATTGTGCCTCCTTGAAACACTGGCAATTTGTTTTTCAAAAGTTCCATCCTCGTCTTCTCCTTGATTGGGTGGTCGGTAGTAGACTCGGAGTTCTCTATGACTCTCCCACCCTGCCCAGGGCCTTTATTTGTTCCCTTCCACCTGCTGTCACAGAATAGATTTTATGCCACCTGCCACCAGTTGCCACTTGCAGGAAAAAAGGCGGAGTATAAATATAATAAATAAAAACTGGTGCCTCCTGGCTGTCACCCTTGGAAAGCATACTATGAAAGGGCCGCAGCCCGCAGCTGAGTATTCCCATGCCATCTGCCCTCTCTAATTCTTCACTAATCATCATCCCTTTGCAGATACAGATCCGCGGATTTAACATCGAGTTGATTGTAACAATCTCTTCAAATTAAAGGGTTTTAAGAGGATATTTAAAATCCCCAGGGTCTTATGGGTATTTTTTTTTTAATGCATTCATCATTTCCAGTAGAGAGCACAAAAGGCATACAAATCTTCCAATATCTGTGTGTATTTCTGAAATATTAGAAAGAAATGACATTGCTTTTAAATTGTGGTTACTGTGGAATTTTTAGAGGTCTTCTTCAGTAGCAACCAAAGAGATCATCTTCAGCCTCAGTTGGCCATAGGTTGCCAGCAGGGCCAGCGTGGGCCCACGTCTCTGCAGGGGTACAGTAGCAAGCGTCCCCCAGACTTGCTCCTTCTCTTCGCCATTGCAACCTGCTTGCTCACCTGTCTCTTGCTCCAGCCCAGTCAATGGCGGTGAGGAGCAGGAGATGCCACGGCCTCCTTGCTCACTGGCTCCCCGCCTGTCTGCAGGCAAGCAAGTGGAAGCAATGATGAGAAAGAGGATCTGGAGCACAAGCAGCTGGTGACCATGGTGGTGAGAAGGTAGACTCACCGGGGGGGGGGGGATCCTTGCCCAAGGACCCTCAAAAAACCTGGAGACAGCACTGGTTGCCAGCTTCCTGCATCGCAGATGTGTACATCTCTGTCTCTTGGCTAGGAGTCTGCCTTATATTAGTCCATCTAACCCAATATCATGATTATCTACCCTGGCTGGTGGTGGCTCTCCCCAGGCTCTCTGGCAGAAAGAACACATCTCGCTTTAAACTAGGGATGGCACCGAAACTCAAAAAGTAGGCAGTCCATCAGTAAAATCGGTCATGTTTGTAATTTATTTAGTTACTTTTCCCCCCCCTCTTTATGTTTTCATTTTGTTGCAATTTTACAATAAAAAAATTTAATTTAAAAAATATTTGTAGAGGAGGGCCAGGATCTCTTCTTGACCATCCCAGAGTGCAGGACACGGAACCATGGGCTCAAGTTACAGGAAGCCAGATTCTGGCCGAACATCAGGAAAAACTTCCTGACTGTTAGAGCAATACGATAATGGAACCAACGACCTAGGGAGGTGGTGGGCTCTCCCACACTGGAGGCATTCAAGGTGCAGCTGGACGGCCATCTGTCAGGGATGCTGTGACTTGGGATTCCTGCATTGAGCAGGGGGTTGGACTCGATGGCCTTATAGGCCCCTTCCAACTCTACGTATTCTATGATTCTATGCCCGCATATGTACCAAGCTTGGACAGCTATCTAATGAACTTAGTTATTCAAACTGAAATTGATTGCAAGCACTTGCATGGTCTTCGTGACTTAAGCATCCATCGTTTATCTTTTTTTTTTTTACTTTGAAAACGCCCCCCCCCCCTTCACAGACCAACTCTGACCAAGGCCTTCAAGGTTGTCTTGGAATTCAGAGGGGTACACATGTGATGGGATCTAATGCTCCCATCGCATTTAGAGAATAATGGAGAGATGAATCCTATGGCCCCCAGACATCATCTGAGGGGCCATGGGATACTTCGGATTCCCAGATCCGAGGTCAGAAACAGAGCTCGGACCTCGGAGCACTCCATTCCTCCCCCACCACCACCACCTCACAGCGGGCACGGAAAGAACTGCACTGACTGCCTCTCCGAGCTCGGGAACTCACTCAACCTCAGGAAGCGGCTAAAGGGGGGCATTTTGGGGGGCGGGAAGGGGAGCAGACTGCAGAGGCCAGGGTACAAACTATCCTGTGTTCTCTGCAGCCTCCTTTCCCTCCCCCCTCTGAAGTGCCCCAGCTGGACCCCCGAAAATGGCCATGCATCTAGCAAAAAGGCAGAGCAGGAGGAGTGGGGAGATCCCATCTGCTGCTGCTCCCGCTCTGCATAGGATGCTCCAAAGCCTCCAAGTTGGGGGCTTACGAGCATCGAGGGCGCAACCCGTAGGATTGTTGCGCCATAAGAGTGCAACCCGATGCACGTTTAGACAGGAATGAGTCCTACAGCTCCCAGCATCCCCCAGCCAGCCATGTTGCCTGGGGAATGCCGGGAGTTGTAGGACTTTTTTTTTTTCTGTCTAAACTTGCATAGGCTTGCATCCTAAAAGGTTATATAGTTGGAAGGCACCCCAGAGGTCATTTAGTCTAGCCCACTGCTCAGTGCTGAAAATCCAGAGCTAGAGACGGCGGTCTCTACCGACCAACAGACGGCTGTCTCGCCTCTGCTTATATTTTGAATACTTTTAATTTTAATTTGCAAAGATAACAACAACAACAACAACAACAACAAAATAACAAAAAGGCAGTCAATTCCCAGTAACATTAACAGAAATTCTGCACTATCTTAAATATATGCATTAATATAAGAAGTCCATATTAATGGCCAGCTCCTGCTTGAAGTCCTCTGGCAAGGGAGAGCTCCGCCAGCAACCCTCTAGGCTCCATTGTCAAACTGCTCTTACCACCAGCCTGTTTCTCCTAATGTTCTACTGAAATTTGCCCTCCTTTAACAGAAGTCCAGTGGATATAGCCCTGCCCTCTGGGGCAGCAGAGGACCAAACCAGCACTTTCAATCGATCCTGGAAATTGAATACAGGCCTGTGGCTTACGCCGGCTCAGCTTGTCTTGAGCGTGGAAAGCTAAGCAGGGCCAGGCCTGGTGATTACTTGGATGGGAGACCGCTCCTCTAGTTTCCTGCATTGAGCAGGGGGTTGGACTCGATGGCCTTGTAGGCTCCTTCCAACTCTAAGATCTATGAAATCTATGAAATCTATGTATTTGTGGACAATGTAGGTCAGGATTGGGCAGAAGGTGGACTTCCAGATGTTTTGGACTTCCCAGAAGCCCCTGCCAGCATGGCCAATGGTCAGGAATGCTGTCTGGAAGTTGAAGTACCAAAACATCTGGAGATCTGCTTTCTGCCCACCCCTGGCACTGCAGATCATATAGTTTCGACAGCATATACTCTGACCCAAAGTATTGTTATTTCCTTACACAGAAGAGCTACAGAACAGTAAGAGCACTAACCCAGAGAGCAGGTTTTGTGATCAAAAGGGCCAAAGAGCTGGTGTATTGTCATGGAAGAACATGATAAGCGATTGTTATCTATATGCATTCTTCTCATCTCTCTCCACTCACCCCACGTCTCTTTTGATCTCACCAGGCTGATTCCCAGTCAGTTAAACTGAACTGATAACGATATTGTAGCCTTAAAACAGAAATGAAAAATCGCCAGGTATTTACTCTGATGCTAATCTGTAAATGGCAGAGTGGTGAGGCTGGCTGGATTTTATAAGGAAATTAACTCTGAAAGGAAGCACATTAGCAGGGGGGGGGCTTCTGGGAGCTAGATGAGGTCCCATTGTAAGACCTTGGGGGGGGGGGCAAATCTCTCACGGACAATGTAGGGAAGAAAAAAGGGCCGAAAGAAAGAAAGAAAGATCCGTTCATTGAGCCAGGAAACCTTCTTACATTTAAGGCTCAATCCTATGCATGTTTAGACAGGGGAAAAAGGCCTACAATTCCCAGCATGCCCCAGCATGTTGGAAGTTGTAGGTCTTTTTTCTGTCTAAACATGCATGGGACTGTGCCCTTAAGAAGATTTGCTTGCACAGGGAATGCACCTGCCTTCCCCAATCTGGTGCTCTCCAAATGTTTTGGTCTGCAACTCTCATCATTCCCAGCCAGCGTGGTCATTGGCCAGGGATGATGGGAGCTGTAGTAGTCCACCACATCTGGAAGGCACCAGGTCGGAGAAGCATGAATACACAATTGCCCATTGATCTTCCTTCTGCAGGGCCCGTTGTGTTGGATTCAGCCCTACCCTCCTACAATAAATGGATTAAAACGATGCACCAGGAAGAGCCACATTCTGTGACCTGTATAATTTTGGCCAGTTTGCAAATATTGTGTTGTTTTACACTATGCAGGGCTGCTCAGGGCAGAGAAGTTCCACCATGTCTCACCTGGGAATCCTGGTCATCTTAAATGAGACAACACTAATCTCTTATTGGGAATCCCATTAGTCTATAATCCCATTAGAAGCTCTATTATTAGTAGTAGTAGTAGCAGCAGCAGCATCATCATCATCATCATCATCATCATCATCATCATCATCATCATTATTATTATTATTTCTGCCTTTCAGGTCACTAGAACCAACATTTTTTTCCCAGTGTGCAGGAGAGTTTGCACTGGAGGGGGTGGCCAAGAGTTAAGAGCATTACTGTCACAGCGGATGGATGAAGAAGAAGAAGAAGAAGAAGAAGAAGAAGAAGAAGAAGAAGAAGAAGAAGAAGAAGAAGATAATAAATAATAATAATAATAATAATAATAATAATAATAATAATAATAATAATAATAATAGACCTTTGCTTTTAACGATGAAGGAGAGCTTTTGTTTATTAACACTTACAGCCCTTCCTGCTTAGGGGCCCCAGTGGCCAGCCTATGTGAGTGGGGCCAATCCAGAGAACTGAGCCCAAGGTATCATTCTGACATAGGAATTTTCTACTTTCAATCCCATATTACCCTTGTGCTCGGTGTTAATTAACCTGCCACAGAAGATCATTTCTCTTCACAGGATTTTCAGTTTGTTCTTCCCCCCCCCCGCCCCCATCTGCTTCAGAAAACACCTGAGAGTTAGTGTAATGCAATCAGTTGGTCACAGGGAGCCAAACATCAAACAAGTTGGCCTCGGTTTAGATGTGACACTTCCCCATGCCTCAATCTTATGTGAGTGAGCCTCAGGTTTTCACACATGCTCCCGGTGTCCATAGGCTTGCAGGCTCTGGTATTAAACAAAGTCCCCAGTTCAAATCTTCCCTGGACCATGAATGTACTAAGGTGGCCTTAGGCAAGCCACTGATTCTCAGCCCCTTCTCCCTCCCGCTCCCCCATCCCCAGTTTGCACTGTGGAGATAATAATGCTGACCTACCTTACAGGGTTGTTGTTGTTGTTGTTGTTGTAAGGATTACATGTTGTGTTCTGGTTAGAGCGTTGGACTTAAGGCCAGCAAGACCTGAGTACAGCTCTTCACTCAGACATGAAGCTCACCAGAGGGGGAGCTTGTGCTGTTAAGGTGGGGTATTAAATAAATAGACAGATAAATAAATATCCCTCAGACTAGTCTACCTCAATAGGGCTGTTGTGAGGATAAAACAGAGGAGGTACCACGTACATCATACTGAGCACCTTGGAAGTAGGGTGATATCAAAGTTCAACCAGTATCCCTCTCCACAGTTAAATATCACATATTCTGCGCATTTTGGGCACAGTCTAAAATTTGTGGGTGGGGTGGGTGGAGTTTGGGGGTTTATATTTTTTCTTATCCTTTTTTGATAACAAGAAGGGAGCTGGCAGGTATGCCATCATTGTCTTGTCTTTGCTCAGCGTAGGGCTCCCCGGGGAAACTAGGTTTCAGCAGAGGTAATGCCTGGGAAGGCTGGATCGCCTAGAAGAGCAAGATGATGTCCAATAAGGCGAGGTCTCATCCAGTAAGGCAAGGTCAGGTTAGGCAATGCTGGTTTCGGCCAGGCCAGGCCAGGTCTGTCAGGACCCTGGACAGATCACTAGCTAAAACCCACCCACAAAGAGCAGTTGTCTCAGCAACATGCAGAGGCCTTTTGAAGTCTATGAAGGCTGGCCTGGCAGCTCTGGACCTGCTGTTAACTCTGCCCCACCCCCCTTTATAAAGGGCCATTGTCCAATTCTGCAGCTGCTGACTCCTATGGCATGGGAGTGGAGAGGGCTGCGCCAGAGGGGTGCCCCCTGAATCCAAAGAGTCTGGCAAAGCCACGTCCTCTGGCTTGGATGGTCCTGGTGTAGCAGGTGATGGGTTACTAGACGAAGCCTCCTCCCCCTCTGAGTCCTCCTCTAAGCCAGAAGGGGAGATCAAGGCCAGAGAACATGACAGTCATGACCTCAACAACCTAGCATCCTGCAGATTTGCTTTCTTTTTATCTGTACCAAAGAGCCAAAATCAATGAGGAGTGCCTCTTCCTGACACTTCTTTCTTTCTTTCTTTCTTTCTTTTTTAAAAAAAAGACTTTGCTGCAGTCCTGTAGAGCTCCAAATTTTAAGGGAGAAGAGGCACAGGGAACCGGGGGCAGGGGATGCTCAAACCTTCCCCAACAGGAGGTTTTCCTGGTCAAAATTACTCCCAAGAGACTTTTCTCCCTGCAGTGTGTGTGTGTGTGTGTGTGTGTGTGTGTGTGTCATCTTTTCCCCTGATCTGGGGCTCAGGCCTACAGGATTAAAAAAAGGGATAAATCTGCATATGCTAATTTACATATGCTCTAAAGCAGTGTTCTCCAACCTTGGGTCCCCAGATGTTTTTGGCCTACAACTCCCAGCATGCCCCAGCCAGCTAGGCGTTGTACCATTGTGAGCTGAGCCGAAATGCCAAAACACAGGGCCAGGTCGCAATGAGCTCCCTCGGGCACCATCTCGCCGTCACCGTCTGTCACAGCTGCCCCTTCCGTTTCCCATCCACGAGCACGTACTGGGTGCTCCTTGTGGCAGCAACGGGAATCAAAGGGCTTCCAGCGCACCCCATTAGCAGCAGGTGATAAGATACAACTCCACAACGGCTGGCTTCCTTCAAGTCCTGATCGCTGCACACATCAGGTTGCTTTTAAAGACACACAGGGCCGGCGTCAAGGGTAGGCATGTTTGGACACCTGCCGAGGGCCCACACCCCAGCAGGGCCCCACTGACAAGAGTCCCCGGGAGTTGCTCCTCCTCCTCACCATTGCAACCTGCTTCTTCACCTGCCTCTCGCCCTGGCCCAGACAACGGCGGTGGTGAGAAAGAGGAGCGGGAGATGCCGCGGCCTGCTTGCTCGCTCCCTGGCTGTGTGCCTGGCGAGCAAGCAAGTGGGAACAATTACGAGGAAGAGGAGGAGGAGCGAGAGAGAGCAGCTGTTGACTATCGTGGTGTGAGACGGTAGAACTCACTGAGGGAGGGGGCTCGTGGGGGGTGTCTTACCCAGGGGCCCTCAAAAACCTGGAGGTGGCACTAAAGAAAACAAGAGCAGGCCGCTCAATCGAGAGCCAGTGTGGCGTAGTGGTGAGAGTGTTGGGCTGGGACTCGGGAGATCCGGGTTCTAGTCCCCGCTCGGCCATGAAACTCACTGGGTGACTTTGGGCCAGTCACTTGACTCTCAGCCTAACCTACCTCACAGGGTTGTTGTGAGGATAACATGGAGAGGAGGAGGGGGAGTATGTAAGCCGCCTTGGGTTCCTTGCAGGGAAAAAAGGCGGGGTATAAATATAATCAATCAATCAATCAATGTTTTCCTCTGGTGGGTTGGCAATCCTAGGCACAGCAGGCGATTCTGTTTCCATAGGATCTACAAGGTGGCAATTCATGAACGAAAGCCGTTCTCTTCAGCTTTTCTGGGAGCTGAATTACGCAAACATACTTTGTGCAAGGATTTAACATAGCCAGACATCCTCTTTTATGAGCTGACAAGATACACAAAGACAATCCACCACCTTTCATTGGAACAATGAGTTCCTGAGTCTTCATTAATAATTGCCCTTTATTTTATTAAATTAATTTCCCCCTTTTATTTCTTTTTTTTTTCCCCTTTAAAAAGGCTGAAATTGGCCCCAGGGATGATCCTTATGAAAGTCAATTAAAAATTCATTTTGTGTGGAAGATCAAGAACTTCCTGTTCAGAATTTTTTTTTTTTCATTTATTAGTCACTGAGAGTTTTGTACTGATTAGAAGATGGAGTTGGGGAGGGGGACCCCAACTAACAAGTTGGTCCAAGCAGATTAGCAGTTTCCATCAAAATGAAAGGGATTTCTAGAGCAGAAAGGCCCCTAGCTCTGTGACAGAGCATATGCATTGCATGCACACACAAGCTTCTAGGCCAGTCGCTAGCATCCAAAGGCACCCAGGGTTGGGAAGCCAGTGACTCCTTGTTTCCGTGGGGCTCCTTTTCCATTATTGGTTTTGCAGGTTTTATTTGGAGCTTCATGGGAGCTTTCCATGGTGCTGAACTCTACCCCCAAAATAGGTTCACAAGTTGGGTGGAACAGCTAATACTCCGGAAGACAGAAACAAAATTCAAAGCGATCTCGATAGGCTGGAGCGCTGGGCCGAAAACAACAGAATGAAATTTAATAGGGATCAATGCCAAGTGCTGCACCTAGGGAAAGGAAACCAAATGCAGAGTTACAGAATGGGGGACACTTGGCTCAACAATACTACAAGTGAGAAGGATCTTGGAATTGTGGTAGATCACAAGCTGAATATGAGCCAGCAATGCGATGTGGCCGCAAAGAAGGCAAATGCTATTTTGGGCTGCATTAATAGATGTATACCTTCCAAATCGCGTGAAGTGAGGCACTGGTTAGGCCCCATCTTGAGTACTGCGTCCAGTTCTGGGCACCACACTTTAAGAAGGACGTAGACAAACTGGAGAGGGTTCAGAGGAGGGCAACAAAGATGATAAAGGGACTGGAAACAAGGCCCTATGAGGAGAGACTGAAAGAACTGGGCATGTTTAGCCTTCAGAAGAGGAGACTGAGGGGAGATATGATCGCACTCTTCCAGTACTTAAAGGGTTGTCACACAGAGGAGGGCCAGGATCTCTTCTCGATCATCCCAGTTTGCAGGACACGGAATAATGGGCTCAAGTTACTGGAACCCAGATTCCACCTGAACATCAGGAAAAAATTCCTGACTGTCAGAGCAATAAGACAATGGAACCAACTACCTAGGGAGGTGGTGGGCTCTCCCACTCTGGAGGCATTCAAGGTGCAGCTGGACGGCCATCTGTCAGGGATGCCTTGACCTGGATTCCTGCACTGAGCAGGGGCTTGGACTCGATGGCCTTGTAGGCCCCTTCCAACTCTACTTTTCTATGATTCTATGATCATGGAGCACCATGGATAGATCCTATGAAGCTCCAAATAAAAGCTACAAAACCTACCGTACATTGGAAAAGCAGCCCTGCCGAAATAGGAGTCACCAGCCTCCCCTGGAATAACACTTGCCTAAGAAAGTCAGTGCGGTGTAGAGTTTAGAGAGCCAGTGTGGCCTAGTGGTGAGAGTGTTGGACAGGGACTCGGGAGATCAGAGTTCAAGTCCCCGCTCGGCCATGAAGCTCACTGGGTGACTTTGGGCCAGTCCCTGACTCTCAGCCTAACCTACCTCACAGGGTTGTTGTGAGGATAAAATGGAGAGGAGGAGGAGGAGGATTATGTAAGCTTCCTTGGGTTCCTTGCAAGGGGAGAAAAGGTGGGATATAAATGAATGAATGAATGAATGGACAGCCACCCCTGCACAGACTGTCAGGAACTGCCTGGTCTGCAACTGGGAGCCTACAGTGCTGTACATTGGACCCATGTGGTGTGCCACCAGCCTACACATTGGAGCCTTCAACAGGGAGGGATAGAAAGGCTTCCTGTTCAAGTTGGGACTTTGCCTGAGCAATGCTTGCCATTCCCAAGCTCTCTTCTTTCTCTGGCTTTCTCTGAATCCAGCAGCAAAGGATTAAAAAAAAAACCATTCCAAATAAAAACCAGAAGCAGAATTGAGTACTCGAAAGAACAGTTCTTAAAATGCCTGGGGGAATAAAAAGGTCTTCACTTGACACTGGGAAGACTATAATGTGGGCGCCAGGCAAACCTCTCTGGGGAGACCATTCCACAAGCAGGGTCCCACCACCGAAAAGGCCCTCTCTCTCTCTCTTGCAGCCACTTGCTTCACCTCACCTCATTTGGTGGAGGGCCTCAGATGCTGATCTTAATGTCCTGGTACTAGGGACGTTAGTGCAAGGACTACAGTTGGGTGGGGGGTGGGTGGTCAAAAGTGCTTCAGATGCCTTCACAGTAAGTAAGCCTAGGCCCTAGGCGTAGCGGCACCGAACATGCCACTAGGCAAGTCAGGGGTTCAGAATCTCTAGCCTCCAAGCCCTGCCCCCTGCAGGAATCCCCTCAAAGGGGATACCCATCGTGATCTCCAATCTGAGTGCGTGAGTCTCGGCGGGAGGCGGGGGGGCAGGGCTCCTCCCGAGCTAGGAAGAGTGGGGCGCTCTCCCCAGCGCAGCCCTTGTAAGCCTTTGTACAGCGCCTAGCACCCACGGAGGCACAAATGCCGCACAAAGACGGGAATGCAGATGGCACCGGGAGGAGTGGCTGCTGGCCAAGTCCCTTTTTTCCCGAGGTGGGAGGAGGCACAGCCATGCCCCCCCCCCGACATTAGCCGGACCACTGTGGGCCTGGTAGGGGCGCTCTGGCCCACCCCTGAACAAGACTCCTGCACCCCCTGAGGTGGATCGTGTGTGAACTGGTTGCACATGAGTGCTCACTCTACCCAGTGGACGACCAACCTGCAGTTTTCCAGGTTAAGGTGGACTGACGAGGCGCGGTGGAAATGGCGGAGTGTTTGAGTCCAAGAGACTCTCTCGCCGTCTCTCTCTCAAAAAAAAGCATCCCCGGGCAATAACTTTAATGGCATCAATTAGTCTCTGTTTACACATTTCAGGTCTCCTGCTATCGCCAGAGTACATCACCTCTAAATCGGGTGGCCAAGCTAATTAAAACTAATGAGACCATTAGGGTCATGGGAACAAGGAAGTTTCTGCATGATGGATTATTGCCATGGGATGGGATGGTGCTTTCGAACGATCTGAGAGACCAACTAAAACAAAGGGGCCTGGTGGCAAATCAGGGTCAGAGGGGGAAAGAAGGAGCTGATATTTAAGGGTGGAAGCGGTGGGTTTTCCCACCCACCCCTCTACCTTCGTGCGACATTGTTTTAGGGGGATGTAGTGGTTGTGTACGTGCACTGTGTCCATGTTGTGTAGCAGGGGTGGGCAGAAAGTAGATCTGACCAGAGGTGTTGGACGTCAACTCCCAGCATTCCTGACCCACTGGCCATGCTGGCAGGGGCTTCTGGGAGTTGAAGCCCAAAAAACCATATAAAATAGAATGTAGATTATATTCTGTAATCCAGAATAAGTCACTAAATGTGGAGATTCTAGAGAAATGGATTCTCAACTTCGGCTTGCTGGCAACCTGAGAGAAAAACTATGTTTGATCAACATGATAAAAAAAAAATGAATGAATTTGAGAAAGTTCAGCTTTTTTTTTATTTTTATGCTCGCCTGTTCATTCCACGTGGTTACAGCAGAGGGGGAGATGGGAAGCTGGTCCCACTCAATCGGCTCTGCTGAGAGACCAGTTCCATTTGGCTCTTCGTCTCCCTGAACTGGTTTCCATTCAAGCCAGTCATCGTGAGAACTTCGTAATGAAGAACCAGTGCCTGGCATGGCTTGTTTTCCTCTTCCCCCCTCAATGCCTCCCCCCCTCCCCTTTTGTGTCAAATCGTTTAGATCAGTGTTCTCCAACCTTGGGTCCCCAGATGTTTTTGGCCTACAACTCCCAGCATGCCCCAGCCAGCTACGCTGGCTGGGGCATGCTGGGAGTTGTAGGCCAAAAACATCTGGGGACCCAAGGTTGGAGAACACTGGTTTAGATGGTAAGCCTGCAGATTGTGAGGCTAAGCATGGGAGGGTGGGGGGAACTTTTTGGTGGTATGATCTGTTTGACAGGGGATCCGGCTGCCTCAGACGGTGCTGGACTCTCCTTCATTAGAGGTCTTTAAAGCAGAGGCCAGAAGGCCTCCTTATCAGGAATGATGCAGCAGTGGATTTTTTTTTTTTTTTTTTTGCATCAGAAAGGGTTGGACTAGATCGCTTTCAAGGGCCTGTCCAACTTTATGGGTAAAATCCAATGTACGTCCTACTTAGAGTAGACCCATTAGAATGAATGGGTAGGACTTACATTGGATTTTACCCATATACATTCTATTATTCTAACCCGAACTCTACGGTTGGAATAATTATGTATATCTGGCCTTTTTAAGACGAATCCTCGGTCCAGAATTATTAGGCTGGATCTGTGCACGGAAACAGACTCCGAAAATGGGAACGTAGCATGTGCCACTTCAGACTGCAGGCAGGCAGGGTTATCATGTTTCAATGCTCCCTGAATTATTATTTTTAACTCCTGCACATAGAAAACAAGCACAACTGGTTTGTGGCCTAGCCCTGTCCTTTACTCTGGTTTTTTTTACTTACAGGGAGTTTCTTTATGTTGTGCAGTATTTCAGAATGTGATTTCCCCACACACACCCCACGCGTTCACACGCGCCCGAAGTTTGATGTGGGTACAGTCTATTCTACTACCCTGGGTCTCTGCCATGCCTTTCCCAAACTCGCCCCGCCCTGTGTGTAGAATTGGCCCATTGGTTCTGTGCAACTTCTCGAACGAGGTCGCAGCAGTGATCCGTTTCAAACGTGGAGGAATACAACAGTTTCCGTGGCTTTTACAACTACGTACTCCATTTGGAAGCCAACAAGATTTCCATTTCCCATCCCCGGATGAATTAAAAATCTGAGGTGACTCGGTCTGATTTGAATGTATAGTGAAAGATTATTTCGTACCATCGTGTGTTGCAATTCTGGACAGGGCAATTATGAGCGGGGAGGAGAAATCGTTCCAACCTCTGTACAGCCACCGTGGGGAAAACCTGATCTCCTTGGCTTGACTGAAAGGCATGCATTAGTTCAGAAGACAGGTTGAAAAATCCTCAACGGTGTGTATTCATCTCCCTTGTTAAGTGGAGGATTAGCTGGAGTGTGCATCTCAGCTAAATTGCTACCAGTAAAAGTTGACCCGAGCCGCTGCATTTTGGAGCGAGGGAGATAAAAGAGGCTTAGCGGGGAACGGAATGAAATGAAATGAAAGGTGGGGATGTCAAGGTTTTACGGATAGCTGTTCTTTCAGGAGATGGGTGCTGAATGGCCTCATGGGGAAATGGAGCAGCCAGCCCCTGGTTTCAAATGATCTTGACTCCCCTTGAGTCTCTGTGGAGACCTCAGGGCCCAGCTGGGGTTGTGTGGGCAGCTGTACCTAACTCTGGACTGGGATGGTGCCACCAGCTCAGGGGCTCTGAGGAAAGCGGCCGAAGCTGGGAGTGGAGGAGATACTTCACTCCCACAAGATGTCGTGATGGCCACAAATTTGGAGGGCTTTGAAAGGGGATTGGACAAATTCATGGAGGAGGAGAAGGCTACCAATGGCTGCTTGTGCTGATGGCCATATGCTGCCTCCAGGATCAGAGGCAGTCTGCCTATGTGCACCAGTTGCTGGGGAGCATGGGCAAGAGGGTGCTGTTGCACTCATGTCCTGCTTGTGGGTTTCCCGTGGGCAGCTGAGTTGGCCACTGTGTGAACAGAATGCTGGACTAGATGGACCTTTGGTCTGATTCAGCAGGGGTCTTCTTGTGTTTTCAGGGATGGGTGAGAATTTTATTTGGTTCTCTTTTCTTGTCTTGTCTTGTCTTTGCTAAGAACTTACTCAAATTCACAAATTTTGTCTGCGTTTGAATCCCTGTGTATTCAGCCATGCTAGTGCTGAATTAGGGGGTTCCTTCTACCTCTTTTTCCCCTGACAAGCTCCTCATCTTTAACAACCACATGGCAGGCAGGTCCATCATGGTCCTCCTCTCCGTGCTGGGAATAGCTGTACCGATTGGATTTGGCCGGTGCAAATGGGTGAGAAGAATTGCATCATTTTAAAAAAATAAGGATTTACCAAAATTCACAATTTTCTTCATATACAGGACAGGGAGAACTTGCGATTTTAAAAAAATTCAGATGTGGGGAAAGGGGGAACTGTGTGCATCCCTCAAAGATGCTGCTGTGTTGAGCAGGCAAGGACAGAAGGCCAGGGGGGGGGTGCGTGCGTGCGTGTCTTGGTCAATCCCAAGGCTTTTACTACCTGCCAATCACAGCGGGAGATGTCACACTCCCATATTCGCTTTTGTACTTGAAGAAGGCTCCAAAGCTGATATGCCGGTAGTCCTAGGTAGCAGGGCCGGTGCTACCATTAGGCCAACTAGGCGGCTGTCTAGGGCGCCGGGCTAAAGGGGGTGCCAGGAGCATAGGGCTGGAGGGAGGGAGGGCTCAAGTGGGAAGAGGGGGGGCGCTAAATATCTGATCTTGCCTAGGGCACCAAACTGCCTTGCACCGGCCCTGCTAGGTAGCTCACTAGGGCTGGTGCATGACAATGACATTGTGCCACATCGAGGCAGCCTCTCTGAACAGCGCAGGCTACAGTCTGAATGGAATCTCTGTAAACTGCCACATTTTGCTAAAGCATCTCTGGGATTGGAGATAGGTTCCAGATGTTTGGAAGAAATGATTGACAGCCATCTCCATGTGTGCCCTAGAACATTTGGAGACGTGTCAGGAGGTGCCGGGAAAGGAATTGAACCTACCGTGCTTTAACTGTCATGGTTTCTCCCCATATGCCCCATAACTCAGTGGCAGAACACACGCTTTGCATGCACGAGGCCCCAGGTATTTTTAGTTAAAAGACTCTCAGTCACCAGGCGTCCTCCACTGTTTGTGCGCTAGTGGAGCTGCTGCCCGGGAGAGTAAATCCTGGGCTAGATGGATCAAAACAGGCCTGTGGCTCACGCTGGCTCAGCTTGTCTGAGTGTGGAAAGCTAAGCAGGGTCAGGCCTGGTGATTACTTGGATGGGAGACCCCTCCTCTAGTTTCCTGCATTGAGCAGGGGGTTGGACTCGAGGGCCTTGTAGGCCGCTTCCAACTCTATGACCTATGAATTCTATGAATAAGTCCTGAGTTTAAGGCAGCTTCATAGGAGGAATTCTGGGGATTGTAGTTTGGAGAGAAACTGGAGGCCCTGCGGCTGAGGCACCGGCCTCCTGACCAAGAACATCCATTTTGTGTGCCGCCGCCCCATGTGGTCAGCTACCAGACTGGCTCCGCCCACCCAGGCTGGCCATTGGGCCCTCCTGGACAGGAAGGGCTATAAAAAGGCTTCCTGTGTGGGTCAGGACCTTGCCTGTGCAACAATAGCCTTCCCAGCTCTGGTGTGTTTCTTAGGTGTGACCCCCCTAGCCTGGTCCCCAGGTTGTAACTCCCAATATAATAAATTGGGGAAACCATCCATCTGCTGTTCTTTTCATGAGCTCCCTGGCCCAACTCCTTCCTCGCCTCTGACAGCTTCCTCGGGCCTGACGACGCGTTCTGCAGGGGGAGGTGGTAGAACTCTGGCCTGTAGCACTTCGGACTCAGGTAGCAGTGGGTACGTTTTGTGACATTTCTTGCATACAGCAAAGGAGAGCCAGTGTGGCGTAGTGGTGAGAGTGTTGGACTGGGACTCTGGAGATCCGGGTTCCAGTCCCTACTTGAACTTGAAGCTCACTGGGTGACTTTGGGCCAGCCACTGACTCTCAGCCTAGCCTACCTCACAGGGTTGTTGTGAGGATAAAAAGGAGAGGAGGAGGAGGACTATGTAAGCCGCCTTGGGTTCCTTGCAGGAAAAAAGGCGGGGTATAAATATAATAAATAAATAAATCAGCGGGACAGCTGCTATGCTAAAGCTTTCTCCCTGATAGGCACATTTTGTACACGCAGGGAGTCACTTGCATGTGGGAACTGTGTAAAAAAAGGCAAACCCCACCCCCAGTCCTGAAGCATACATCCCGCAAATTCGACCACCTCCGTCTACAAACCTCATCTCACATACGTGGTAGGACAGCTCTCGGATCTGCACATTCTATCCATCTGCGGTTGACTGTCTGGATGGCATCTCCCTCTGTGTCAATTTGCAGCCGCTGCTCTCCGAGAAACCAGCAAGGCTGCGTCTTCTTTTCCACTCCTGCTTCCCCCTCTCCCCTGTTGATTGCCAAGGGATGATGAGAGAAGACTCAGCTCTCGCACTCGGTCCGGGAAGGGGGACTGCGAATCGCAGCTAATTTATATTCCAGAAACGCAACTCACTTAGCAGTATCTTCTAGCACCAATAAACCAGTGCAAACAGAGAGGAGGCAGATAAAACAAAAAGTAGGTCATTTCTCCTGAACAATGACACCCAGGCAACCTTAACAGAAGGCCTAGCTTCACAAAAAAGACGGTGGGGCACTGGACAATACGATCCTTATGAATCAAACAGACCGCTCTGCCCCTCTGATAGGGAGCCATGTACATACTCTACAGTAAATTCAGATTTTGTGTGCAGATGCTGCAGTCTGTATACAATTATACAAATCTACCTATCCTAGTTTTTGCTATCCATGGAAAGAGAAAAGGGCACTAGAGCCTCATGCTTTGACCCATCTACTCAACAGACATCTGTGGTTTTGCCCACCTGGTTGCTGTTTTTTTTTTTTAATGGACTTCAGTCATAAGGACTAGAAACTTTCATGTAAATATATATTTTTAAGGAATATTCTCAGGGAAAGGAAATCTACACCAACTCCACACCACACAACCATGTGCAGGCAAAATGCTAAGCATCTCCCTGAGTCAGACTGGCCTAGGTGGGACAGAGAGTGGATCATTTTTGGTACTAGTGCAATCCCAGGGCCGGCCCAAGATATTTTGCTGCCTGAGGCAGAACAGGAAATGGTGCCTCTCTCCCAAAGTCAAGGCACATCGTAGCCAAGGCTGCCCAAGTTCTTTTGGCACCTGATACAGAAAATTCCACAAGAACATCCCTTTGGGAGTAAAAATACAATAATACAATAAATTGAAAACTGATCGATTTGCTGCCTTTTCCTGACACCCAATATCCGCTGCCTGAGGCAGCTCCCTCATTCTGCCTAATGGTAGGGGCGGACCTGTACAAACCCACCCAACTTGTGACCTTCCAAAGAAAAGAAAAGAAAGGAAAAAAGAAGTGTTGCTCCCGTTCTGAGTTCCCCAAGCACAAGGGCTCCTGTTCAATTAGTTTGATACACTTGGGAGTAAGGGCATTGGAGAGAATGTGATTTACTTCTGAACAGACATTGCCTTTTGGCTAATTTACAGCTCCCTGCTCTTTGGGCAACGGGGGTGAACGCAGCTGTTTAGAAAAAGGGGGGAAGACTCCCGCTCCTGCCCCCTCTCAAACTCCATGGCAGTTATCCTAGGGCAGTGTTCTCCAAGCTTGGGTCCCCAGATGTTTTTGGCCTACAACTCCCAGCATGCCCCAGCCAGCTACGCTGGCTGGGGCATGCTGGGAGTTGTAGGCCAAAAACATCTGGGAACCCAAGCTTGGAGAACACTGTCCTAGGGGCACTGCCTGTCACACGCAGGGGAAACGGCCATTTCAGAAGCAGAGGTTCTTTTATTTCTGCTCATCCACTTTATGCGGAGGTGCGCACGTTCAGAGCAGCAAATTTGTTTTAAAGGGGGGGGGGAAATACCAACACGCAATTTCCCGAAGCAGCCTGCTCGGCGATGTGGAGCTGCGGACCTGTGCAGAACCGTTTACAAACCAAAAAAAAAAAAAAAATTAAGAAGCTTCCAGGGAAGGGGGTGAACCACCGCAGAACAACAAATGGCGGACACCTCTCTTCCCCACCAGATGCACGGGGGGGGGGGGGCACTGGCCCCGCCCTGCGAAAACTATTGGCTAACTCCAGGTGATGACACTTTCATGGCCAGTCACACCTCAGATGGGCAACCGCAGTGCAAGTTTAGCACACGCTGGCCGTGTACTGCGACTGTGAAGTGCAATAACTGATGGGCACCGAGCCCGGCACTTACCTCGCGAGGCGCTTGGTGAGCACCCCCACGCCCACGCGAGCTGAACCAAGCCTCCGGCGAGCACCGGCTGACGTGCTCGCCGGACTTCCGGGTCCACGGCGCTACGTTTTCCACGTAAAAAAACAGCGTAAACTATGTTAAAATGGCCACGATGGGCGTAACCAGTGCTACGTTTTCTTACGTTAAAAACAGCATAAAATTACGTTAGAACAACCGCGGTTTGTGTGGCGTAGGCAAAACTATGCACATTGCGGTTGTTCTATTTCAGTATGTTATGCTGTTTTTAACATAAAAAACATAGCTCCGCTTACACAAATCGCAGCCGTTTTAACATCGTTCACCCTGTTTTTTTAATGTAAGAAAACGTAGTGCCGGAAGCCGGAAGTTCCTTTCCCTGGCTTGGCTCGCGAGGACGTGAGCCGAGCCGGGGAAAGGTAAGTCGAGTGGAACTCGGGGGGGGGGGGTCGAGCCCGGCGAGTTCGCCCCGCTTCTACCCGCCCGATCGAGCTCCGCCGCGCACATCATGCAGAACTAGCATGACAGGCACTGAAAAGTGTGTGCATCGTGTGTGCACTGCAAGTCACGGCGGCAATACAGTCCTGTAATATGCCTTAGGTGTGGATCGGGCCTAGGTGTTTCCTACTGCGTCCCCTACAGTTCCTTCTCAACTCGCATATTGGTACATAAAAAGATTTTCCCAACGGCCCTTGCAGAGATCTTTGAAACCTCAGGGTGAAGGAAGAACAGACAGAAATGGTTTATGCAGCATCTCGGACATTTGTCTCAACTTTTGATTTATTTTTTTCTTTAAAAAATCTATTTGATCTATTTATTCTTGCAAGCCACCGAAGGAACTGAACAGCCTAGCACTAGCTTTGTAGTCTGGCACCCCAGAGAAGGGACAGGTAGGGCTGGGAAAAGCCCTGCCTGAAACCCCCAAGAGAGCTGCTGCCAGTTAGTCTTGAAATTAAGGGTCTAGGGTGGACCAGTGCAGTAGAAGGCAGCTTCCCACGTTCCTGTGTCCTGGACGAAGAACCCACCACAATTCCATGGAAGGCTGAGTGAGTTTGCATTTGGAAGACTGATAAAGAGAAAACTTTACCCAAGATGCTCGCTGGTTCCAGGGGCAAGATGGCAGCCCAGTAGATGGGAATCGAGGAGAGAAGGAAGTAGAAATAGGAATGTGCATCTTGCATGAAGAAAAGAGTGGGAGAAGGAGCCAAGGCAAATTTCCCCAGCATCTCCTGAGCCCAAAGGAGCAGAGTGTCAGGGCTGGGTCATAGGCAGCGGTCTGAGGTGAGCCAAAAGTCAGGAACCAGGAGCCATGGGACAAGTCAGAAGTCAAGACTGAGGAGCAGGAGTTGTAAAAGCGGATTGGACTTTTGGAACAAAATTTTTGTAGAAATTTCAGAAATTATTGGTATTAATTTGGAGGTCTGTCCAAAATTAGCATTGTTATCAATAACGGAGAAACGTCTGCGCTCTCAAGAGATAAAGGAACTAATTGTAAGTTTGTTAACTGCGGGGAGATTATTGATAGCGAGGAAATGCAAAGTTCAACATCAGTATTTAATTATAGATGGGTATAAAGAGGTGTGGGATATTGCTTTAAATGATAAATTAACATGTAGTATTAAATGTAAAAAGGGACAATTAAAGAAAAATAATTTTAAGGATATATGGGGACCATTTCTAGATTATGTTTTAGTAAAGGAAAAAGGGAGTTAGCCATGTCAAGATATGATGTATTTTTGGAATATTGAATAATAATGGATTATGTGGATAGAATTGCTTTTTGGCCCCGTGGTGATGGGTGTACTTTGGAGTTATATGGATGTGGGGGGGGGGGGTTGTGTATGTGTTTATTTGTTTTATATAACGTATGTAATAAAGAAATTTTTTTAAAAAAATTAAAAAAGACTGAGGAGCAGGTCAGGAAGACCAAAGGACAATTTGGTCTGCCAATTGATGCATCTGCTAACTTCTCTGAATGCTTAATTTTTATGGAATTTTATGGAATTTTTATTTTGTTTTTATGCTTAATTGTATTAGTCAGTTTTAATTGTATATTATTGTATATTTGTTTTGTTTAAGTTGATTATGATCTTGTATGCCGCCTAGGGTATTTCTATATAGGGGGGTTATAAATAGAATAAATAATAATAAATAAGTAATAAATAATACTTTGCATGAAAATGGTACATGTCGTAGAGGTGTCCCCAGGCATGAAACCTGCAAAGTTTCACGAGGAAAGTGCAGCAGCTAGGAAGTTATGATTGAGAACCAGTTTAAGGTGTTTGTCATCGTAAAGCCCGGCCGGTAGCACTGGAGGAATGTCCATCAAATCGTCTCCACCCTTGCCCTCCCCCAAAGCACAGTGATTGGAGAGCCGCTGGTAAAATGTGGCCTAGGATCAAAAAGTGGACCTGTCAGTCACTCTCTCCCTCCTCCTTCCACCCGCCTCATCAGTGTTCAGAGAAACGAAAGCAAAAGATGCTATTTTTGGAGACATGCAGCCTGCCTTTCTGAAGCTGAATTGCCAACAAAGCCTCATAGAGCACCCAGCTTTGGTTCTTCTGATCACTTCAGAGAGAAGCCCACTTCATCTCAGGAAGCACCAGAAAAGGTCTGAAGGGGCCCTATTTGGTTTGGGCTTTGACTGAATCTGATGCACTTCCCGAGTCATCACATGTGCACTCTTCATCTCTTTGGGACTAATTGGCCATGAAGGAGAGGCCTTCGTGGAAGCCATCTTCTTGCACCTGTGTGGCACCCCAACATCTCCCCCCACTTCATCAAGCATCTCTTCGCAATCCACACCTGTACTTCTTAATCAATCCACAGAAAGCTCCATAATTGCCCAGAAGAAAAACACAATGCAGATGTTGAGGCATGCAGGGCAAGTACAGCAAATGAGATTCTTGTTTCCCAAACACGACCTGAGATTTAATTACAGCCTCGTCGAGCGCTTATTAAAACCCCATCTTCCCCATTGTTTTCCAGTGCTGTGCATATTGAATCAGTAGCTTTTGTTGCCTTCTTTCTTGATGCTAATAATACAAAAGAGAAAGAACTGATGTGGAAAATTACAAATACAGATTCTAATAATTGTAATTTTCTTCCTTTCTTTCCTGTTAGGGCAACCTTACAATGAGGCAACAGAAGAAAGCAGGAAGAGGCGGATTCTAGAGAGGGTGCCATATTTCCAGGGATGTTGAAGAGTCCTTGGTCTCGAGTCACGAGTCGAGTCATGAGTCTTTGGACACGAGTCTCGTGTCCGAGTCCAAGTCCTTGGTCCAAAATGGTGACTCACGAGTCACGAGTCACTCCCAAAGCTGACTCCACGAGTCCCTATTAAAATCAATGGGGTTTTTTCCCAACAAAATAAGGCTACTTCAGATGTGTGGCTTAAATAAATTCTAGGCACAAGTGTGCCTTTTTATTTCAAAACTCTGCCACTGATTTTGGCAAGAACAGACCAGGCCGACAAACCCAAAATAACCAGACAGGCAGAGGAGGCAGGGAACCCCAAAGCAGGCAGGCAGAGGCCTTTGTCTTGGACAATTCAGACTGTGGAACTGGTTAAGAAGAGACCAGGCAGGCAGAGGAGGCTGGGAACCCCAAACAGGCAGGCAGAGGCAGCCAAACCCAAAATGTCTGAAAGGTTGCATTTTAGGAAAATGATAACTTGCTGTACTTCCTAAAACCGATCCATGTTGCATTTGAGGAACACGGGTCCTTGGTCTCGAGTCCCGAGTCGAGTCTCGAGTCCCATTAAAAATATTGGGACTCGAGTCCGAGTCGAGTCAGAGAGGGGACTCAGTCCGACTCACGGGTCGAGTCCTCGAGTCTGAGTCCCCATCCCTGCATATTTCTACCTTCAAGTCAAACTACACTATCACCAATACATGCACAAGCTTTCAAGATCTCCAGATCTCTTTATCGGGCAAGTTGTTTTAAAAAAAGCATGTTGTCGGGTTGGCTGATTAAATGTTGTAGTCAGGATTCCTGCATGGCCAGAGTCTTAAGAGATTTAGGTATTTTTCCCTATCCGCTGCCCCCACACCCTGGGACAACCAGCTTTTTGTTACATCTTGCCTTATGAAGTGAACTGGAGATCTCAAAAGACAGCAAATTTTTGGTGATCCTTTTAGTTGGACCAAATAAAGGTATTATATACTACGTTCTCATGGCCAACACAGCTGCCTTTGCTTTTTCGACAAAATTGCCAGTATCACGTAGCCCTTGCAGGACTGTAGCATTCAGTTTGCAGATTGGATGCCACCTTCTTTTTAAAAAAAATAAAAAAAATTAAACAACAGCAGCTCTCCCTGAAAATAGGGAGAAATCTGGCATGTCAGAAAGAACAATTCTGGGTTAGCTTTCTACAGGAAATAGAAAGCTAGTTTTCTATGTGCATAGATTCATAGATCATCAAGTTGGAAGGGGCCTACAAGGCCATCGAGCCCAATCCCCTGCTCAGTGCAGGAAACTAGAGGAGGGGTCTCCCATCCAAGTTCATAACCAGGCCTGACCCTGCTTAGCTTTCCACGCTCAGACAGGCTGAGCCAGCGTGAGCCACAGGCCTGCAGTTTTAGTTTTAATGAGTGGTGAATCAAGTATGCAGTCCCCTTGTGTGATTCTGAAGTGGTACCGTCCAGCAAGAGCTGCACCACATCATTATACTGGACTTGCAGCTTGCCTCGCTCTCCGTGTCATTCTAAAAGGGACCGGGGGTTGCCGCTTTGACTCTTCATTTCTAGCTGTGCAAAAAGTCTCCATCGGACGCCATCGCTTCTTTGACTCACTTTTGAACTCTGGTCTGCAGAATGTGTGACCTGCCAGGATGCAGGCAGTTCACTATATGGCTAATATATGATGGCCCAAAAGGGGCATCATCAGGGCTTTTTTTCTGGTGGAACTCACCGGAACTGAGTTCCAGCACCTTTTCTTCTATTAATTGCATTACAATTTAATCGCCATCTACTCCCGAGGAAATGTAATCCAAGAGTTCCGGTACCCTTTCCTCCAGAAAAAAAGCACTGGGCATCATCATACACTTCCTAGTTCTGCAGTGTGCCCGGGACTGCAGGAAAGGTGGGGAGAGAGATTGTCAAGCACGTGGTGGGCTGTGTTCAGTTTGGGTGCCCCCTGCTCAGTGGCAGAGCCCGTGCTTTTCATGCAGACGGTCCCAGGTTCAATCCCCGGCATCTCCCAGGTAGGGCTGTAAAAATAAACCCTGCCTGAAACTTCTGCTGCCAGCCAGTGTTGTTGACAATACTGGGCTGGATGGACCAGTGGTCTCATTCAGTGTACGGCAGCTTCCTATTTCCTACGTTCCTGTCCTAATGGCTCAAATTCATCTGATGAGACATTATTATTATTATTATTATTATTATTATTATTATTATTATTTACATTTATTAATCGCCCATCTGGCCGGCAACCTCTAATGTTGTGTAGAGGCATGTAGAGCAATAAACCTTAGTGTTCCCAGTTCGTATGTTCTGGGGCTGGGGGATTCTGGGGTTTCTAGTCCAACATATCATGAGGGCAACATGTTGGGGAAGGCTGAGATACTGGATTCAAATTGGATCCTTCTGGAAGTGGATCAGGGAGAGGAGTGAGGTACAGACGGATGTCATGAAGTTCCCATCTCCTTAGGACCTACGTAGTTCTCCAAGAAGGCCCGGGGGGCAGCTCCTCTGTGTCCAGACAAGGTTACGTTGCTGTCCTTGCATTCTGAGGTCTCTAGCCGTGAAGATACCGCCATGCTGCAACCACATCAGTGTCATCACAGCCTGGGGCTGCTGAAACAGACCAAGCCCTTTAAAGGACAAGGCCGCAGTCAATAGGGAGGCAGGATTAACCAGCTTAAAGGAAGCCACAGTCATACTTCAGGCTCAGTCACAACCCGCTGCTTGTTGGAGCAATGTACAGCCACACTTACCGGGTTTCCCTGAAAATAAGACACTGTCTTATATATTTTTGAGCTCAAAAAAACACTCTAGGTCTTATTTTCAGAGTAGGTCTTATTTTTTTTAATGTACAACAATCCACAGTTATTCATGTACAACAGTCTACATTTATTCATGTACAAAAATATACCGTACATTTATTCAAATACAGCCATGTCATCTTCTTCTGGAACACCGTCATAAGACACTAGGTCTTATTTTTGGGGTAGGTCTTATTTTCGGGGTAGGTCTTATACTTTAGCAATTTCCAAAAATAGTACTAGTTCTTATTTTCGGGGTAGGTCTTATTTTCGGGGAAACACAGTATCTGTCTTCTAGCCCCAGCATCTCTTGGAGCTTTCCATGGTACTGATCTATTTCCTGTCTGTCTAGGAAATCTGACAACTGCTTGGTCAGTATCCACTGAACCTGACTTACCCCAAGTTCTTGGTGTGAACCAGACCTCATAACATCCAATGATACCAGGTCCTCACTGCGACAACAGGGCTTACTGGCTGAAACAGAACATTCCCGCTCCTTATACCTAATTGTCTATGCAGGATCTGGATATCCTGGAGGCCAACCCTGCCCTGGAAACATCTTTTTCACAACTACCCTCAATACCATATTCAGGAACAGATAAGATGATGTCCAGACCTGAGCAACAGGGCTCCCCTCAGCTGTACCAGTACTCAGACGTTGTAATTTGTTACAACATGGCCAGTGCATTTTCATAGCAATCTTCTGCAGGGGCAGAATCCACTAACTTGGATGCCTTTAAAAGGGGATTAGACAAATTCATGGAGAACAAGGATATCAGTGGCTACTAGTCATGATGGCTATATCTCCAGTATCAGAGGCAGTGTGATTTGAAATACCAGTTGCTGGTGCTATTTTGCTCATGTCCCACTTGTGGTCTTCCCAAAGGCATCTGGTTGGCCACTGTGGGAAGAGAATGCTGGACTAGGTAGGTCTTTTGGTCTGAGCCAGCATGGCTCTTCTTACGTTCACTGTAAATAGATAACAAATATACAGTAGATGCTAAAATGAATTGAAAATGATAAAACAAATCAATAAACATCTATCTTCAAATAGAAGGCATGGATGATATTGTGTTACACAGACAACGCAGAGTATGTAATCATCAGTGATCATGCATCACCAGTGCTTCTGCAGCAGCCACATCTCAAACACATGGAAGGAAGAATGGAGATAAAAATAATAATAATAATAATAAGCAATTTTAACTAGAGATATGTCGTCTCGATTATATCAGTACTAACATATGGTGATGCATGATTTTTTTCTGAGTTGCTCATGCAGTGCCATATGATGTATATCTTCTATTTGAAGACAGGCAGATACGAATTGATTTGTCTGAGCAGTTTTGCATTCATTTTAACATCTGTTTTATATATGTTATACGTTTACGGTGCCCCTGAGGAAGATTGCTGTTGAAACATATGAACGTATGAGGCTGTCAGAACTGAACCATGGGCAGCCATCTAAGGTGAGCCATGTGGGGGGGGGGGGGGACCAGAAGCCATGGAACAAGCCCATGGTCAGGACCAAAGAGCAAGTCAGGAGCAAAGGACAAACCAGGAGGCAAGGTTGAAGAGCAAGCCAGAAGTCAGGGTCAAAGAACAACCAAGGATACAGGAACACGTGGTCAGACTGTGTTGCTCAAGTGTGAGGCTCAACTAAAGCAGGAAGCCGTCTTCTACTCCTTCCTGTCCAGGGGGATGCAATGGCCAGTGTGGCTGGGTGGAGTAAGTCCAGGGCCTGAGAAGCTGCCACCTGCAGTTCAGTAGCTCACCACATGGGGCACCTGTCCACAGATCTCAGCAGCTCCTCACAGAGGCAGACCTCTGTCCACCTAGTTTGTTGGAGGTTCTCCAAGGTTTACTCCTCCTTGCTACCTGAGATCCATTTAAGTGGGGAGGCCAATGAGATTGAATTTAGGAGCTTCTGCATGCAAAGCACGTGCTTGTCATGGCCCAGGAATCGGACTTCCTCCTATCAGAGGAGGGTCTGAGGAGGACACAGAAGATGGGGTCAGACTAGGTGCAGGAACCATCCCTGGAAGAGCTTCAGAAGGACCTACCCTGCCAGAGGTTCATGGGAGTGGAGCTCCAGGAACCAGGGATGCCTTCTCCTGCATGGCATATGGAGGTGGTCCAGCCCCCTGCCTCCCTAAGTCTCCAAGGCCTTCTCCTCAGAACCTTCAGCGCTACAGAGGCACTGTGGGGCTCCATGGAACCCCATGCCTGTGGTATAGGTCCCATCCCTAGGGTAACCATGCATCCTCTTTTATGGAGGACAATCCTTTATTTGAAGGACTGTCCTGCCCTATTCCAGTTTGTCTGTTTGTTTATTTGTTACATTTATATCCCATCTTTCCTCCAAGGAGGCTCATGGTGGTGTACGTGATCCTCATCCTCCTCTCCATGTTATCCTCACAACAACAACCCTGTGAGGTAGGTTAGGCGGAGAGTCAGTGACTGGCCCAAAGTCACACAGTGAGCTTCATGGCCGAGTGGGGACTAGAATCCCCAGATCTCCCCAGTCCACTAGCGCCAAAACAACAGAATTTTTAGTGTGGAGAAGGCGAGAGAGAGCTTTTGATATGACCAAGGGCTTTCAGGGCATATCTAATGGTGTCATTCTGCAAACTCAAATAGCGCTAGCGGAGCTCCGTCGAATCTTTCTGCTGCGCAAGCAGTTGCACGTTAATGTTATGCCCGCGCGACCGGTTGTGCAAAGCGCAACTACTTGCAAAACCACTCTTGCACAAATGTAACTTTAGCTGGACATTCCTCTTGAGCATCGTTCGGAACCGAGTTTCCACTAGCTCAACGCCATTTGCGCCAGCAAAATGATGCTGTTGGATACTGCCCTCAGTCAGACTGCAGTTTCGTTGTGGTTTCAACCACCACTGCATATCCCCACCATCTGCTTGGTAACCTGCCCCTTGGTAATATATTAGGTGGCTGTCTGGTCTTACCCTTCTGCAGTTTAGCTGTTAGTGATGGCTGTGCCTCTGTATCGTTTCTCAGGTTCTTTTGACTGGAGCTATTTATGTTATTACCCAGTAACTGGTTAGCATTTCTCCGAGGGCACCTTTAATAAAGATGCTAAGGGAATGAGCCTGCATTTGCATATTAAATATTAAATTCAGAATCCGTCTTCCTAATGAAGTCAGATTTAATCTCCCACTCTAAACTGTAAGCAAAAGGGGGGGCGGGAAGCACATTCTCCAGCACATCTGTATCTTTTTCTCCAACAGCCACTTCGTTTTGTCTGGACTTGCTGGCTCCGATTCAATTCCAGTGCATGTCCAGCAGCCAGGGCGACATGCACTGAGCCCCACCAGTCAGAGATCCTTGCAAGAGATGCTGGGTGAGGAGAGGAGACAGGGAGGAATGGATGCCAGCTCCCTGCTGCCCTTCCCAAATAGCTGTTTGGCTCTATCACACCTTTCCCCAATCTGGTGCGCTCCCGATGTCTTGAACTGCAACTACCATCATCCCTGGCCATCTGGCTGGGAGCGATGAGTGTTGCAGTCCCTCAAGGCATCTGGAGGGCATCGGGATTATTTATTTATTTATCATTACATTTATACCCCCCCCTTTTTTTCCTCTTGCAAGGAACCCAAGGCAGCTTACATAATCCTCCTCCTCCTCTCCATTTTATCCTCATAACAACCCTGTGAGGTAGGTTAGGCTGAGGGTCAGTGACGGGCCCAAAGTCACCCAGTGAGTTTCATGGCCGAGCGGGGACTCGAACCCGGATCTCCCGAGTCCCAGTCCATCATCATCAGGCGATCACTCGTGACCGAGTAAGATTGTCTTCCGGGATAAGAGGAGGAAATTCTAAAGAAGATTGTGTAGACTCTAGCGATGGGTCCGGAAGTGACTGTGGAGGCCAATTCTAGATCCACACAGCTTCCCACAGTGAGGACACAGGATAGAAGATGGTCCTGTAAAGGATTCATTTGACGTGCTTTTCGCTTAGCACGTTTCTCCCTTTCACCTTGCACTCGGGCTTCTTCAAAGTCCATGGAACCTTTGTGAAAGGCCAACCTCCAGTTAGATCAGTTCATGGGCCAGAGCTTCCCAGTTTTCGATGTTTATATTGCATTTTTTTAGATTAGCCTTATGAACATCTTTAAACCTCTTATATTGACCACCGATATTCCGCTTTCCATCCTTGAGTTGGGAGTAAAGTAACTGCTTTGGGAGACTGGCAGTCAGGCATTCGAACAACATGACCGGTCCACTGAAGTTGGCGTTGAAGGATCATTTTTTCAACGCTAGTAGTCTTTGCTTCTTCCAGTACACTGACATTTGTTCGCCTATCTTCCCAAGTAATTTGCAGGATTTTCCTGGAGGCAACGTTGATGAAACCTTTCAAGGAGGTGGAAGTGACGTTTATAGATAGTCCATGTTTCGCAGGCATACAATAAAGTTGGTAATACAATGGCTTCATAAACCAGTGTTTTGGTCTTCTTACAAATATCCCGATCCTCGAACACTCTATGTTTCATTCGAGAAAATGCGGAACTTGCGGAGCTCAGACGATGCTGGATTTCACTGTCGATGTTAGCTGTAACAGAAAGATAGCTGCCAAGATAGAGAAAATGATCAACATTTTCCAGTATTGTCCCGCCAAGCTGGATAGATGGCATCACCAAAGGGTTGGCTTGCACTTGCTGATGAAGCACTTTGGTTTTTTTGATGTTAAGTGAGAGACCAAGTTTTTCGTATGCTTCTGCAAAAGCATTTAGGATAGTTTGGAGATCATCCTCTGAATGTGCGGAGACCACATTATCATCAGCATACTGAAGTTCCACAACGGAGGTTGTAATTACCTTACTTTTTGCTTTCAGCCTGCTGAGATTAAAAAGCTTTCCATCTGTTCGATATATAATTCCCACACCGGTGGGAAGTTTCCCCTTGACAAGATGTAAAACCATGGCGATGAAAATGGCAAATAATGTTGGGGCGATAACACATCCCTGTTTAACACCTGATCCCACTTTAAATGGAGCACCATGAGAGCCGTTGTTGTCCAAAACCGTTGCCGTCATGTTGTCATGGAGAAGTCACAAGATATTCACAAATTTATTGGGGCATCCAATTTTCATAAGGATAGTCCAGAGAGCTGTACGGTCTACAGTATCAAAGGCCTTAGCCAAATCGATAAATGCCATATAAAGGGGTCGATTTTGCTCCCGGCATTTTTCTTGGAGCTGACGTGCAGTAAAAATCATGTCTACTGTCCCTCTAGAGGGGCGGAAACCATATTGAGTTTCAGGGAGGATCTCTTCTGAAATAGATAGAAGACGGTTTGCGAGAATCCTAGCAAATATTTTACCTGCGGTTGCTAAGAGAGAATGCCCCAATAGTTTCCACAGTCTGTTCTATCACCCTTCTTAAAGGGGGTGATAATTATGGCATCCCTGAAGTCTTCTGGGATCTCTTCTCTTATCCAGATTTTTTCGATGAGTTTATGAAGATGTTGTACAAGTCCGGGGGCCCCTTCTTTAAAGATTTCAGCAGGAATCCCATCTGGTCCACTAGCTTTGTTGTTCTTCATTTGATTAATGGCTTTTTTTACTTCATCCAAAGTGGGGAGTATTGCAAGTTCCTCTCTAATTTGTTTTTGCGGGATTTGTGAAAAAATCTCATTATGCACCTTAGATTTACGATTTAAAAGGTCATAATAATGCTCTTTCCAACGCAGTGCAATAGACTCTTTGTCTTTTAAGAGTTTGGTGCCATCTTTTGATTGTAAAGGGTTTGTACCATAGGTTTTTGGTCCATAAATGGCCCTTGTGGCCTTAAAAAAGCCCCGTGCATCATGAGATTCTTCAACTTGTTGAATTTCTTCAGCTTTCTTTTTCCACCAAGCGTTCTTAAGTTCTCTTGTTCTTCTTTGGACCTCAGCCTTTGCGCTAGCGTAGGTTTTTTTCTTGGCAGCGCAGTTAATATCATTTTGCCATATTTGGAAGGCTTTCCTTTTTTGGTCAATTATATATTTAATCTCATTATCATTTTCATCAAACCAATCCTGATGTTTCTTAGTTTCATATCCAATAGTTTGTTCACAAGCTGCAGTAATGGAGGTTTTCAGCTTAGACCAATGGTCCTCAATGTTGTCAGGAGGTTCCGTAGGTAGATGTTCCTTAAGAAGTGATTGAAGACGAGTTTGCTTAATAGGATCTTGAAGGACTTGGATGTTCATTTTACGCCTTGGTTTCCTTCCTTGAAGCCTACGTTGGGGAGCAATGTTGATAACCATTGTGGACCGGATTAGTCGGTGGTCTGTCCAGCAGTCGTCGGCACTCACCATGGCCCTAGTAAGAAGTACATCGCGGCGATCTCTAACACGGACAATTACATAATCCAGAAGATGCCAGTGCTTTGACCGTGGGTGCTGCCATGATGTTTTATCCTCACAACAACCCTGTGAGGTAGGTTAGGCTGAGGGTCAGTGACGGGCCCAAAGTCACCCAGTGAGTTTCATGGCCGAGCAGGGGACTCGAACCCGGATCTCCCGAGTCCCAGTCCAACACTCTCACCACTAGGCCACACTGACTCTCCAACCACAGGCTGGAGAAGGCTGCTCTATTGCAAGGAACTGGGAAGACCTTTTCATGCACAACCTCAGCTGGCGGATTGGGCTGGGGCATCTCTCTAAAGGAGAGGTCACCTCAAGAAACATCTCTCCCTGTACCAACCTCCCCAGGCCACTATGATCTTCAGGGGAGACTCTGCTGTCTGTGCCATGACCTTCGGATTTCTGTTTGGTGGCGACAGAGAGGCGAGCGCACCCTGTGGAAGCATCTCCCCGCTGAGGTACACAAGGCCTCAACACCAGCATGTTTCTGGTGTCTAGTTGTTTACTTTGGCTTTTCCCCAGCTATAAGCTATCTTTGAACCAACCTCTAATATAATACCTTTGTGTATATTTTTGTATTCAATGAGAAGTGGTGTATAAATATTGCGAATCATCTTCATCATCCAACCCATAAGCAGGGATGTAGGGATTGTGTTGAATCTGCTCCATTTGTGTTTTGTGGATTATCAGGCGTCTTTTGTTCTGTCGTCTGCTCACGGATGGAATCGGGTTTGGGTGGGGTTCCTTTTTTTTGGTTGTACCAGAATTTCATTCTACTTGTAAAACACCAATAATAAGATGGTGTTTTATTATTGTTTTTATCAAGTTTTATTTGTGGTTGCAAGCTGCCTTGAGTGCCATCTTGGTGGAAAGGCAGGGTACAAATCAAATAAATAAATGCTCCCTCCAGCATGCAACGGGAACTCTAGAATCCGGAGAAGGGCACACAACCCACAGCCCCACAAGGCTTTAATCGCAGCCCCCCCCCCCGAGGTTTCTCAACGCTGCTGCCACCAAATTTCCTCCCCCAGCAATCTTGATACAGATCCCTCGGGTTGTCTGTATCCATCCAAAGTCTTCAACTGAGAAGGGAGCACGAGGGACGGAGCTCTCTCTTAGCCGGCTGCATGCAGTCAACCTGTAGCATCTTGAAAGGGCTACATTGAAATAAATAAATAAATAAATAAATACGTACGTACGTACGTACATACATACATAAGCGCTTTATCAATGGCATTTTCTTCAAAGCCTACATTGCTACGGTGTTCTTTTTCTCTTCTTCTTCTTTTTTCTTCCTCCTACAGGGAATTGGATTTTCATCTTTGAGGGCTGAAAAGGTCAAGGATAACATTTAATATGCATTCCGGGGGGGGGGGGATATAACAGGTGGAGAATTGGACATAAAGGCAGCATGGAAATTCATTTCCAAAAAACCCCAGATCAAAACATCTCTGTCTCTTTTCTGTCTCTCTCTCTCTCTCTCGCTTGCTCGCTCTCCTCTGAATTGTCATCTGCTCTTTGTTGTTGTATCTTTAAGGTATTAATAAAAATGTCTCCTGCCCGCAGCATGGCTAAGTCAACATCTGCAGTATTGATCTTTGACACGTGGTATTGAAGGGGATGCAAAGAGGGTGTTGCGCCAATTGCGGAGGCATCAGAATTAGAATATAAAATAAAAGAGCATTTGTTCGACTGTGCTGCTTCATCCTTTGTGCATGCTAAAAGTTTCTCGTTAATGAACTGGGCATGAAGAGGTAATCCCCGGCTCGGATACCAAACTGCCCTATGTACTGATGGGATTACAGAGAAGTACAGAGGAAAAAGGGAATCTTGAAGCCCTTGAGTGTGTTCTCCAACTCAATTCATCACTGTTTGTTTATTTATTTATTTATTTCATTTTTATACCGCCCAATAGCCGAAGCTCTCTGGGCGGTTTACAGCAATTAACAAGACAGTCCCTGCCCTCAGGCTTACAATCTACAGAAGACACGACACACAAGGAAAAAGGAATGGGGAGGGAAGAAGAGGGAATATTAATGAATACTCCTGGCAGGGTTGGTGGAATGGCCCTGCGCTCCCTCTCATCTCCCTCCTCTCAGCCTGCTGGAATGGCTGCTGGTGGTGGCAGTTGAGGGGATTTTGAAGCCCTTGAGTGTGTTCTGCAACTCAATTCATCACTGTTGTCCTCTGTGGATGTTGAATGGAGACCCCACATCCAGGTCTACATCTTTTAAGGGGCCACAATCATTTGATTCTAGGGCCAGGCAAAAACTACTAATATCTGATCACATGCTTCTCCATTTGGGCAATCTTTTCAGCACTCCTTCCATCAATGTTTGCCCATTCATTCACCCTCCCTTGCTGTTATTCTCAGCTGACTTTCTATTTGCTACCACCGATGGCCATCATGTATGTAGCCAGATCTGATTGGCTACATGCGAGTGTGTCGTCATCCTGTGCACTGTGTCGTCCGCGTTTGGCAAGATCTACCCATGAGAGCAATCAAGGCAGCACTGGCCTGAGGTGACATTTCTTGGCCAATTTAGAACTAGGCAAACACAGGCCTGTGGCTCACGCTGGCTCAGCTTGTCTGGGCGTGGAAAGCTAAGCAGGGTCAGGCCTGGTTGTTACTTGGATGGGAGACCCCTCCTCTAGTGACCTGCATTGAGCAGGGGGGTTGGACTCGATGGCCTTGTAGGCCCCTTCCAACTCTATGATCTATGAAATCTATGAAACATCAGGTAGAGGTCCATTACATAGAGCCAATATGGTGGAGCAAGGTGTGGTGAAGCCCAGACAATGGTGGTGATGAGAAGAAGAAGGAGCCCATGCCACTTCCTGCTTGCTCCCTGGCTCTCTGCCTGTCAAGAAAGCAAGTGGCGGCAATGATGAGAAAGAGGAGGACGAGCAAGAGCAGTTGGTGACCATGGTGGTGAGAAGGTAGACTCATTGAAGGAGGGAGCCCATGGAGGGCGTATTACCCAAGGGCCCTCCAAAACCTGAAGCCAATACTGGGTATTGGTAAACCCCAGGAAACCCCAAGGTTTGTAGAAGTATGTAAAAAAAAAAATCTTTTTAAAAAAACTCTAGGTCTGGGAGGGGGGAAAGACACTGAAAAATAACTCAAAGATGAGTGGGCATGCTCAGTGGCAACAGATTGCTGACAGACTGTTGGAGGGGTGGAATGGAGTGTCCTGAAGAGCAGCCCTCCGTGCTGCAACATTTTGTTGCAGGTCACCCTCGTAAACTATCAAATACTTCGTGCCTTCGGTGGGTGGATCATAGGGTAGATTGTATGAGATGGAGGGCTCTTCTTTGAGAGCTAGTATAACCATATTTGTCTCATGGCCGTGGCACTTTAAGTCCCCGGGAAGCTAAACCATCTAATTTAACTCCAGCCTTTATTGTGGAGGCCGCATAGTGAGAATATTAATACCGCAAAAGTATTAATATCCTCTCTGTTGCCCCGTGATCACACCTGGGAGCTGGAGAGGGCTGCTCTTCCCTGATTTCACCCTGCAAGCCCTATTGTTTCAATAACTCCAGATGATTCTCCTAATCCTTCCCAATCATATTTATTTCCCTTCCGAGCCTCTTGGGGTTAGATGCTTCCCCACCTCCCTGCTTAATTAATGTGCTTCCTCCACGAAGCTGCTTGCAGGAAACCGATGCTGCTCTAACTAGCAGAGGGCCTCCGGTCACCAACCTGCCGTGTCCAATGAGCAAAGAGCATATAACAGCATTAATGGATGGGCAGGTCCCTCTGCCTGAAGGATGCATGGCACAACCAAAATGGGAGCAAGAGAGGACCAACCAAAAAAATGGGGGGAGAGACATGGAGAAAGACGGACATCAATGTTTTCTGTGTTTCAGATAGATAGATAGATAGATAGGATGGGAGACCCCTCCTCTAGTTTCCTGCATTGAGCAGGGGGTTGGACTCGATGGCCTTGTAGGCCCCTTCCAACTCTATCATCTATGAAATCTATGAGATATAAAGTTGCTTCTAATATATGACTCACTGTATTACAGGATCAAAACTAAGAATATAAGAATCCTCCTGGATTTCATCAAATATCCATCCAGCTCAAGGCATCTGATTGGCCACTGTGGGTAGCACGTTGCTGGGACTAGATGGACCACTTGTGGCCTTCCAGATGTTTTGGCCTACAACTCCCATCAGCCCCAATGGTGAGGGATCGTGGGAAGTGGGGGCTGGTGGCTCTGATGTCCTCAGGGGTTATGTATCCGCTCCTGCTTTTACTCTGAACTTTTAAGGAGCTGTCCCTGGTGCTGAACCCTAACCCCAACCTAGGCTCAGCACCAGTGATAGCTCCTTAAAAGTTGGGAGTAGACTCCGGAATGGGTACACACACAGCCCCGCTGACATTGGAAACACCAGCCTCCACTGATTATGGGAGCTGCAGGCCAAAACATCTGGAGGACCACAGGCGTCTCACCCCTGATCTCATCCCATCGTCGTGCTACCCAGATGCCTACAAGCAGATTTCAAAGGTAGCAACAAACAAACAACCAGGGGCCATATGCAGCTCACCATCTGATCAGGGTAGCCATTTATGGACCACCTAAAAAGAGGATGAAGAAGGAGGATTTGCATATGTGAAATGTATATGCAATTGATATGTATAGATCCAAATTGAGAAATAATTATTATAATCTAAACAGAACGAAAGCCCAGATCGCCATAGTACGGAAGAGTGTGACCAGGTGAGCTGTGCGTCTTGCTCAGCCGGCTGCAGCCCAGGCGCTCACTGCGGATGGCCAACGGTCCTTTATGGTTCTTTATCTCTCAACAGGAAATGGACCAGGCAGCCCTTCGAATAGAGGACGCCTACAAATAGAGGATGGTCCTCTGTCAGCCCTTCAAATAGAGGACTGCCCTTTGTAAAAGAGGACACACAGTCACCCTACCTGTGATGAACCGATGAACCGTAGTAGACAGCAGCCTTCCCAGTGGAGTACCTTCCGGCCGTAGACTGCCTCCACCCACCCAGGCTGGCCACTGCTTCTCCTGGACAGGAAGGGCTTGAAAGGGCTTCCTGTTCCAAGTCAACGTGGTCTACTGGAGTGCTCCTGCCTCATGGCTTGTCTATTGGTTCCAGGGATGGGGACTCGGACTCCAGGACTCGACTCGTGAGTCGGACTGAGTCCCCCCTCTGACTCGAGTTGCACTCGAGTCCCAATATTTTGAATGGGACTCGAGACCAAGGACTCGTCAACATCCCTGCTTGATGCCACCTGCAGGTGCTGTCTGGACCTAGTTGCAGTAACAATCCAAGTTTATTTTTTTAAATCATTTCCTAATGCAACCTTTCAGACATTTTGGGTTTAGCTGCCTCTGCCTGCCTGTTTGGGGTTCCCAGCCTCCTCTGCCTGCCTGGTCTCTTCTTGACCAGTTCAACAGTTGAATTGTCCAAGACAAAGGCCTCTGCCTGCCTGCTTTGGGGTTCCCTGCCTCCTCTGCCTGCCTGGTTATTTTGGGTTTTTCTGCCTGGTCTGTTCTTGTCAAAATCAGTGGCAGAGTTTTGAGATAAAAAGGCACACTTGTGCCTAGAATTTATTTAAGCCACACATCTGAAGTAGCCTTATTTTGTTGGGGAAAAACCCCATTGATTTTAATAGGGACTCGTGGAGTCAGCTTTGGGAGTGACTCGGGACTCGGGACTCATGAGTCACCATTTTGGACCAAGGACTTGGACTCGGACTCGAGACTCGGGTCCAAAGACTCGTAACTCGACTCGTGACTCGAGACCAAGGACTCTTCAACATCCCTGATTGGTTCTGCCTGGCTAATTTCAGACTGGTGCCTACATCCATGGACCATGCCACTTTCCCCACACCATCCCACCTTACTTGATGAGTATATGGTGTTATACTACTACTGAACCTTTAGCTATCCCAATGAAGAGCCTTTAAGGGTGCAATCCTAGGCATGTTTAGACAGAGAAAAGGCCTACAACTCCCAGCATGCCCCAGCATGCCATGCTAGGATGGGGCATGCTAGGAGTTGTAGGCCTTTTCTCTGTCTAAACATGCCTAGGATTGCACCTTAAGAGACCTATCCTGCCCACCCACCCAACTTTGTCCAATGATCCCTTGCCCTGTCTACATAACACTCCTAGTTACATCTACTGGTCACGTTGTATTAACTTGTTTTCAGCTATTTGTGTTATTTCAAATGTGGTTTTTAAAATTTTTATGATGTTCTATTGTGTATTTTATATTGTATTTTTTTTAATCGTTGTACACCGCCCAGAGAGCTTCAGCTATTGGGCGGTATAGAAATAAGATGATGATGATGATGATGATGATGATGAGATGAAGAAGAAGAAGAAGAAGAAGAAGAAGAAGAAGAAGAAGAAGAAGAAGAAGAAGAAGAGTACTCCTATACCTTGGAAGTATAAGCGAGTGTAGGACTACAGCTTTAGGATGCTTCCAGATGGAGGGCATGCAGCACTCTACCATTCAGGATGCAACGAGCAGCAATTCCATCTTCCCGCCCCCCCCTCCTTAGTGGATTTTCTGAAGTAAGGAAAAAGATGGTAAAAGCAGTAGGAAAACATGGGAGGATTGTGACTGGAAGACGACATCTTAGGAACATAGGAAGCTGCCTTACACCGAACCAGAACACCTAGCCCAGTATTATACACACTGACTGGCAGCGGTTCCCCAGGTTTCCGTCAGGTTTTTTCCCATCCCTATGACTCCAGATGCTGGGGGGGATTGAACCCGGGACTTTCTGCATGCAAAGCAGGGGCTCTGCCACTGAGCTACGCCCCCCCCCCTATCTCCAGGGACCCCACATACATGTTGTGAATGAGGCAGGGGGCAATCGCACCACCAGAGCCTAATCTGGAAGCACCCTTAGGGCGCAGTCCTATGCATGTTTGGACAGGGGGGAAAAGTCCCTAAACTTCCCAGCATGCCCCAGCCAGCATATGCTGGCTGGGGCATGCTGGGAATTGTGGGACTTTTTTCTGTCCAAACATGCATAGAATCGCGCCCTTAGTATTTTTAATTCTCCAGCATGGAGCCGGCCACATCCATCTGTGTATTGCATACCTTTCTGCAGCCAGGAAGTGGAAGCGCAAGAATCTATAGATATGGGGTCTTGCTGCCCCCTAGAGTCCAAACCAAGTGTTGTCCAGCCGCCTGGCTATGGTTCCCCCCCCCCTTTTAAAACAGGGGGGAAGCAAGACACGGTCCATTATTCCTCTGTCCTGGATTTAATCTCCGTTCTGCTGTTTAACATTCAAAGTGCAGCACTTGGCCGAGGACAGGAGGAGTACAGCTGCGCAGCCAGGGCGGCGTGGGCGAACGGCGGCGACGCCATGAAGCCCCCTCAGGGCACCGTCTGAGCCGTTCGTGGGAAGGCAGTGATGCTTTGAGAGAGCCGTGGAGGGAACAGGCCAGGCCTGTCTTTCAGTGCATCACTGCCATCTTGAGTTCAGTGGGAGAAAGGGGAGCGAACTGGGATGGATGGAGAGGGTGGAGCAGGGATGCATACATACAGCTCACATTTTATTTAATGCAAACTTACCTCATTCTACACTTTCAAACCGCGATGTAAACCAAAACTCGGTGATCCTTTCAAATTCTCACTTCTCTGAATTTTGCAGTGGAGTTCCCCCGTCAAAATATGTGTATATTAGAGAAAAGAAAGGTCAAATATTTATTTATTTATTTATTTATTTACATATCTAAGCAGATTTCGGAGCGATGAACAATAAAAAAGATAGAATTTATTTATTTATTTATTATATTTATACCCCGCCTTTTTTTCCCTGCAAGGAACCCAAGGCGGCTTACATAATCCTCTTCCTCCTCTCCATTTTATCCTCACAACAACCCTGTGAGGTAGGTTAGGCTGAGCGTCAGTGACTGGCCCAAAGTCACCAAAGTGAGTTTCATGGCCGAGCGGGGACTAGAACCCGGATCTCCTGAGTCCCAGTCCAGCACTCTCACCACTACGCCACACTGGCTAAACAGAGAAACAGATAAAGTTTTTTTAAAAAATGCATAGAGAACAAGGTATCATTAAAACCGTGGCTGGTCAGCAAGGATGGTTTCCCGGGACAAGGATGTCTTCGGCAGGCACCGAAAGCAACCCAGTGCTGAAGCCTTCCTGACCTCCAGAGGCAAGCCATTCCATAGAGATGGAGCCGCCACACTGAAGGGAACAAGTCAGGAGGGTGCTGTTGCACTCCTGTCCTGCTGGTGGGATCCCGTGGGCAGCTTGTTGGCCATCGTGTGAACAGAATGCTGGACGAGACGGACCCTTGGTCTGATCCAGCAGGGCTCTTCTTATGTTCTTAAGGCTCTTCTCCTGGTGGACTCCAATCGGGCCATAGGTCCATGTGGAAGCACCAGGTGAATGTCCTCTGATGACTTCAGTGACCAGGCAGGTGGGTAAGGGAGGAGGCGCTCTCTCAGGTATCCTGGTCCCAAGTTGTTTTGGACTTTGTACACTAGTACCAGAGCCTTAAGCCTGGCCCAGTAACAAATAGGTAGCCAGTGCAGTTCCTTCAGCAATGGAGTTGCATTATATTGGCATCATATTAAATATTAATTGTATTAATATTAATTATAGTATAATATTATATCATATATTATATTATATTATGTTATGTTAAATAGGCATTATATTCAGAAAGCTTTGCAAAAAAACCTAGTGTACATTATACCAAAAATGCATGTATTAGGAGAAATGTGCACAAAAAATGCTTATGAATATTCATGCAGAGGTTGTTTGTTTTTTGTTCTTAATTCTCAAAGTTTGGAATGAACTGCATATAAGACTGGAGAAATTCGCAAAGTTCGCAATGAACTTGAGACTGGAAAAACAAGAAACCAAGAGAAACCTAAACTGATAAGAGTCATCCATCCTTCCCACCAGGTAGGGAAGGAGGGAACACACTTGGGACCTATCTATACCACGGATGTAGAGCACAATCCTATGCATGTTTGGACAGGAAAGAAGTCCTACAACTCCCCAGCCAGCCATACTGGGTAGACAATACTGGGTGAGATGGACAGATATCCTGACCTGGAATGAAGCAACTTCCCATGCTCCTCTGCACAGGTGGAGGGAGAGCGGTAGTAGATCCATCAGGGCAAGGTGTGGGTTTCGGCATCATGTGACTTTCTCTGCCCAGGAAGAGCTCTGCTGGAACTAGCCCGGTGGTAAAAGCAGGGCCAGCCCTGCCATTAGGCAGAGTGAAGCGGTCACCTCAGGCGGCACATGCTGGGAGGCGGCAGCAAGGTGTAGGAGGAGAGACCTGCATGCCATGAGGCCTGCCCTGCACCCCTTAAGTTAGCCTGCGGCCTTCAGGTGCCGTGGAGGAGGAAGCGCCCATCATCAGTGCTGAAGACAGAGTCACCTACCAGTCCAGTCAGCATTTGTACAAGGAAGAGGAGGGGTGCCATCTTGCTCTTCACCTCAGGCAGCAAAACGTATCGTGCCAACCCTGGGTAAAAGGGCAGCATCCGGCAGCGGACACACTTCATCTAAGGCAGTGTTCCCCAACCTTGGGTCCCCAGATGTTTTGGCCTACAACTCCCAGCATGCCCCAGCCAGCTACGCTGGCTGGGGCATGCTGGGAGTTGTAGGCCAAAAACATCTGGGGACCCAAGGTTGGAGAGCCCTGATCTAAGGTGTACGGCTGTTCCATGTGCTCTCAAGCAGTGGAGGCTGGTGGCTCCAATGTCCATGTATCCGCTCCGGATTTTAGTCTGAACTGTTAAGGTGCTATCCATGTTGCCGAAGCCTATCCCCAAAATAGGTTCAGCACCCCGGATAGCCCTTTTTAACATTCAGGCTGAGGCCTGAACCCCGACAAGACCGAGGTACTTCTGGTGGGAGACAAGGGAAGGTTAGGGGATGTTGACCTGGTGCTGAATGGGGTACATCTACCCCTGAAGGACCAGGTCCGCAGCTTGGGGGTCATTCTAGACTCCCAGCTGTCCATGGAGGCTCAGGTGGCAGCTGTGAGCCGGGCGGCGCTGTATCAACTCCATCTGATACGGCAGCTGCGCCCCTACCTTCCTAATCACCTGCTCCCATCAGTGGTTCATGCCTTGGTCTCCTCTCGCCTAGACTACTGTAATGCGCTCTACGTGGGGTTACCCTTGAAGACGGTCCGGAAGCTTCAGCTGGTACAGAACGCGGCAGCTCGTCTGATTAAGGGCAGCCGCCGGCGTGATCACATCACGCCAGTGCTTAAAGAGTTGCACTGGCTACCAGTTGCTTGCCGAGCCGAATTCAAGGTGTTGGTTTTGACCTTTAAAACCCTACACGGCTCCGGCCCAGCTTATCTCAAGGAGCGCCTCCAGCAACATCAAGTAGGCCGCTCAACAAGGTCTGCCACGGACGGCCTTCTCCTTATCCCATCAGCGAGAGCAGCCAGGCTGGTGGGGACTAGGAAGAGGGCCTTCTCTGTGGCGGCCCCCACATTATGGAACTCCCTCCCTAGTGACCTTCGCCATGCCCCCTCCGTGATGAGCTTCCGCCGTGCATTAAAACATGCACCGGAATAGGGGTGGGTTAGGTTTATGAGAATTTTTTATATGTTTAATATTATATTTTATTGTGTTTTATTGTTTTATTGAATCGCAGGTGGCCTGACCGCCAATGGCTGCATAAATAAAATAAATAATAATACACCACACGGCGACGTTGGAGCCACCAGCCATGCTTCTCAAACAACCTCTGCCCTCAAACAACCCCCTGCATATGCCAGGCGTGCTTCCAGGCGAGCCTTTTTATCGGCATTGTCTACTCCTTCACAGAGCATCATAACAAGTGCCTTCCACTCATAACCTTCCACGTTTCCCGCTACTTCTCTCTTCCCCCCCCCTTTCTCTTTCTTTTTTACTGCAGAAAATCTTTACGGAGAAAACAAAGGACAGCAATCTGCACAAGGCCTTCTAATTGGTAGCACTAAGAACCCCTCTAGGAACACAGGAAGCCGGCCTTAAACTGAGCCAGGCCCTCGGTCCACCACCTACCCCAATATTGTCGACACTGACTGGCAGCAGCTCTCCGGGGTTTCAGGCAGCACTTTTTCCAGCCCTACCTGGAGATGCCGTGGATGGAACTGGAGACCCCCTGCACGCAAAAGCAGGAGCTCTGCCACTGGGCCACCGTCTGGAAGCACAGAAGGCCAACAATGCATTTGCCCATTTTACAGATGGGAAATGGTGAGGCTGAGAGATATTCTAGGCCAGGCTTCCCCAAACTTTGCACATCTGGGAAACTGCTGTGGACACCACCACAAAATGCCTACTCAGTGGATCGCCATTTTGGCATCTACCTGTCACATCTATGGATCTTAGGCTGTGTCTTATTCAGCAAAAACTGTTTTGTATATATTGGACACCACAATGTCTCTTTAATAAGAGATTGTCTAATTCAGCTAATTGCTGGAGGTGCAATACAGCTAATGCTTCTTTTAAACATATGTTTTCACAGTGTCCAATCGTTGCTTCTTTTGGGGAGGAGGTTCTTACACAGATTTTTTTTTTTCTTTACTGGAACAGTCTTTAATATTCATTGATGTACACTCTCTTTTAAATTATTTACCGGCTTCATGGAAATTAGCGAGTCGTCAGCGTAAATGGATTCTCTGCGTCCTTTTGACAGCTAAAAGACTGATATTACTACACTAGAAGGATAAACACTCACCTCCTAAAAATGCAATGGATGGAGGGCCTTACAACGCTTTCAACGTTTGAATGGGCGGTATATAGACACTGCCTTCAAATGGATAATTATTTGACTATTTAGTCTGCTTTTCTTGAAGCCTATGTATAATCGCTAGAACGTTGTCTGCATTTCATATGTATTCATTGCTATGGATATATACAAATCCATGTACGTATAACTTTAAAAATGGGGGGGACATAAAAATGAAATAAAGTTTTGCAGGTGTTCGTGGACGCCATGTCGGGGACTGCATCACAGGTGCCATTGGGGGTGCCCAAATTGGGAAACTCTGTTCCAGACCAAAGAACAGCCAGTGAATCCATGGCAAAGAACTCAAACCCCATCCAGAGCAGCTCACTCAAGAAAGTCGTAAACCAACTTAGGGAGTGATCCTGTGGCCCCCTAGATATCATCTGGATGGCATAGGATACTTCGGATTCCCAGGTTCAAGGTCAGAAATAGAGCTCAGAGCCATAGTCTTGAGTCTAGGTCCTACTTTTGTTTTTAATTGACACATCTTCTTACTGGCAGCTGTGATTGCTGTGAAATAGGTTTCTGTGGGTGCTGAAAACTGTTCAAAGTGGTTGTTTAGTATGTTGGAGCTCAGATACCGCCTTTGCTTTGAGCTCAGTCTTTTGGCCAGGTTACTTGTCCATCGCTGCACCGTCCATGGCAGCCATTTTGTGGTGGTGCCCAGCACAGTTTTTCAAGTTGCCAAATGTGCCCATGGCCCCAAAAGGTTGCCTACCCCTGTTCTAAGCAAATGTGTATAGCAGGGCTGGTCAACATGTGACCCTCCAGATGTTTTGGCCTAAAACTCCCATCAGCCAGTGTGAACCAGTGTGGCGCAGTGATGAGAGTGTTGGACTGGGACTCGGGAGATCCAGGTTCTAGTCCCCGCTCGGCCATGAAACTCACTGGGTGACTTTGGGTCAGTCACTGCCTCTCAGCCTAACCTACCTCACAGGGTTGTTGTGAGGATAATATGGCGAGGAGGAGGAGGCTTATGTAAGCCGCCTTGGGTTCCTTGCAGGAAAAAAGGCAGGGTATAAATATAATAAATAAATAAATAAATAAAATCCGCACTCCAACCCGCTGACACCCACACACCCCACAGCCAGCATGGAAAGAACCATGCTGGCCGCCTCTCTGAGGTCAGGAACTCAACCTTGGGAAGGGGGTGTTCCAGTGGGCAGGGCGGGAAGGAGATTGCAGAGGCCAGGGAATGACATATCCTGTATCCTCTGCAGCCCTCCTCCCTTTCCCCTCCGAATTGCCCCAGCTAGGCAGCGGAAATGTCCATCTAGCAAACATGCAGAGCAGGAGGAGCAGGGAGGTGGAGATCACCTCCGCCACTCCTCCTGCTCTGCACAGGATGTCCATAATCCTCAGAGTTTGGAGGTTGACAGGCATCCCGATTGGATTGCACAGGCTGGAGGTCGTTCCAAGATGGATGATAGTGGTCAAGGAATACCACCCTTTCGCACGCTGAAAAAGACACTCTCACATGCAGTTGGAGCCCCTCCCTTGACCAGCCTGGATAGGCGGAGCCAGTCCAGAGTCCAGAGCCTGAGACAGTACTTCACTGCCCAGGAAGATGTTCCAAAGTGCAGTTCCGGTAGCTCACCACGCGGGGCAGAATGGAGGTTCTTGGTTCTAGGCGTGGCAGAAGCTCCTGACAGAGGGAACCAGTGCCTCACCGTCAGTTCCAGTGCCTCACCGTCAGTTCCACTCCAGACTATAATTCCCAGGATTCTTCCTACAATGCTGCCTGTGTAGCTCAGACCTTTGAGTTATCTAGTCCAATATTAGCCCAAGGGTCTTTTAACTAAAGACACCAGGGACGGAACCTGAGACCTTCCTCATGCAACGCATGTGTTCTGCCACCGAGTGAGCTCTGGGGGCTTGAGCGGAAGCCATGACAGTCGCGCTAATATCAGTTTGCAGCAGTAGCTATGCCCACAGGCCTCATCCAAGAGAAAGCCCTTTCATTCCAAGGAGGGAGGTGTGTGTGTGTGTGTGTGTGTGTGTGTGTTTGTGTGTTTTCCTCGGCTCTCAATATATACCTGCTGGGAGAGAGGGCAGGAAAGGGCAGCGACAGCCAGCCAGCAAGATTTCTAATTTGCCTAAACGAGGCCAAAGCGAAGGAATGCGAAGAGGGCCCGTCAACGGCATCGACTCAAGAAACAGAAAGGAATGCGCAGCCAGGCAGAGGCAGGTCTGAAATGTCATTGCCAACGAATAATTAGCAAAGGAGAGACGGAAAGCCTTCAATATGGTATGTCTGTTTACCGTCTGCTTTGAAGACGTGGATGGCTCTACGACAGGGGTGGCCCAGAGGTTTTGGGTTAGAATCATAGAATCATAGAAAAGTAGAGTTGGAAGGGGCCTACCAGGCCATCGAGTCCAATCCCCTGCTCAATGCAGGAATCCAGGTCAAAGCATCCCTGACAGATGGCTGTCCAGCCGCACCTTGAATGCCTCCAGAGTGGGAGAGCCCACCACCTCCCCAGGTAGTTGGTTCCATTGTCTTATTGCTCTGACAGTCAGGAATTTTTTCCTGATGTTTAGGTGGAATCTGGGTTCCTGTAACTTCTGGGTTCCTGGGTTCCTGTTACAACTCCCTTAAGCCTCAGCCAACATGGCTAATGGTCAGGGATTCTGGGAGTTGTAGTCCAGAATACCTGGAGGTCACCAGGTTGCCTACGCCCTGCTCTGCAAGATCATGGCCACCTTGCTGGGTTTCATAGATTTCATAGCTCATAGAGTTGGAAGGGGCCTACAAGGCCATCGAGTCCAACCCCCTGCTCAATGCAGGAAACCAGAGGAGGGGTCTCCCATCCAAGTAATAACCAGGCCCAACCCTGCTTAGCTTTCCACACTCAGACAAGCTGAGCCAGCGTAAGCACAGGTTAGTCAAAGGAACACAGGAAGCTGCGTTCGACTGAGTCAAACCACTGGTCCATCGAGCTCTGTATTCTCTACTGACTGGAAGAGGCTCTTCAGGGTTTCGGGCGGCAGTTTCCCCAGCCCTACCTGGAGACGCCGGAGATTGAATCTGGGGCCATCGGCATGCAAAGCAGGGGCTCTACCGGCACTGAGCTACAGCCCCCTCCTGGGACATCTAGCCCAGGATCTGGTTACTAACACTAGTCAGACAGGTGCTTCTGGGAAGTGAACGAAGGCAACAACCCTACGTGCCATCTGGGATTCAGAGAACCGCTGCCTCCAGTGGAGGCCGGTGGCTCCAATGTCCGTGGGGCACCGTATCCACTCTAGGTTTCAATCTAAACTTTAAAGTCTCGCCTAGACTACTGTAATGCGCTCTACGTGGGGTTACCCTGGAAGATGGTAGGGAAGCTGCAGCTGGTACAGAACGCGGCGGCTCGCCTGGTTAAAGGCTGCCGCCGGCGGGATCACATCACTCCAGTGCTCAAGGAGCTGCACTGGCTACCAGTTGCTTGCCAAGCTGAATTCAAGGTGTTGGTTTTGACCTTTAAAACCCTACACAGCTCCGGCCCAGTCTATCTCAAGGAGCGTCTCCTGCAACACCAAGTGGGCCGCTCAACGAGATCTGCCACGGACGGCCTTCCCCTTGTCCCTTCAGCCAGAGCAGCTAGACTGGTGGGGGCGAGGAAGAGGGCCTTTTCTGTGGCGGCCCCCATACTGTGGAAGTCTCTCCCGAGTGACCTCCGCCACGCCCCCTCTCTGCTGAGCTTCCGCCGCTCACTAAAAACATGGCTATTCCGGCGGGAATATGCGGTGGGTTAAGATTTTAAAATTGTATACTGTTTTAAAGGTATTTTATATTTTATCATGTTGTACATCGCCCAGAGTGGCCGGTTTGCCGGCCAGATGGGCGATTCATAAATATAACAAACAAACAAATAAATAAATGAGCTGTCCATGGTGCTGAACCCTACCCCCCCCCAACTTGGTCCAGCACCATGGATAGCTCATTTATAGTTCAGGCTGAAACCTGGAGTGGATACACTGCCCCCCTGGGCATTGGCGCCACCAGCCGCCACTGGCTGCCTCTGCCCATACCATAGGGCAGGCGACGGTGGCATTTGCCATGGCAGGAAAGTGGCCAGTGGGGCTCTAAGGAGCACCTGCCCAAAAGGAGTTGTGGGGCGCAAGGCCCTCCTGGTGGGAGGTGATCTGCTGTCCTTCTGGATCCACCACCTGAGGAAGGGGATTAAGCCACCTCATGGGAGAACTGGTCACACACACACACACACACACACACACACACACACACACACACACATCCCTGGGTATTGATTATGGGAAAGTCAACTCTGCAAGGGCAAACTACCTGGCAAATGCCACATCTGGTCCAGCCCTTAGCGGCTGCTGTCAAACTAGAGAGTTAAACTAAACTATCAACAATGCCTTTCTGCAGTCCCGTGATTTCCAGGAAGCCGAGAGTCACCCTCCCGAAAAGAGTCACTGAGATCATGTTCAGATGTAGCAAATCAAATAGGGAATGTATTCATTCAGACACTAGATCAGAACAACAAGGACAACAACAGAAACCACCTCCCTAATTTGATATACAATATACAGCATGTGGAAAGTTCAGATCCGTAGCATTGGATAGCTGCTGGGTTTTTTTGCCATTCGCCTTTCTTCCGCTGTCTTTTTCAGTGCTGCATTTAGAATGTCAATGGCTCTGGCTTGGAAACTGTATTCCTGCCAGCCCCGGGTAACTGCTTTAAAAAGCTGCGTCCCCTCCCACCATCAGCAGTGAGATCCCTAATTACACGCATTAATATGTCAAACAGCGCGGCATCACCTCCCATCCCAGCCTCCGACACTCATACAAACCATGTTTTTGTGTGGTCCCGGCACGGATCTTTGCAGACTGGGAGAGCAGCAAAGGCCACCTAACTGCCTGCACCCCGGCCAGGCTCCGCTTGACTCAGGCACGGCCGGGGGCACCTGAAAGTGACATCCATCGTCATGGTCCTTGGGGGCCATCGGGCTGCAGGCCAACCTGGGGAAGAAGCTGCAGCCACACCCAGCACCTTCATCTCTCCAGACGGCCGCTAGGTGGTCACCTTTTCCCAGGGGCACACAGGAGATATCAACATGCCCAACATGACTTTGGCTTCCTCCACCTCCCTGGATTAAAAGTCAAAAGGAGAGGGAGGGGGGAGGAGGAGGAGGAGGAGGAGGAGGAGGAGGAGGAGGAGGAGGAGGAGGAAGGAGTATGCATCATGCCCCGGTCCCCCTGAACCCTGGCAGCATCACTGGGTGGAGGCAAGGCCAGGCAGTCAAGTGCATGGAATATAGCATCCGAGCCCTGTTGCTCAGACCACCATCACCTGTGGCCCCAAGGCTGGACTGCAAGGAGACCAGCCCACAGCAGTGGGGAAGCCTCTTGAGCTACCATGGCCCAGAGCAGGTCATATGAGGTTCTCCAAGAACCGTAACATCTTCCAGGTCAGGTGTGCTCACTGGTCTGGGCAACAGTGTTTGGATGCTATCATCATCATCATCATCATCATCATCATCATCATCATCATCATGCGATCACTCCTGACCGAGTAAGATTGTCTTCAGCAAAGAAGATTGGAGAAAATTCTAAAGAAGATTGTGTAGACTCTAGCGATGGGTCCATAAATGACTGTGGAGGCCAATTCTAGTTCCACACAGCTTCCCACAGTGAGGACACAGGTTACCAGATGGAAGATGGTCCTGTAAAGGATTCATTTGACGTGCTTTTCGCTTAGCGCGTTTCTCCCTTTCACCTTGCACTCGGGCTTCTTCAAAGTCCATAGAACCTTTGTGAAAGGCCAACCTCCAGTTAGATCGTTCATGGGCCAGAGCTTCCCAGTTTTCGATGTTTATATTGCATTTTTTTAGATTAGCCTTATGAACATCTTGAAACCTCTTATATTGACCACCGGTATTCCGCTTTCCATCCTTGAGTTGGGAATAAAGTAACTGCATGCAGTTGACTGCCTGGCCAGGGCAAGATGCCCTCTGCTGGGGGCACATGTGGCGTAACCCCACAATTCAGTTCCCTGGTGTATGTCTGCTTTAGTATGTTTAGTTTGTCTAGAATGTTGAACCGAGTGGGTGTGGTCTGTGATGTCTTGGAAAGGGTGGGGGGAGGAGTATATAAGGAGGGTTTGAGTGATGTCAGAGTTAAGTTAAGAAGTGAAGAGTTGGTTGTAGTGTGTTGGGAGTGTTAGAGAGTTTGGGAGTTAGGTTAGGTGGGTTATTTGTGTCTTGTCAGGAGTTTTAAGAGGAATCAGTGATTGTATGAGGAGAGAGAGTATTTAGAGTTGTAGGGACTTAGGTTAATTATTGAGTGTTTGGGGTAGGCAGGTTTTAAGTTATTTTCTGGAACTAAGATTTTGAGCATTAAAATAAGCTTATTTTTATTTTGTTTGCTACCCAAATCCTACGTGTCAGCTTGGTGTTATTAACCTGCATTACTTTCAAATCTACACACGCACACACACCTTTGTACCCACAGTATCATAAATTTAAGCTAGATCCTTAATAGCCTGTATTAATCTTTTCCCTCATTGGTAGGGGAAAGGTTTCATTTGACCCTCCCCTCAGGTTTTTAAGTGTTGATGCTTAGCCTGAGAAGGGTTTATGCGCCGGGTCCTACTCACAGCACACTCCTCTGCCCTGCTCCTCTTTTTATCCTCCCCACCCTTCCTCCTTTTTTCTCTTTGCTCTTTTTCTCCCCCCCCCCCCATGCCAGGCAGCAAAACCTTTCTCTCTCTCTTTCTCTCTCTCTCTCTCTCTCTCTTCTTTTAACTTTTCAGCCGGGGAGGTGCACTGCAGAGGAAGCTGAAGTCATGTCCAGCGTGTTGATGATGAATGATGAACTCAATGTATGAGTCACCCTCTAGCCGAAGCTCTCGGGGGCGACATACATACATAATTTTTTTTCAAAGCCAAATACAGCAAAGCCAATCATAAAACCCATAATAATAATTTTAAAGTGGCAACAATTTTTTTTTAAAAAAAAAAAAAATTAAAAGGAGAGATTAATACCAAAGCAGCTAATACACGGGAAAGGGCCATTTTAAAATGCAGCTTTCAAGGCATCATTCAGAACAAAACACGCAGCAGTGGACAATTTGAAAGGGAGATTAAAAAGGTCTTTGCCTGGTGCTAAAAAAAAAAAAGGCAACAAAGTGAGCACCAGGCAGAGGTCTCGAGGGTGGGCATTCTGGGGTCTTCCATAGAAAAGACCCACCCACCAAATCTCAGTGTGTGGAAGTTCTCGGAGCAGGACCTCCGATGATGATCTCAGGGCACAGGCAGGAACATATGGGATGAGGCGGTCCTGAAGGTACTGTGTCCCAAGCCGTGTGAAGGGCTTTATAGGTTAACATCAACACCTTGAACTGGGCCCAGCCAGAAATGAGCCGGTGGCACTCAGTGGAGGCACCAAGGATGACATCACTCAGGTCCCAACTAAGGTGCCGTTTCCCTGTCTGGAGGCTGCAGAAGCCTTTGCTGAACTGTCCTGGACATTCATCTAGTCCAGGGATGAGGAACCTGTGGCCCTCCAGACGCTCTTGGACTACAACTCCTATCATCCCTGATATAATCAGCCATAGATGCTGGGGCTGATGGGAGTCAGGATCCAACCATATCAAGAGGCTCACGCAAGTTCCCAACTGGTGATCTTGTCCGGAAAAGGGGAGAAAAAGCATTTTATTCCGCCCAACTTCCGTTTCCAAGCTCGTAAACCCAGGATAGCTGGCCTGCGAATACTTGCCTCACTTCAGTTTGGTTCTCACGTGGGTGCTTCCGGATGAGGCTTTAATGGCAACATCACCCTGCCTCGTTGACGGCATTGCAGGGGGTTCCGGATGACGTCCTCTTGCTGTCGTAACCGTCCCGTCTTTTCTCACCAGGGCCGGTGCTACCATTAGGCCAACTAGGCAGCTGCCTAGGGCGCAGGGCTAAAGGGGGCGCCAGAAACGCCTTGAAAAAAAAATACAGCACTCTCAAGTGGGAAGGGGGGGCGCTAAATATCTGATCTTGCCTAGGGCACCAAACTGCCTTGCACCGGTCCTGTTTCTCACCACTTCTTCTGCCATTTGTTCTTCCTGCGGGAAATCTGTTAAGTAAAGAAAAGAAGGATGGAACAGCATCTAGGTAGCACTAGGAGCCGCCGCCGCCCCCCCCCCAATCTGGAAGCACCCACAGGCTCCGCTCCTTCTCCACATTTTGTTAGCTCTACTTGAGGCGAGCGTATCCTCCAGCCATGCAACCGGCTGTTATGTAACGGCAGTTTCCGGCATGCCAGGTGTTCGCCCTTGCGCAAGACACCCTCAAGGGGGCCCCGCCCTCATCGAGCCAACCTTCTCGCCGCCATTGCCGCCAGCTGCGCTGTTGCTCCTCGCCCTCTTCGTCGCCCTGTCGCTCGCTCGCTTGACGGGAGCAGCAGCTCCAGGGAACTCTTGTCAGTGGGCCCCTGCTGGTTTGTGGGCCCTCAGCACTTGCCCCGCCATGCCTACCCTTGATGCCAGCCCTGTGCGATGGGAAAGGAAAGGCTCACCTGCTAAAACATCCTTTGCTGATCTCAAGGTGGTGGTGGTGGTGGTTATTGTTGTTGTTATTATTATTTATTATTATTATTTGTATCCTGCCTTTCTCCCAACACTGAGACCCGAGGCGACTCACAGCCTTTAAAACACACAGTTAAAACAAAAATAGAAAAACACAAAAGTTAAAAATAGAATTAAACTATCAGTGCAATATACATAACAGAGTAAAAACAGCATTCCGTCACATCACAGGCTAGTTCCAAATGCCTGCCGGAACAGGAAGGTCTTTACCTGCCTCCAGAAGCTTACCAGGGAGGGCACCACCCTAGCCTCCCTGGGAAGGGAATTCCACAGCGCTGGGGCAGCCACGGAGAAGGCCCTCTCCCGTGTTCCCACCAGGTGTGCCTGTGATGGTGGCGGAACCGAGAGAAGGGCCTGCCCTGAGGATCTCAAAGTGCAGGCAGGCTCGTAGGGGAGAATACGGTCTTTCAGATAACCTGGACCCGAGCCGTATACAGCTTTAAAGGTCATAACCAGCACTTTGAATTGTGCCCGGAAACAGACTGGGAGCCAGTGAAGCTGTTGTAACAGCGGAGTTGTGTGCTCCCTGTAACCAGCCCCAGTCAGCAGTCTGGCAGCAGCTCTTTGAACCAGCTGGAGTTTCCGAATACTCTTCAGAGGCAACCCCACGTAGAGCACGTTACAGTAATCCAAACGGGATGTAACTAAGGCATGTGTCACTGTGGGCAAATCAGACATCTCCAGGAACAGGCGCAGCTGGCGCACTAGCTTTAACTGTGCAAATGCACTCCTGGCCACCGCCGAAACCTGGGCATCCAGGCTCAGGGCTGAATCCAGAAGTACACCCAAGCTGCGAACTTGTATCTTCAGGGGGAGTATTACTCCATCCAACACAAGCTGACTCCCTTTTCCCTGATCTGCCTTCCGACTGTCCAGGAGCACCTCTGTCTTCTCTGGATTAAGCTTCAATTTGTTTGCCCCCCCCTCCAGTCCATTAACGCCGACAGGCACCGGTTTAGCACAGCAACAGCTTCCTTGGAATTAGATGGAGAGGAGGTTACACTGTTACAATTTGGACAGTGTCAGAGTTGGTGCCCCTAGTTACCCGTTGCACCAAACCCATGCTACCCCAAGAGGCGCATGTGCCAGACGTGAGATTTCTTCTCTCTCTCTCTCCACCGACACCACTAAGTCCAGTGCCACCTAGTGACTGAACTATGTCATGGCACTATCCACACAGGTGGATGCAGGGGTGGTGGCGTCGAGATCAGGATTGCGAGCCTCCAAGCGACTCCTGGATTTGGGCTGGTAAAGGCATTTCCCATTTGGGCTACCGGTCTGGCCCTCGGGCTTCACTGGATGGTCACAGCCGCTTTCCCCAAACGACCGACGATGGTTTGGTGGCTTCCCACCCAGCTTTTGGGCAATTCTCCCACATTCTACATCAGGGGTCTTCAAACTAAGGCCCGCGGGCCACATCCGGCCCGCCTTGTCTTTTTATCCGGCCCCCCAGCCGATTAGCAGAAGCAGACTTTTTTTTAACTCTTTCGCTTCAAGCGCCGATGCTTTTAATTCTTTTCCATAATATGGAAAGATTAGTGGTGGTGTTTTACCTCTTATGTATGAGCTGATGTAGCTAAGTCAGATTTCTAATGTTTCAAAAATGCTACTTTGGATTGAAGCAGAGTATGCTCATATGTGTGATGGCAAAAACAAAAGTACGGTATATTCGTGTTAGGCATGAAACAATTGTGCAACTATATATATGTAAATACCACCAACCCTGCCAGGAGTATTCATTAATATTCCCCCTTCTTCCCTCCCCATTCCTTTTTCCTTGTGTGTCGTGTCTTTTTAGATTGTAAGCCTGTGGGCAGGGACTGTCTTGTTAATTGCTGTAAACCGCCCAGAGAGCTTCAGCTATTGGGCGGTATAAAAATGAAATAAATAAATAAAATAACTTTCCATTTAAGGGGAAAAAAATTCACCCCTATCAAGTAAAAAAAAAAAGGACCCGGGTCCTTTTTTTTTACTTGATCCATTTGTTCATATTTTTTTCAAACTATAGTCCGGCCCCCCAACAGTCTGAGGGACAATGAACTGGCCCCCTGTTTAAAAAGTTTGAGGACCCCTGTTCTACATGATTGAAATACCTCTCCTGAGAGGCTTCGTGACCAGCAGTAAAAGCTTAAAAAAGCTCAAACGTGCAGGTATTCTTGGTATTTTGGCCCTGCCCATATTTTGCGGCCTCTGGTCTCTCCCACCACTGAAATGCAGCTGCCGATAACATCTCTGAAACTGAATTCAGGTCTCGGGTTGAAAGTCGTTCAACACCTCTCTGGCCTAAGGGCACGGTCCTATCGCGCGATGCCCTTAAGCCCGTGACTCCTGCGTCAGTGGGGCTCCTTATCCGTTGCGTCTTTTTTTTTTTTTTTTTGGTCCGAGCTTTCTGGGAGCTGTCCGCGGTGCTGAACTCCGCCCCCCCCCCAAAACAGGTTCGCCACCATGGAGCACCGTGGTTATGGATCCTACAAAGCTCAAACGAAAGGATGCAATGGATAAGTGAGGAGCCCCACGGACACAGGAGTCACCAGCCTCCACGGGCTTTACGGGCATCCTAGGCAGGGCGGGAGGAGCGGCAGAGGCGATCGTCGCCTCGCCCGCCCTCCCACCCTGCATGTTTCACCAGATGGGCTTTTTTTGCCCCTCTAGCTGGAGCGTTTTCCAGAAGGGCAGGGAAGGGGGCTGGGGAGGTGTCAGGAGAGCTCGTATCCCGGCCTCTCTCCGGTCTCCTGCCCTGCCCTCCCACCGAAATGCCCCCTTTCCTCCCTCTCCGAGGTTGCTTTCCCAACCTCGGAGAGCAGTGGGGACAGGTTCTTTCCGTGCTGGCTGTGAGGGGGAGGGGGGGAATCGGAGCTCCGATTCCCAGCTCCGAGGTCGGAGCGCTGTCCGGGAATCCGAAACATCCTATGGCCCCTCAGGCACTGTCTAGCAGCCATAGGATTGTTCCCTTCATCCTTTTCCTGGTACTTTCTGTTCCTACACTCTGGAGCAAGACAACGAATTTGCTCCGTCTTCTATGTCAGTGTTCTCCAACCTTGGGTCCCCAGATGTTTTTGGCCGACAACTCCCAGCATGCCCCAGCCAGCTACGCTGGCTGGGGCATGCTGGGAGTTGTCGGCCAAAAACATCTGGGGACCCAAGGTTGGAGAACACTGCTCTACGTGACAGCCCTTCAAATATTTGAAGATGGCAACTGCATCCTCTCTTGATTGAGCCAGTGTGGCATAGTGGTGAGAGTGTTGGACTCGGCAGATCCGGGTTCTAGTCCCCGCTCGGCCACGAAACTCACTGGGTGACTTTGGGCCAGTCGCTGACTCTCACCCTAACCTACCTCACAGGGTTGTTGTGAGGATAACATGGAGAGGAGGAGGAGGATTATGTAGGCCGCCACCTTGCAGGAGTTCCTTGCAGGAGAAAAGGCAGGGTATAAATGTAATAAATAAATAAATTGCCTCTTCTCCTCCTGACGCCAAGTCTACAACTTTGGTTTAACATAATTTAAAAGGAAGCAATGGGATGAATTATTTGAACTCAGATAGATTTAGCATTTAAGAAAATAGTAGTTTGAAGTAATCCACTCACGTTAGAAATGTGTTAATTTGCATGCTGGCTACGGTTTGTACAAGGACTGTGACATTAAGGGCTTTAAAAGTGCGGATTGTACTTTTTGATTCAAAAAATGAAATTTTAAGAAATAGAAGTGTGGCAGGGGAGAAAACCTGGGAGCTTCTTGAATAAGAAACAAAATCTGAACTTATTATTGCCAATTCCTCCATCCAGCTTCTCTGGAAACAGATCGAAGTGGGCAATGAACTGGGCTGTTTTGAGTAACAGCCACAAGAGGGCAGACTTGTTCCTTCTTTTTCCCACACTTAGGGCAAAATCCTATGCATGTTTAGACAGAAAAAAGGCCTATAACTCTCAGTATGCCCCAGCCAGCCATGCTGGCTGGGGCATGCTGGGAATTGTAGGCCTTTTTTCTGTCTAAACAAGCATAGGATTGCACATTTAAAGATCAAAGCCACTCTCACTCAAGGTCAGCCTTCCGCAAGCTGGTTGCCTTCAGTGGTGTTGGATTGCATCTCCCAGCATCACCCATCCAGCTGGGTGGAGGATGCTGGGAGTTGTAGTCCAACACCGCTGGAGGGCACCAGGTTGGAAGGCTCCTCTAGGTGCTTCCAGGCCAAAGGGCTCCTTGCATTCCCAATCAAAATACATTGTGCAGCTATTCTGTCTTTTCCTTCTTAACTTTTTGTGTGTGTGGAAAGAAACAAGACAGGAGAAGAAGTGGGGAAAACACAGGAAAGTTACAAGTGGAAGATGACATCATCGAGACCCACATTAAAATTTCATCCATGAGGCACGATTACTGCATGATAAAGGCCTCATCTGGCAGCATCCCCTGTTTCTGTAGATTCTACATAGAACAGTCTTCTTCCCGTTTGGTTGCTTGGTTGCCCAGTTGGTCTTTTGCCAATACGGCCCTACTAAGATGGAACATTTCCATCTCATTTAACCCCAGCTGTAAAGTTCATCCTGGTGCTAAGAAAGTTATTAAAATGCTGGTTTTGGTGGCCAAAACTTAACTTTAAACTCCAGGTTTGTGTTCTCAAAACGTATGCCTTTATTTATTCTGGAATAAGTACTAGATCTGAAAAAAAAAAAAAAGTATAATGCCTAAATTCAACATCCCAAATCCATATGCATCAGATGGGAATCAGTAAGAAACCCCTTCTGGATTTCTACAATAACATTTTGAATCCTGCAGTTTGTTTTTCTATCCATATTAATATTTTGGTGCCATCATGTTGGGTTTGAACCTATACTTGGCCAGGACTAGGATCTAACATTTGCTATTGTGTGTCCAAGTTTCTCACCAAAATGCAACCACTTAAAAATCAGCCCACAATTTAAGATCGGCAACACTGGCCCTTCTCGCTCGCCCACCTTTGAGGACAGTTGATTGGCCAAGTACATGAGAGAGGGACTTTTCTGCAGTGGCCCCACATCTCTGGAAAGGGTTGCCATCTGCAATCCATCACTGCAAGCTTTTGAGAAGGCCCTGAAGACATATCTGTTTTCTCTGGACTTTCCCTGAGTAGCTTTTATGGGTCTTCTCTTGGTTTTCTTGCAATGTGGGTTTTAGGTTTATGCACTGTCTATGCTGGAGGTTTTATTGCTGGCGTTTGTTGGTTGTATTCATTGCTGCTGTTTCATCGCAGCATGGATGGGATTTTATTTGTATTGGGATGTTATCATGTAAGCTACCTTGGGAGAGCTTTTGCCCTTATGGGTGGCCTGGAAATCTTTCAGATAAATAAGCAGACCAATCAATCAACTTTTTTTCTTTAGAAATATAGCTCAGTCTTGGGTGGAACACCCCTCTGATGTGTGAGCCTCTGGGGATTACCTTTCTTTGAAATTTGGCAGTACTCAAAGCATGGAGTGTGGGGTGTTTTTTTTAACCGCTCCTAGAAGCATATGAATAAAGGAAAGTTACATCGGCATAGACTGCTCGGTGGACTGCCCTGGACACAGGAAGTGGCTAGAGCACAAGCACTGCCAGCTCCAGGTTTTGGAGGACCCTTGGGCAGGACACCCTCCATGTGCCCCCTCCCTCAGTGAGTCGACCTTCTCACCACCATCATCACCAGCTGCTCTTGCTTCTCATCCTCTTCCTCATCATTGCAGAGAGCCAGCGAGCAAGCAGGCGGTGGCATCCGCTGCTCCTCACCACCACCACCACTACCACCGTTGCCTGGTCCAGAGCGAGAGAGGCAGGTGAACAAGCAGGCTGCAAGGGCAAACGGGAGGAGTGACTTACCTGGGGGTCCCTGCTGGGCTGTGGGCCCTCAGCCATTGCCTGACCATGCCTACCCTTGACTCCTGCTGCTGGCCTCCAGACCTGTCTAGCAGCATCTCACGCGTTGTACGGAACTTGAACCCAGGTGAACGGTGGACTTTTCACACTCACACCCGGTGTCCTAAAGGTCCGGTGAGCAAATTGAGAGCAATGGATACAGGAACAGACCATAGCTCAGGAAGACCTAGTTTATAGATTCATAGATTTCATAGATCATCGAGTTGGAAGGAGCCTACAAGGCTATCGAGTCCAACCCCCTGCTCAATGCAGGAAACTAGAGGAGGGGTCTCCCATCCAAGTAACAGTTGGTCAAGCAAGGCTGAACTAGACCAGCCTCTCATAGTCCTTCCTCTCCAGGAGGATCCAGTGACCAGCCAGGGTGGGAGGCAGGGCCAGCTCCAGGTCTTTGAGGGCCCTCGGTCAAGACACCCTCAGTGAGCCCCCTTCCTCAGTGAGTCTTATCTTCTCACCGCCATGGTCACCAGCTGCTCTTACTCCTCATCCTCCTTCTCATCATTGCTCCCACTTGCTTGCTTGAGAGGCAGGGATCCAGAGAGCAAGCAGGCCGTGGCATCTCCTGCTCCTCCTTCTCAGCACCACCACTGCCTGGGCCGCAGCGAGAGGCAGGCGAACAAGCAGGCTGCAAGGGTGAAAAGGAGAAGTGACTCTTATCAGCGGGTCCCTGCTGGGGTGATGGCAGTTGCCTGACCATGTGACCATGCCTACCCTGAACACGGGCTTTGCATGAAAAAGGCATGAAAACGGTTTCCAGTTCGTTCCCTGGCACCTCCAGTTCAAAGGATCAAGCAGAACAAGTGATGTGAAAGAGGGGGGAAACACACACACACACACACACACACACACACCTTTGCCTGAGATCCTGGATAGGCCCTTCCAGGAAGGTTTGACAATACTGGGCTGGATGTTTGACCTGATATTAAAAACTTCCCTATGTTCCAAGGCTTACCTGTTCCACCATATATATATTTTTTCCCTGCTCATACCATAATTCCCAAAAGTCAACCCGCAAATACCATATGTTACGCTGTCACCTTGGCTGCTTCAACTCTACCCTCCTCAGCCCCCACAACAATTTTCAGCTCCCTTAAACCAGGGGAGGGCAGAGACTTTGGGCTTCTGGGACCTACCGGGTTTGGTTTCGATACTGGAATCCTGAGATCCACCAACTGTACCCTGCTGCAAAAGACAAAGACATAGAATTACAGATTCCCAATCTTGAGCCCAGGAATTTGTTTTTGAGTACCGGACCAGAACAGAGCTCATGGGTTTTCCACACAAAAATCCATGCCTGGTGACCCCGGGGCTTTCTTCATTTCAGGAGTACAATTTAGGAAAGGGCCAGGGAGGGAGACATTTTACTGCTGCGTTAAACAACTGAGACTCAGGAATCCTTACCGACTCAACTCACCCAGGAGAGAAGGCCTGTGGCTCACGCTGGCTCAGCTTGTCTGAGCGTGGAAAGCGAAGCAGGGTCAGGCCTGGTGATTACTTGGATGGGAGACCCCTCCTCTAGTTTCCTGCATTGAGCAGGGGGTTGGTCTCGATAGCCTTGTAGGCCCCTTCCAACTCTATGATCTATGAATCTTTGAAATCCAGCAGACTAGCCAGGCTCAGCACCCCAAACTCCATCCCACTTACGTACCTCTTCCCTGGCTTGACTCGCGTTCTCCCAAGTCGAGCTGGGGAAGCAACTTCTGGGTTCCTGGCAAGCCACTGTTATATAGGAAAGGCCTTAAGATACATCCAAAGTGGCCACAATTTGTGCAATCTGCGCAAATTGCGGCCACTTTGGACGTATCTTAAGGCATTTTTTCTACGTAAAAAGTGGCCCGCCAGGAACCCAGAAGTCCCGTGAGCGGCACAGCGCGCGCCCACTTTCGGCCCAGCTTGGCGGCATCTGCCAAGCTGGAAACAGGTCAGGTCTCAGCAGATTGCCCGCCCCCTATATGCCAGTTTCATTTTGTTTGTTTTTAATCCCCAGTTCTTATTCTCCCAAATACGGAGAACATTCTGAATTGTGGCGAATCCTGATCGAAACCAAAGTGAAACAAAATTCTCACCCATGCCTGATCAAAGACAGGATGGACTTCTATAGAAGTCCACCTGCAGATCAGAGCTGGCGATGCTGAGAATCCCTGTCGGTAGAAGATGAAAGTAGCACTTATACGGATCAAGGAAGGTACTGGAGCATTCCTGGCCGGCAGGCTTTCTTCTCCTGCTTGAACCCTTCCCTCTTTTTTTCCCAAACTTGGGACCAGACATCAACACCCGTCTCCCCTCTGAGCAGCAGAGTCTCTCCGGACTCATTAATCACAGAGCCACTCACAAGCCCAAATGGCTTTTTATTTTTTGTTTTCGAGATAAGCACCGGCTTTGGCAGGAAAGAGATTAGGGTTTTCCAGTCCACCTCCCCGGCTGATAATCCCCGCAGCAACAGGTCACTTGGTTATAAACAGCAGCAATGCATTCCGTTCTCACAGAAATCAAAGGGCAAACAAGATGATTTGGGATCGGTGGTTGTTAGTATGGGACTTGCTGTCTGGATGTTTGTGTTGCTTCTGGTTTCTCTCGTCAATAACGGACTCCCCCAACTCAGAACAGTCTTGTCCCTGTCCTAGAGTGAGATGTAGAAGATAGGAAGTAACCTTACTGAATCACCTGTCAGTACAGAACCATATAGGCTGGTCTCTCATCCCCCTTTGCTCATGAGTAACTCCCATGTCTTTCAATGACTCTGATTCAATCTGTGTTTATTTATTAAATTTAGATGGCCACCATATCAGCAGATGTTCTCTGGGAGGCTTGCTAGTCAAGGCAAACCAAATAAAATGTTACCAAGACACAAAATGCAATAATTACAAACAAGAATACAAAAGTAGTCCAACACACCTGGAGGGTGCCAGGTTGGAGAAGCCTGCTCTAACCACTACACCACAGTGTCTCTCACTGGATTGGACCAATGGTCCAGAGTATCAATGGTCCAGGCAGTTTTGGATGAGGTAGATCACCAGTTCCCAGAAAAGTAGCTGAGATTTGAACCCTGGTTTTGCCCACCACACTGAGGGGATGGATTGGATGGCCTTTGAGAGACATTCTCCAGTTCTTTGATGCTGAGAACAGACAATCCAGTTCTCACACCCTGCCAAACCAGACGGCATTGTTGAGAATTCCCATAAGCCCAAACTCTCTGAGGGAAGTATTTCCTCTCCGTGTGTAGAGCAGGGCGGCCATCTCCCACACGGGTAGCGTGTTTATCTGCAGCTGATTAGATTTCCTTCCCGTGAAATCTTTGGGAGAAAACGGACAAGCGCGCCACAAGCGATACCTGATAGGCGAGGGCCCCCGCTGTGACAGAGAAACCCCCCACAGTGGCTCGCCAAGACTCTCACGCTCAGCAGATCAGCCAGGGTGACCTGAAGGCCTTCCGGCCAGGCCAGATGGTTCTTTTCAGCCATTGCGTCTCATCTGATCTGAGTTGGCGCTGTCGCCCGGGTCAGCCAACGAAGAGGCTGCGGTTCTTGTTTCCCTCCCCCTGCAACTCTTTCTAGAACCCACCTGCAGCCTGAATCTTATCCTCCGGGAGGAGGAGGCTGCGGTTCGTTGGAACTAGCTCTCTGGTGACAAGTTCCAGGGGCACCGCAACCCGGAACAGGGAGCATGGCAGACTTCAGAGGTTTTGGTAAGATCTGCTTCATTTATAAATAGAAGAACATAATGCCTTGCTGGGTCAGAGCAAAGGCCTACGTCGTCTATGTAATCCTGCTTTTTCCAGGGACCAACCAGATGCCACTGTGGAGTGGCCCATAGCTCAGTGATAAGAGCACATGCTTTGCACACAGAAGGTCCCCGGCTCCATCCCCGGCATCTCCAGGTAGGGCTGGGAAAGAATCCTGCCTGAAACCCTGGAGAGCTGCTGCCAGTCAGTGTCGACAATACTGGGCTAGAAGGACCCAGGGTTTGACTCAATGTAAGGCAGCCGCCTATGTTCCTAAGCCTATGGGAAGCCACCGAGCAGAACACGAGCACAACCGTGCTCTCCCATTGCTGTTCCCCAACAGACATGCTGCCTCTGACGCAGGAGGTAGAATATCACTAGTGTCACTACTAGCCGCCATTGATAGCCCTTATCCACCACGACTTTGTCTAATCCCCTTCTAAAGCCATCCACACTGGGGCCTGACATGACACCTTGCGGCAGTGAATTCCACAGATTAACGATGCGCCGCATGAAGAAGTGCTTCCTTTGGCCGGTGCCAGATCTTCTCTCTGTCCACAGGGGTGCATAAACCAGATGGGACTGAATTGCCCCACACCAGGCCTTTTGCAGGGCTGGCCATGGCTACGGAAATCATTGGCCCGCCACTCCCTGCATTGGCTTTCTCCGTGCTGAGAGGAGCACGGAGTCCCGTGCCTTTGTCAGCACGGAGAAAAGGACTCTCGGCTGGGGCTGGGAGGAGTGGATGCTCCTCCTAGCACCGAAAGAGTCTCTGGGGCTGCAAGCAACACACATCTTCTCAGCCAAGCCCCACTCCCTGGGGAAACACAAGGAGGCTCCGTGGGCCAGATGCAGAACCTCCGCAGGCCAGATTCGGCCCACGACTCTGCCTCTGTTCACTTCCTCCACAACATGCATAGTTTTTTATGCACCTTTCTCATGTCCCTTCTTACTTACCTTCTGCCCACCCCACCCCGCCTAAACTAAAAAGCCCCAAACCTTTGCTTGTAGGGGAGTTGCTCCAGCCTCCTGATCATTTTGGTTGCCCTATTCTACATCTTCCAGCACACCCACCCACCACCACCATATCATTTTACTCTGACTTTTTGTCTGCGCCAGGCCCAATTCACCATGCTGGTGCTTACCTCTAAAGACCTTCAGGGCCTGAGAACAACAGACCTTAGATATTGCCTCTCCCTGTAAGAACCCCCATGCCAGGGGAGATCTTCTCATCACGTCCTGTGTCATTTACCCTCATTATGCGAGGCAAAACCATCAACAGCTAGGATCAGGGCTTTTGCTGCAATTACCCCAAGGCTCTGGAACAGTGTTCTCCAACCTTGGGTCCCGAGATGTTTTTGGCCTACATCTCCCAGCATAGCTGGCTGGGGCATGCTGGGAGTTGTAGGCCAAAAACATCTGGGGACCCAATGTGGACTAGTTATCTACTGACGGCCTTCTGAATCAACTGCAAGGTAAACCTATTTTAGGTGGCTTTTGGAGGCTAACCTGATAGAGAGCAGCTCCATCAATTGCTATATTTTTGGCTGCTGAATTTGCCACGTTGGTGTCCTGTTCTGATTGCTCTGGACGGTTCTATTGTGTTTTTTATGTACGGTAAATGGCCTTACGCCTGAGAAAAGAAAGATAGTATATATAAACAAGCAAATGGGAAGTGCTGAAGTCAGCAGAAGCTGTGGCACCTTGGAGACTGTGTCCACATCCCATCTGCGCAAACAGTATGAAGCCTCTTTCAGTGCCGTGGACTCCCAGCTGCCAAAGGAGCCACGAGAGCAGCAGTTCTATAAGGGAACTCTCTTTAAGTCAGAATGAGGGTAACCATTTACACATCACCAAGAAAGAGGAAATACATTGCCAAAGGAGAGGGCAAAAGAGGACACCTATTTGCACACAAAATTGACACATACGCGCATTTACATGCCTAGATGCCAATTGAGACGTGATGCTTATAATTTAATTAGAAATAAAGTACATCTCACCATAGCGTAGGAGACCATGACCAGTTGACCCATGTGCCTTGCTCAGTCTGCTGCTGATGGGCAATTTCAAGGATTTTGCGCCCCATCTCTTCCTGTGCTTTCTTATCTTTAAACCAGACTTGGACTGGAGGGTCCTTCAAATAGAGGACTGTACCCTCTAAAGTAGGACACCCGGCGACCCCACTCAGAATTCAAAATGCTTTCCCAGTGGTGCAGCTAGGCCTGGACCTCAGCAGGGCTGTCGGAGTAGGGCTGAGTAGGAGTAGGGACCAGCAGTAGTAGGGCTGCGGTCGGAGAAAATCGCAACGGATTCAAATGGGTTTGAATTTCTATGCATTCGGCCGGCTGGATTCCGCGGCAGACTGACTTTTTCAGAGTTGCGCGGATTCAGCAGATTTGTGAACATTTTTTTAAAAAAAACTTTTGGGAAGGTGTGCAAATTCACACATGGCACAAGCAAAGCCAAATTCTACATTTGCGCAGGTGGAACAAAATGCTCATACATCCCTAAAAAAAAAAAAAAAAATCCAGTTCCATCAATGAGTGAATGACGGAACGAAAAGATGCCTGATAATCTGCAAAACACACGACGGGGCAGATTTCACAAAATCCATACAGCCCGAGACCTCAGGGCCGAAGTCAAGGGCCCCACACACCCCAGGGGGACCCAAGCGACTACCAAGAGAGCAGCAGGTAATGTGGGCAGCAGCAAAACAGGTCCAACATCAGCACCTGGTAGGGATGTGTGATGAGGAATCCAGTTGGGGGGGGGTCAAAATCTGGCAGATTGGTCCAGCTCGGCCCCCTGATTCTGGCCTGTCAACCCAGCGCCTGGCACAGTCTTCTGCTTTTAAAGCAGGCCATGGTTTGCTTTTTTTTTTTAAGGCAGGGAAATTTGCGCACATTTTGGCAGCAATTTGCTCAAATCTCAGCCGCAATTTGTGTTGCCGGGGATGATGGGAGTGGTAGCTCTACACATCTGGATGGTGCCAGGTTGAGGAAAGGCTGGGCTAGGGTGTACCACCTAACCTCCTCCAGCCTGTGGGCATAAAGATACTGACTTTATCCATGGTGGCTTATAAGCCATGTTTGTTTCAGAGTGGCTTGTCGTGTTGTCTGAACCCGGACAGAGTGTCAGGGATGGGGACTCGGACTCCAGGACTCGACTCGTGAGTCGGACTGAGCCCCCCCCCCCCTCTGACTCGAGTCAGACTCGAGTCCCAATATTTTTAATGAGACTCGAGACTCGGCTCGGGACTCGAGACCAAGGACTCATGTTCCAAAATTGTGTTCCTCAAATGCAACATGGATAGGTTTTAGGAAGTACAGCAAGTTTTTTTTAAAAAAATCATTTTCCTAAAATGCAACCTTTCAGACATTTTGGGTTTGGCTGCCTCTGCCTGCCTGTCTGGGGTTCCCTGCCTCCTCTGCCTGCCTGGTCTCTTCTTAACCAGTTCCACAGTTTGAATTGTCCAAGACAAAGGCCTCTGCCTGCCTGCTTTGGGGTTCCCTGCCTCCTCTGCCTGCCTGGTTATTTTGGGTTTGTCTGCCTGGTCTGTTCTTGCCAAAATCAGAGCCACCATGGCTTATCATGTTGTGTGAACCCCCATCATTGTGTTGGCTGCTCTGTCTCCCTACTTTGGCCAAAGCTGAGTGATGGTGGACAGGCTGAATTTGCCCTCTGGTTCCTCAGGTTGCCAGTTCAAGATCCACTAGGGACTCAGCGCCAAATCAGACATTACTCTGGGGACACAGCACCTGCAATTTCTATTGCAAAAATATGTATTTATTTACAGCATTTGTACACCGCTCCATATCTAGACAGATTCTGGTGTGGTGAACAATAAAAAGATGAAGCGGATAAAAGAATTAAAATAATGCATTGAAAACAGGATAACATTAAAACTGTGGCTGGTCCGCAAGGAAGGCTTCCTGGAACAAAGATGTCTTCAGCAGGCACCGAAAAGCAACACAGTGTCGGAGGCTGCCTGCCTGACCTCCTGAGGCAGGGAGTTCCATAGAAGTGGAGTCACCACATTGAAGGCTCTTCTCCGGTTGGACTCCAGTCAGACCAGAGGTTCATGTGGAAACACCAGGAGAATGTCCTCCAGTGACCTCAGTGACCAGGCAGGTTGGTCCATTTGCTTTTAAGAATCACTATTTTGCAATAGAAATTGCAGGTACAGGACCCCCAATCCTGACTTGGTCTATAGCAGGGAGGGAAAGGGTTAAAGCCTTTAAGATGCAATCCTGTGCAAGTTTAGACAGGGGGGGGGGAGGCCTACAGCTCCCAGAATGCCCCCAGTCAGCTATGCTGGCTGGGGCATGCTGGGAGTTATAGGCCTTTTTCTGTCTAAACTTGCATAGGATTGTACCCTTAGATAGTTATCCTACCCTGCTAGGGTCCCAATCCGCATTGAGCCCTCTCTGCCTAGAGTGAAAATGAAAGCAATGTAAAATAGTGTCTGTTTGGCCTTGATATAATGAAATTTAGAAAGGGAGACATTTTGGGGATCTCTTAGGTAAGTGAGCTGGTACTCACTGGTATCTCTTGGTGGGTTTATTTATTTTATTTATTTATTATATTTATACCCCGCCTTTTTTCCTGCAAGGAACCCAAGGCGGCTTACATAATGCTCCTCCTCCTCCTCCTCTCCATTTTATCCTCACAACAACCCTGTGAGGTAAGTTAGGCTGAGAGTCAGTGACTGGCCCAAAGTCACCCAGTGAGTTTCATGGCCAAGCGGGGACTAGAACCCGGATCTCCCGAGTCCCAGTCCAACACTCTAACCACTACGCCACACTGGGGTTTTTTGTTTGTTTGTTTGTTTGTTTGCCAGTCATCAAATATGAAGCACCAACTATTTAATTCTAAGTACAAGTGTTAAATGCAACACACTAGATGGAATGCCATCCATCAAATATTGTCAAATCCTAACCACCATTGCATATAGTTAATTACCATTGCATGTCAAACTACCGAATAGAGACGTATGTGAAATATTGCAGACCAACCTACAAATACTAAACCTCCTTTCATGGCAATTGGCAGTCAAAGGTAAAAGATGTAAATCAAATACCACAAGATGACAAGTAGAGATGACAAATATTGAAGGGAATATTCAGCAAATATTTGAAGATGCAGATCTGGTAAGTATGTGACATCAAAACACACAGGGGAGAATTCAGAGGAGAATTTTAGGGATCCAATTCATTTTAACTCTAGTGAGCATTTTTTTTATTTTTTATTTTTTTGCTTTGACAGCCTGCCTGTTTCAGTCTCTCCGACACAAAATGTTCTGTTCTACCTAATTACGGTACGCAAACGGGAGACTGAGAGGGTTATGCTGTGGCTCACGCTGGCTCAGCTTGTCTGAGCATGGAAAGCTAAGCAGGGTCAGGCCTGGTTATTATTTGGATGGGAGACCCCTCCTCTAGTTTCCTGCATTGAGCAGGGGGTTGGACTCGATGGCCTTGTAGGCTCCTTCCGACTCTATGATCTATGAAATCTAAGTCTAGGTAATTGAAAGCAAGGGCAGCTGAAACGAGCCAGTGTACATTTTCACAAGGAATGCCCAAAAAATGTTGGGGGAAGGAGGTGTCCTTCGGCCCTGCCAAAAATGTGCACCAAAGTAGCTTTGACTTAGCCCTCCGCATTGATATCATTAATGATCCCACCACGCATGCAGTCAGGGAGGTGCATGGCCCCCAGCACTTGGGCCTTCCAGTGCGCAGCAGAGGATTCTGATGAAGATGAGGTCCAGGCTCCTTCCTCAGGGGTAGAGCAATCAGTGCCTGCATTGAGCAGGGGGTTGGACTCGATAGCCTTGTAGGCTCCTTCCAACTCTATGACCTATGAAAAATCAAAGAGAAACACATTTTCCTCTGCAGAGCTTTCTGTGCCACAACCTGGCTGCACTTTGGGGAATGTGGTAAACAATGCACCCGTGTTATCGAGAACCATGGTAACAGGATGCACCAGGAAATGAGTCTAAACTACTTCCGAGGGCCGCTAAAAAGATCATTCCCAGTGGTGGACTGGATAAGGAATTGGGAGGTTTCAGGAGGGCAAAGGGATCACTCAGGCTGCAATCCTACACCCAGGCCTTTCCCAATCTGGTGCCCTCCAGATGTGTTATATTCCAGTTCCCATCATCCCTAGCCAGCATGGTCATTGAGATGGGGGAGGGTGTTAAGAGCCTAACACATCTGAAGGGCACCAGGCTGGAAAAGGCTGCAATATTCACTTTCCTGGGAGTAAGTCCCACTGGATGCAACGGGGCTTCCTTCTGAGTAGACAGCCATAGGGTTGCACTTCACCACATGGGTTAAGTGGGGTGCGAGCCAGTGTGGCGTAGTGGTGAGAGTGTTGGACTGGGACTCGGGAGACCCGGGTTCTACTCCCCACTCGGCCATGAAGCTCACTGGGTGACTCTGGGCCAGTCGCTGTCAGCCTAACCTACCTCACAGGGTTGTTGTGAGGATAACATGGAGAGGAGGATTATGTAACATGGAGAGGAGGATTGGGCTCCTTGCAGGAAAAAAGGTGAGATATAAAAATAATTTTAAAAATAAATAAATATGGGTTTATGCTATTGCAAGGAGTCATCTCTAAGGCAGTGTCCCTGCTCCCCTGAGTGATTCACAGGGAGGGAGGGAAAGGGGATGTCAGATCCAAGCCCCAGCTCCTCAAGATAGAACCCCCTCAACACGGAAGGGGGACACTTGGCTCAACAATACTACAAGTGAGAAGGATCTTGGAATTGTGGTAGATCACAAGCTGAATATGAGCCAGCAATGTGATGTGGCTGCAAAGAAGGCAAATGCTATTGTGGGTTGCATTAATAGAAGTATAGCTTCCAAATCGCGGGAAGTGATAATTCCCCTTTACTCGGCACTGGTTAGGCCCCATCTTGAGTACTGCGTCCAGTTCTGGGCACCACACTTTAAGAAGGATGTAGACAAACTGGAGAGGGTTCAGAGGAGGGCAACAAGGATGATAAAGGGACTGGAAACAAGGCGCTATGAGGAGAGACTGAAAGAACTGGGCATGTTTAGCCTTCAGAAGAGGAGACTGAGGGGAGATTATGATCGCACTCTTCCAGTATTTGAAGGGATGTCACACAGAGGAGGGCCAGGATCTCTTCTCGATCATCCCAGTTTGCAGGACACGGAATAATGGGCTCAAGTTACAGGAACCCAGCTAACCCACCTAAAAATTTCCTGACTGTTAAAGCAATAAGACAATGGAACCAACTACCTAGGGAGGTGGTGGGCTCTCCCAGTCTGGAGGCATTCAAGGTGCAGCTGGACAGCCATCTGTCAGGGGTGCTTTGACTTGGATTCCTGCGTTGCGCAGGAGGTTGGACTCAATAGCCTTATAGGCCCCTTCCAACTCTACTTTTCTTTGATTCTATGAAGAGGGGATTTGACACATTCATGGAGGACACGGCTATCAATGGCTATTAGTCATATTGGCTACATGGCATCTCCAGGTACACAGACAGTATTCAGCTGAATATCCTTCGCTCAGAAACACAATAATGGGCTCAAGTTACAGGAAGCCAGATTCCGCCTGGACATCAGGAAAAAATTCCTGACTGTTAGAGCAGCACGTCATTGGAACCAACTACCTAGGGAGATCTTGGGCTCTCCCACACTGGAGGCATTCAAGGCGCAGCTGGACAGCCCCATCTGTCAGGGATGCTTTGACTTGGGTTCCTGCACTGAGCAGAGGAGGGTTGGACTCGATGGCCTTATAGGCCCCTTCCAACTCTACTATTCTATGATTCTAAGCAGGAGGTGGTATTGGCCTCCTGTCCTGCATGTGCGTTTCCCAGACGTGTCAGAATTGGATGGACATTGGGTCTTATCCAAGATGGATTGCTCTTCCTTACATTCTTAGGTTCAGCAGCTATGATGCGATGGAAAGCCTTTCCCTTTGAATTCCCCCTTTCCATTCTGAGAAGAGGCAGCTCAGTTCAAAAAAGAAAAAGCTCCCAAAGACCACTTCACAGGACACTGTAATATCCCAGCAATGCAAGGAATTTCACCTTTCAGATTGCGTTCCGGTACCTGCCTCTGTTCAGCCTCTGCGGGTCTGGCCTGCCTCCCCCGACTGAGAAGAGCACTTCGGAGCTGGCCCTCCCACATCAGAAATATCTTTCTGACACTCAGTTTGCTCTACAACAGCCAACCTGGCACTCCCCAGATGTGCTGGATTACAGTTCCCATCAGCCCCAGCCAGCATGGAGGGCATGGAGCAGGCTGTTCTACAAAGTTATGCAGGGGCCTGGACTTTCCCAATTTATTGATTTTATTTATTTGTTACTTTGATATCCCACCTTTTCCTCCAAGGAGCCCATGGTGCCAAACATAACCCTTCTGCTCCTCTCCATTTTATCCTCACAACAACCCTGTGAGGCAGATTAGGCTGAGAGTCAGTGACTGGCCCAAAGTCACCCAGTGAGCTCCATGGCCGAGCAGGGACTAGAACCTGGGTCTCCTGAGTCCCAGTCCAACACTCTCACCGCTAGGCCACACTGGCTCTCTAATTATTCTCCTTATGCAGATTCATAGCCACAAGGGTACTACGGACTTTGCCGTTTGCCCTCCCACTTTTATCCAATCAAAATTAGCTATGCGTTTATGCAAAGATAGCCATTTGAGCAGGTAAGCTCACCCCACACACACACACACATTAACCAAGCCCCAAGGAGAGGGGCCGGAGCTCAGTGGCAGAGCCCCAGCTTTGCATGCCAAAGGTCCCCGGTTCAACCCCTGACATCTCCAGGTAGGGCTAGAAAAACTCCTACCTGAAACCCTGGAGAGCTACTGCTGCCAGTCAGTGTTGACAACACTGGACTGGACGGACCAATGGCCTGACTCTGTATAAGGCAGCTTCCTACAGGGGTGGTGCTAGGTACCGAAAGGATCTGGGGCTCGGGCCCACAGGACCAAAAAAAAGAAAAATGCACAAATTTGCATATGCTAATCTACATGTGCTCTAGAGCAGGGTTCTCCAACCTTGGGTCCCCAGATGTTGTTGGCCTACAGCTCCCAGCATACCCAGCCAGTATGGCTAATGGCAAGGGATTCTGGGAGCTGTAGGCCAGCAACATCTGGGGACCCAAGGTTGGAAAGCCCTGCTCTCAAGTCTATAAAGGACCCTGTCTCCTAAGGGCAGCCCTAGTTGTAAAAAGGGATGCATGGACAGGGGAGAGGAGGGTATTGGATTTCAGGGGGGGGACTCAGGCAGAATGATTGGGGGGGCAGCAGGAGGTGAAGCACATGTGGGCAAAAAGCCAGCTCATCCAGGGGGATCTGATGCAACAGAGATCCTCAGGGCCCCTGTACCTTTCTTTCAGCAAGTGTCCCTAGACAGCAGGGCGGTGGGGCAGAGGGCCTCCCAGAGATTCGGGGCTCCAAATGACAGATTGGGGGCTCCAGCCCTAGTGGGCCACCCCCTAACACCAGCACCTCTGGCTTCCTATGTCCCTATGTTTTCTGTTAAGCAACAACAAAGGACAAGACCAAAAACAGTTTCTGGTGCTGAAATGAATTTGCAGCAAATATTTGCTGTCAAATTCTTATCTCATCGCAAATGTACATATGCATTGAGCTTAACATTAAAATAATCTTTGTTTCTTTGTTAATTTTATTTGTTTGTTTGTTTTACCCTGCCCCTCAAGGGTTCGAGCTGGTTTATAACTTGCACACACAAAAAGAGAAAGAAAAAAAGAAAGAAAGAAAGAAAGAAAGAAAGAAAAAGATTGACTTCTCTCATGGTGGTTCTCCAGCCACAAATCTTACAAGGGTCGATTAAGCATTCAGCATTTGTTGCTTCAGCTCACTACAGAGACGTCTCTGCAAGATTATCAATAACGTTTTGGCATGTTTAATTTTTAAAATAGCTTAATAGTGATCCTGGCAGCTGGAGGCCTTTGAAAGCCGGCTGAGAAACCGCTGTGGGCGATTCTACAAAGGTGGTGGTTGTTTCTATGGATTTCTGCTGCCGTCTTATTTCCAATCCAACAGGAATGAAGGTGATAATACTAATGCATAAGGGACACTTTTCATTCCCATCCATCTCAACAGCTGAGATTCCCAAATGTACTTAATGCTCCAGTCGAAGTAAATGGCACCTAATAGTGCTTAACTTTGGCTGGATCATGCCCCTAGTATTTTTCGCCCTATGTGCTTTAAATGCTTCCCATACATTATCTTAGTAATCTTTACACCGGCCCTGCAAAGTACAGTTGCCAACCAGCCAGAGATTGATTAGCCTGCTCCAATTTCATTTTCCTGGCCACTTGCCCAAAGAGAAACATGTGAAGCTAGCTTTTGAATTCTTATTTCTCTATTTTCGGTAAGATCTTTAGAAAGGGGCACTGTGCATTGCGCAGGAGCAATTTGCCCTTAAGTTGCTTTATTTTAAACGTTGCTTCCTGCCAGAGAGGAAAGGCACTTTAAACAACCTCAGAGGTATTCTGGGTGCATTTTTTAAAAAAAAGTTTTTCCCCTTCCAAAATGCTTTGCACAATCTTTGCCCCTAGATCCTTTACCGTAAAACAAAAACTTTGTCCACCTCGAGGGAAGAGTGAGATGCAGGGGCGGCGTCATGGGTTGGCACGGTTGGGCAGCTGCCGAGGGCCCACACCTCGTCAGGGGGCCAACTGACAAGAGCCCCCTCAACTTGCTCCCCCATTGCAACGTGCTTGTTCGCACACTCTCTCACTCTGTCCTAGCCGGTGTGAGCAAACAAAGAGCCAAACAGCAATGGCTGGGCGGAGAAGGAGCTGCCACTGACTGCTTGCTTACTGGCCGGAGGTGGTCGAAATGATGAGGAAGAGGAGGAAGAGTTGGCGACAATGGCAGCAAGGGAGTGATGGGGGGGGACCACTGAGGGGCCTCGCCCAAGGAGCCCCCGAAACCTGCAGCCAACACCGCTGAGGTTCCAGAATGTTCAAGCAGGAACGTTGATAACCCTGCCTGTAAAATAGGCCGGTACTATTATCCCCGTGCAACAGATTTTCTGGGTTCAGAATCTGAATTGACTCCGACAACCATTTGCTAATGTTTACTTGCTTCCTCAGTCTATGGGATACACATAGCCCTCTGGGAAAATCCCTTGCACAGCGACAGGGAGTCCGTGCTGCTTCCACCTCCTGTAGCTCTGTGTCAGGGCAGCCGTAAATGGAGACTAAATTACCGGGGAAGGGGAAAACATCTTCTCAAAACAGCACCTGCCAAGGACAGGTGCCCCCGCAGAGCTCCCATCTCATTTTTCACGGGGTGGTTTGTTTTGGTCCGGGCAAAGGGAGGTGCCTTCCCCTGCTGGGCCCTCCTCCGCCACTTCCTCCTCTTTTTCTTCAGCCTGATGGGGCGAAAAAAACCTTGCTTTGAAGGTGGGGAGGGAGGAATGTTCTAATTGAGTTGATTTATACAAGGCGTTCAAATGGAAGCCAGCTGCAGCGAGGAGGGGGAAAAATAAAATAAAAATGCTGCCCTTTGCACTCCTTAACCATCCTCCCAAACCAGAAGGATCTGGCAAATTCGTCGTGTCTTCTCTTCTTGCCTGCTGCAATAGCATACCCTCCGACATTTCACAGATGAAAACAGGGACACACATGTGAATTTGTAAGAGGTCTGGTTAAGCAACATGAAGGTGTGACCAAGAAGAGGGCATGGCCAAGGGTATGGCCAGGCAATCAAAGGGCATGGTCAGGTACAAAAGTTATTAGACATTTTGGACTTCAACTCCCATCAGCTCCAGCCGGCACGGCCAATGGTCAGGAATGCTGGGAGTTGTAGTCCAAAACATCAGGAGGGCACCAGATTTGGGTAGACTGATTATTGCAGATGAGCAAGTGTACGTGTGTGCTACATGTGTCAGGAAGGAAGGAAAGCCTGGGGTACAAGTGAAGTGCAGTGAATTTCCATGCACAGAGACACACACATGGCATGCACATACACTAGAGTAGGGGTGGGCAACTCACGGCCCATGGGCCATATGTGGCCCTCATGGCCATCTCTGCAGCCTCCCGGAAGCACAATTCTGCTTGGAAAACAGGTGCTCACTCCCCATATTCCTTGTTTCTCTGCAAAATTGCTGCATTCTTTACCCTTAAAAATACCTTGCTATCCTCCTTTAATGCCAGGGTCCTGTTTAAGCTGGTCTCAATAAGAGCAATGAAACATTTGTGCTCTGGCTTTAGTGATGACATTTTAATCGATGAGCTTGTCTTATTGAATCTGCAATCCTCCTTGGTTCTCTGATATGGAGTATGAGGGATATAGCTGTGGAACAGACCACAAAGTAATAAGTGATGCATAATATTAGAACGCAAAGGGGTCATCCAATGAAGCTGAATGGTGGGAGATTTAGGACAGGCCAAAGGAAGTCCTTCTTCACTTGGTAGGTAGTTCAACTATGGAATTCGCTACCACAAGATTATAGTGATGGGCACCAACTTGGATGGCTTTAAAGGGGGGTTAGACAAATGCATGGAGGAGAAGTCTCAGTTTGTCTGAGCGTGGAAAGCTAAGCAGGGTCAGGCCTGGTTAATATTACTTGGATGGGAGACCCCTCCTCTAGTTTCCTGCATTGAGCAGGGGGTTGGACCCGATGGCCTTGTAGGATCCTTCCAACTCTATAATCTATGAAATCTATAAGGTATCAATGGCTACCAGTCATGAAGGCTATATGCTATCTTCGGTGTATCAGAGGCAGTATGTCTCTATCCCTTGCTGGGGACTACAAACAAATGAGGGTGCCAAATTGTTCTCATGACCAGCTTGTGGGCTTCCCAGATGCATCTAGTTGGCCACCATGCAAACAGAATACTGGACTAGATGAGTCTTGGGTCTGATCCAGCACTGCTCTTCCTACGTTAAATAAAACACAATGGCACCGTGTCCCACCTGGTGACTCATGTTCAGTTTCTTTAAGCTCGAGATAGGCAATTAACATAATGAATGTCATCTGCATGTCCTGTGTGTGAACACGACAGCTGGCAAGTTACGCTCGGCAGGAGTGATCGTCTACAGCCGAGGCCCTTGTCGTATTGTCGGCTTCCGGGAAGCACCTGGCTGGCCGTTGTTGAAAACAGGACGCTGGGCTAGACGAACCTTTGGTGCGACCCAGCAGGGCTCTTCTTGTGCTCATTTCAATACTGTCATCATCTTGGTACTGAGGCACACTTCTCATAAGGTGTGCACAGCTCCACGTGCAGCTCGCAGACTCCGCTCCTTCCTCTGCCTCTGCAGGTTCTGACTGTGCTTCTGTCACCCTGCAAGCCTTTTCCTGATCCTATAGCTCCGCCAGTCCCACTTCCTGCTCTGCCAGTCCCACTTCCTGCTCCACCAGTCCCACTTCCTGCTCTGCCTTTCCCACTTCCTGCTCCTTCCTCCTCCTCACATGTCCAGACAGGGCCAGGCCAAGACATTTTGCTATCTGAGGTGAAAGTCAAGATGACACCTCCTCCCATTCCACATATAGAAGTCCACTGGACTGACAGTCGAAACTTACTTCAACCCTGGCCAGAAGGCAGAGTCCTCCACTGCAGCAGAGGGCAGCCAGCCAGCTTAGGTGGCTCAGGACAAGCCATGTAGCACACACAGCTCTTTCATCCAACAAAGGGGAATGGCTCAGGCAGGGTGGCCGCTTTCGCAGAGGCTTGTCCTCTGTTTGAAGGGCTGTTGGAGGACCGTCTTCTATTGGAAGGGCTCTCCAGTTCTGGTTTAAAGATAAAAGGGCATAAGAACTGTTACCTGCCAACAGTTAACATCTAAACAGCACACTGAACAGGAAGGCACGCAAGTGACCTGGTCACAGTCTTCCTCACTATGAGAGCCAGTGCGGCATGGTGGTTAGAGTGTTGGACTGGGACTCTGGAGATCCGGGTTCCAGTCCCTACTTGAACTTGAAGCTCACTGGGTGACTTTGGGCCAGGCACTGACTCTCGGCCTAACCTACCTCACAGGGTTGTTGTGAAGATAAAATGGAGAGGAGGAGGGCCGTGTGTAAGCCGCCTTGGATTCCTTGTAAAGAGGGGGAAAGCCAGGCTATAAATGTAATAATAAATAAATAAAATAAATAAATGGCGAGATGTGCTGCGTTTCTATTTAAATTACCAGGGGAGGTTGCTGACTCCTCTTTCGGTGCGGCTCCTTTTCCTTTGCAGGTTTTGCCTTTATTTGGAGCCTCATGGGAGCGATTCATGGTGCTCCATGGTGGTGAACCTATTTGGGGGGGGCAGAGTTCAGCACCATGGACAGCTCCTATGAAGCTCTAAATCAGTGTTCTCCAACCTTGGGTCCCCAGATGTTTTTGGCCTACAACTCCCAGCATGGGAGCTGGGAGTTGTAGGCCAAAAACATCCGGGGACCCAAGGTTGGAGAACACTGCTCTAAATAAAGCCCGCAAAACCTGCGATGGAAACGGAGCCCCACCGAAATAGGAGTCAGCAGCCTCCCATGCAAATTACCACCATTATTCTTTCTAAATTTGCATCAAAACAGATCAGTTAGCATATGCAGATTTTATCCAAGTTGAGGCCCTCTTTGTTGACTGTGCATGTCCTCTTTTTTGGCCATTTGTAAGTGGCTGGGGGCTCAAGAGGAACAGCCAGCAGGGCTGCCACTGCTGACACACACTTCTGCACATACATGCGCACATGCGCGCATGCACATGCGCACACGCACATGCACACACACCAGCATTCGCTGCCTGAGGCAGCCGCCTCCCTCTGCCTGACGGTAGGACTGGCCATATGTCCGGACATTCCCTTCTGCCCGCTGACCTTGGCCTACCTCTCTACCCAATCATTATGCCTCCTCCTTCAGTTCGATGCCCTGGCCTGACCCTACCAGAAGGATCCAGGACCCCTGCCGCGCACGGCAAGCATTTAATTTTGCTGACAGCGCCGTTTCTGGAGCCCTGAGAAAGTGGTGTTGCTGAAGCAGGCACCGTGTTCATGTTCCCTTTCGCTCTAGATGGGCAAAATCTTGATGTGGAACCCCCGGCATTACTTCTGATGAGTGTGCGAGCACTAATTAAGTGAGCAAATGAGACTAACCAGCTGGTTCTTCTGTGGTGTGCCTCAAATGAGTGGTGCTAATGAGCCTAACATTTATAGGAGGTGAGCAGAAGCCCAGCGACAGCTGTGCAGCCTCTACATAATGAAAAGAAAATATCCAAGCCGCTACGGCGAGCATTGTGGTCATCCTGAGGCAGCAAAAGGATCATTCCTAAGCTAGCAGGCTCCCCCGTGAGAGCAAAGGTCAAAGATGAAAATGTAACACATGCACAGGCTGGCTGAACCTGGAAGCCTTTGCTTGCCTTTTTCGTCTTCAAAGGTTAAACAAGCAACGCGTCTTTGGAAAGTAGCCCGTGCCCAAGTAAGCACTTTTTGTTGTGAAGTAGCTCATTCCTTGATTGCGAAGTAAGCCCGCCTTGTGGAGCGAGCAATGCACTGGGGCCCAGTTCACAGGAACACCTTTTGCACCCTGAAGTCAACTCTCAGGTTGACTTTGAGCCAGGGCTGTCGCTGAACTCTGCCTTAAATGCTACCGGAAGTAAAGTCCGGTGATCAGATTTATTTTAGTTTTATGTATTTATTATATTTATACCCTGCCTTTTTTCCTGCAAGGAACCCAAGGTAGCTTACATAATCCTCCTCCTCCTCCTCTCCATTTTATCCTCACAACAACCCTGTGAGGTAGGTTAGGCTGAGAGTCCAGTGACTGGCCCAAAGTCACCCAGTGAGTTTCGTGGCCAAGCGGGGACTAGAACCCAGATCTCCCTGGTCCCAGTCCAACACTCTCACCACTACGCCACACTGGCTCTCAAGGTGGACCCGGTGGTGGAGTGCAGCCATGGCAAGCAGGGGTGAGGCACTGGTGCATTTTAATTAGCAGGGATGCTGATGTCATCTGCCACCCCGCTCAGAATCCCCTGTTCCTTTGAGCTTAGCCAAAATTCTCACAGGAGTGGCGGGAAGTGAATTTTCCCGACACACAAAGCATTTGGGGCTAGCTTCCTCTCGAATGGGCAATTGGGACCCATCCACTTTACATAAGACCTGCTCCTAGTGTAGAGGAAAACTGCTACAACGGGTTGGTTGAGATGGATCAACGCAGTGGCCTGCATTTTTGGACTCTTCTTGGGGGCGTGGCTAGGGGCGTTGTCAGGATGAGTGCCTGCACTTCAAAATTTGTCACTATGCAACTGGGTGGAATTGCTTTCCAAAGTGGGGGAGCCATTCTGATTCCATGCCGTACTGTCTTGGGTTCTACTTCCGATTCATTAAATGCCGTACTGTATGTAATATTATATCGGCCTTGGTTGTTTTCAGACAAGTGTTCTTTGCCCACAGTTGCACAGCATTATGTATTCTGTAGTCTTCAGTTGCTATATATACTGCAAGGCTTGCTTATTCACAGAGCCAGTATAATCTATATATATAAAAGAAGAAGTCCTGACTGACTGACTCATCAACGCCCAGCTCAAACCGTTTAATCTAGGAACGTGAAATTTTGAAGGAACATTGTTTTTATGACGTAGACACCCACTAAGGAAGGATTTTTGGAAATTCCGTCCCTAAGGGGGTGAAAAGGGGGGAGAAATCACCCCACTCTCATATCTCCTATGGGCAAAACAACAGGGGAGCAGTTTTGCAAATTGGCCTCACCTCATAATTGCTGCAGGAGCCAATAGGAGCAGTTATGCAAATAGCCCATATGAAACTTAGAATGTTCGTATGAATTCCTGCAGGGGCCAATAGGAGTGGGTATGCAAATCTCCCCTAGGCCATTTAGAATGTTCTCTGAGGGGGTGAAAAGGGAGGGAAACTTTTAAAACGACTGAATGACTGTTGTGTGGGGGGGCGTCATCGCATAGGCTCCATCACGTTTTGACGGATCTACCCTAAACTTGGCACAGTCACTCTTCATCACCTGTAGACTCTCAGGATTAACCTGATTTTTCCTTAAGATCAGATATTTCTGTCAGAAAAGATTTCTGCTGCCAGCACCCAACCTAAGTGTTACACTTTCAGTCAGAGACACTGTATCTTTTCCATACAGCTCTCGCAGGCCTTCAAGGAGAAAAAACCAAAAATAACCCTTTTCATTTTTAAACCTGTTTTTTTAATTTTTCTTCTTCTCCATAAAAAAAAAAATTCAAAATGCAAATTGAAAATTTAAATGTAAATGGTGTGATGATACCACACACAGTCGTACCGATTGTAGGCGATGGAGCGTGCCTATTCCGGGCACTATCATTCGTTATGTATGGCAGTCAAAATCTAGGTAGGGAGGTACGTGAACAAATAGTTGATCATGTCGTTGAAAACTGGGATGAATTCACAGAGCCAGTATAATATCACATACACAGGACAGTTGTCAGCCCATGGGGACCAATCAGAATCTGTAGGAATCCACATCCCATAGACAAGATAAGCAGATGTCTCCAAACATGATTGGTTTGGCTCCATTCCAACCACTGTTGAATGGGTGCATACTGTGGATGAAAGGAACAGGTCGGTGTGATTCTGCTCTGTGTGCGCCATTCCCACCGACACTGTCCTGTAGGATTTGGGTTCCCCCTCTTACTGGCAATGCAGGGAACTATCCAGCAGAGCAAAGAGAGGCTTATGATAAGTTTGCTGAAGCAGTATGGGAGCTGTCCACTCAATGAATCGGAAGTAGAACCCAAGACTAGGTGAGCAGAAGGAGATGTTGCACCAGCAACATCCAGATAGCAAATTAAAAGATTTTAGAGCTAGCTAGCTTTACTGCCCTGCCCTTTCCTGGAGCCTCCATGGGTCCCTTCTCAAGGTTATACTTAGTTTCATGAGTCCTCCTCCCAAAGAGAACTCAGGAGAGGAAGACCTTCTGCTTCTTGACATGCTTTGCACCTTCTGGTCTGGTGTTCAGCTCACTCATTGCCATCTTTGCTCCTGGGATCCCAAGGGCGAATGTGGAGGGTCTGGATATAAGGTGTGTGGCCAGTCGGGATGCACTGGGTCTCCCCAAACTGCAGCTGCCCTAAGTAGGGCATCGTCCAGGTGGTGGTCTCAGGATGTTCAGTGGCTTACATCGACACCCCTTGATCCTAATATTTGCTGGGGCCTGTAGCAGACCCCTCCTCCTTGGAGGTTTGGTCTGGTCTCAAGTTCAGTCCCTGGTATCTCCAGGTAGGACTGAGCAAGACCCCTGTCCGAAATCCTGAAGAGCTGCTGCCATTCAGTGTAGACAGTCCTGGCTTAGATGGACCAACGGTCTCACCTGGTCGAACGCAGCTTCCTGTGTTCTTATGTCAGGGCCAGCCCTAACGTGAGGCAGAGTGAAGCGGCCACCTCAGGCAACAGATGCTTGGAGGCGGGGAGCAGCAACATGGTGTTAGGTGACAGGCCTGTGTGTGCCATGTTGCCTACCTGCTGCTCTCAGGTTCAGTGGAAGATGCTGCTGTCCGAGGCGAGTTAGATGTGGGTGCCTGTCCAGTCAGCTTCTGTATATGGAAATGGGAGGGGTGCCATCTTGCCCTTCACCTCAGGCAGCAAAATGTCTTGGGTCGTCCCAGTTTTATGTCGCCTGTCCTTCACTTAATTAAAAGTGAGATTGGTGTTTGCCCTCTTGGTAAAAGACATATTAGAAAAATATAATTGTCTGACCGTGTATTATCAACAGTTCAAAATGTGCAGGATGGCAGGCTACGCACTGCAGGGTGCCTCAGTGCTCACGAGTGTGCATGGATATGCGCATGTCAGGCAGTGTGGTGTAGTGGTGAGAGTGTTGGATTGGGACTCGGGAGACCCGGGTTCTAGTCCCCACTCAGTCATGAAGCTCACTGGGTGACTTTAGGCCAGTCACTGACTCTAGGCCTAACCTACCTCACAGGGTTGTTGTGAGGACAAAATGGAGAGGAGGGGAAGGATTATGTAAGCCACCTTGGGTTCCTTGCCACAGGAAAAAAGCTGGGATATAAAGATAATAAAGAAAATAAATAAATAAATAAAATGCATGTGTACCAGAGATAAGATGCCTCCCACAACGAAGGATTTAATTCTAGAGAGTCTGACCTCTCTGAAGAATGGCCAGCACAAAGAAAATTTTAACAAGGCATCCCCAAGAGCAAAAAAAATAGGAACAGTCATTTACCAGAGATAAAGAGTAACAAACAAAAAATAGGGTATGTCCCTGGTAAACAGAGATGGCCAGTGCCTATGAATTAAGCACCTGGGGGCAGCTACCTTAGTCTGCCTCATGGTGGTAGGACTGGCACTCGAGCCCCAGGCTAAGCCATCCTGTGGACTTTCCCCAGGAGCAAATTTCCCCTGGGATCCTCAATCCCATCAGCCTTTGTGAGCCGCTTCTTAATCATGTTCTGTTTCTTGTTTGTTATTCCTTGCGAGCCTCCCTTCGCATTCTCCCGGGGAAACTGCCACCAACTTATCAAAAACGCTTCGGTGCAACGGCAGAAAAGGCGGCAGCCCGAATGCCAGCCTAGGAGCGCTGTTTTTCAACAAACTTCCTTAGCGGGGCAGTAAAAATGCCCTTTTAAAAACAATCACGTTGGATTGTTAAAAGGCTCTTCCTTAATATGCAGCGCCGGACTGCTTTTGTTGTTTCCCCTGTTGATTGTGGAGGTCACTTCTGTGCTTTCTCCCAGCAGAGCCGATCATTTATTGATCTTGAGCCTAATCTGCTTCTGCAGTTATGCCACATCGTTTGTTTTTTGTATATTAAAAGTAACACACACACACACACACACACACACACACACTACAGAATCCAGGGGAGGCTGGTGACTCCAATTGTATTAGTTTTAAAGGTGGTGAGCCGCCGTAGGTCCCAGTGTTGGGGAAAAGGTGGGATAATAATAATAATAATAATAATAATAATAATAATAATAATAATAATAATAATAATAATAAATAGAACCATAGAATCATAGAAAAGTAGAGTTGGAAGGGGCCTACAAGGCCATCGAGTCCAACCTCCTGCTCAATGCAGGAATCCAGGTCAAAGCATCCCCAACAGATGCCTGTCCAGCTGCACCTTGAATGCCTCCAGAGTGGGAGAGCCCACCACCTCCCTAGGTAGTTGGTTGGTTCCATTGTCTTATTGCTCTAACAGTCAGGAAGTTTTTCCTGATGTCAGGCGGAATCTGGCTTTCTGTAATTTGAGCCCATTATTTCGTGTCCCACCTTCTGGGATGGTCAAGAAGAGATCCTGGCCCCCCTCTGTCTGGCAGCCTTTCAAGTACCCGGTACTTGAAGAGCACTATCATATCTCCCCTCAGTCTTCTCTTCTGAAGGCTAAACATGCCCAGTTCCTTCAGTCTCTCCTCATAGGGCCTTCTTTCCAGTCCCCAATCCTCTTTGTTGCCTTCCTCTGAACCCTTTCCAGTTTGTCTACATCCTTCTTAAAATGTGGTGCCCAGAACTGGACGCAGTACTCAAGATGAGGCCTAACCAGTGCTGAGTAGAGGGGAACTAGTACTTCCCGCGATTTGGAAGCTATACTTCTATTAATGCAGCCCAAAATAGCATTTGCCTTCTTTGCGGCCACATCACATTGCTGGCTCATATTCAGCTTGTGCTCTACAACAATTCCAAGATCCTTCTCACTTGTAGTATTGTTGAGCCAAGTATCTCCCATCCTATAACTGTGCATTCGGGTGGGGGGGGGTTTCCTAGGTGCAGCACTTGGCATTGATCCCTATTAAATTTCATTCTGTTGTTTTCGGCCCAGCACTCCAGCCTATCGAGATCTCTTTGAATTTTGTTTCTGTCTTCCAGAGTATTAGCTGTTCCACCCAACTTTGTGTCATCTGCAAATTTGATAAGCATTCCCTGCACCCCCTCATCCAAGTCATTAATAAAAATGTTGAAGAGCACTGGGCCCAGGACCGAGCCCTGCTGTACCCCGCTCGTTACCTCTCCCTAGTTTGAGAAGGAACCATTGATAATATAAGCACTCTATCAGTGGGGCTCCTTATCCGTTGCAGGTTTTATTCTGAGCTTGAGAGCGGCTATCCATGGTGCTCCATGGTGGTGAACGTATTTTGGGGGTGGAGGACAGCACCACGGATAGTTCTTATAAGGAGGAGCCCCACTGGTCAATAAACCACCATTGGCATAGGAAGGTGCCTTCTACTGAGTCAGAACATTGGTCCATCTTGGATTGTTGTGAACCGCCCAGACAGCTTCGGCTATTGAATGGTATAGAAATGAAATAAATCATCATCATCATCATCATCTAGCCTGGTATTGTCCATTCTGACTGGCAGCAGCTCACCAATAGAGTTCTTTCCCAGCTCCGCTACCTGCGATGGCGTGAACCTTGTGCAGACCTTCTGCAAAGAAGACACGGGCTCTACCACTGAGCTGTTTGCACCTATTCTTTGACTGTAAGTGCAGCCTACCTTAAAATAAAAATAAAAAAATTGCATCACAGGTTCGGGTAGCACAAGGCGTTCGCATCCAAAGGAAGTGGGTGGGGTTTCTCCTCACCAGGCCGATGGCACCGATGCCTCCTGGCTTTGGGGACTCTAGCTGGTGGCAGCTGGGTTGAACCACGGGTGGAGACAGCGATGAACAAAGTACCGGTAAGTCATCTCCCCCAGCCGTTCAGATGAAATTGATTTAGCTATATGCACCGGACGTTTCTCAGTGATGAATAGGAGGCTGGAGCATAAGTGGAAGAAAGTCTCCAGTCCTCAAACCTTTCAAGTAGTGGACTTGAGAAAAGGACTAGAACTCAGGGATGAACAGTATTGCGTTACTCATCTGCAGCTGTCTTACTGAAATGTATCTATTCTGTTCAGGGCATACAAATGTTCTAATGTATACAGTGGTCTGTGGAAAATTGGTGGCTACTTAGTCCTGCTCTAAGTCTGGAGTGGATTCAAAAATAGAGTTGGAGGAGGGGCCTACAGGCTATCGAGTCCAACGCCCTGCTCAATGCAGGAAACTAGAGGCGGGGTCTCCCATCCAAGAGCCAGTGTGGCGTAGTGGTGAGAGTGTTGGACTGGGACTCGGGGAGATCCGGGTTCTAGTCCCCGCTCGGCCATGAAACTCGCTGAGTGACTTTGGGCCAGACACTGACTCTCAGCCTCACCTACCTCACAGGGTTGTGAACTTAACATCCCTTTCCTCTTCCTCCTTCCCCCAATCAAACTTGAGGGGCCTTATGTCTTTGCTTATAAAACCCAGTCTCCTAGGACACACAACACATACCGTACTCACTCGCCAGAAGGAAATGGCTTGCTCGGGTATTCTGGGGAGGAGATGTTCTTCTACCAAGTCAATAACTGCAGGCAAAGCAAAGGGCAAGGGAGGGAGGGGGAGCCAGACCTAGCAAAGATCTGGAGGAAAATATTCCAAATATGCTAGGGAGGGAGTGGAGGCTTCACCCTTACCAGGTGATACAAGACCATTTGTCTCTGCATATGTATTTGATGAACAACCACCAGCCAGGGGACGCCCCCAGCATGGGGATGCATTCTTCCCAGCAGAACCTCGGAGTAAAGGAGTATAAAAACAGGGCTTGGAAATGGACAGGTACGGGATTTGACATTTCAGAGTGATGCGATGCGATGATTTACAGGGATGTGGCCCAAAGGTACATGATGTACCAGCCTTGCTGAAACTAAGTACCGGTAGGTCTCCATCTGGTCAGTGCCTGGATGGGAGAACATCGGGGAGCCCTCTGGCTGCCATGACGAAGAAAGGCAGGATATTACGTTCGTTATTTGTGTATTATTGTAATGGCGGTGTTATTTGATGATTTGACTGTGCATATATTTATTTGTATGGATAATGTCATGACCACTGTGGTTTTTAAACACCACACACAAGCCAGTAGTGTGATGCAATGGCAAAGAAGGCAAATGTGATTCTTGGATGCATCAGCTATGGCATTTATAGCATGACAGGGACATTGTGGTGGTTGCTTGTACAAAGCCCGAGTAAGGCCAGTTCGGGAATACCTGTCCAGTTTTGCTTACCCACGTTCAGGGAGGATGCATTCTAGCTAGAAAAACAGCAAAGGTGAACAAGTAGAGAGGCAAGCCTGGCAGAAGGGCCTAGCAAAGGAGGCACAGAAGAAACGTGGGCCTAGGAAAGCAGGGAACACTCACGGAAGGAAGCAGAAGAAAGCAAGCAGAGAAGATGAGGAAGTAAGGGCTGGGAGTGGTCCAGAGGAAATCGGGAGAGGGCTACAGGGACACACACACCCCAGGAACTCTGGACGCTATATCAGAATGGAGAACAGATGCATCTTGTCTCTGCTGCACATGCATGTAAATGCATGCACGTGAACACCAAGGCTTGCATCCAACGTTAGTCCAACTTAAGTCCCATTCATTTCAATGGGTCTACTCTAAGTAAGACTAAGGTTGGAGACAAACCTAGGGCACCATACAATACTTCTACCGTTTCACACGTTGCAGCTGCTAAAATATATTTTGAACTGTTGATCACCTATTTTAGGACAGTCATGTTTTCCTAGTATATCTTCAACGAAAAGCATCCTCGTAGTCCTACCTTTTAAACTGGTGGAAGACGAGAAATTTCTGACTAAATCAGGGAGTGGAACCTCTCAGGCCCATGGGCTAAATCTGGCCTGGTTGGGGTCCCAATCCTGCTCTCCAGGGTTTCGGCTGGTCATTTGGTGGTTTCCTGTCGTGTGTGCAGTTTCCCCGCCATGCTAACAGGTGGAAATGCCTCTCCTAAGGCAGGAAGAGCTTTAAGACAAACTGTGCTGGTATTTTGCATATTTTGCCCAGCCCTTTTTGCCTTTCACCCCGCCCCCTTTTGCCTTCAGCAGCGCCCACCGCTGGAATGCAACCCACATGCAGGACCGGTGCAAGGCAGTTTGGTGCCCTAGGCAAGATCAGATATTTAGCGCCCCCGCCTTCCCACTTGAGAGCGCTGTATTTTTTTTTCAAGGCGTTTCTGGCACCCCCCACTTTAGCCCTGTGCCCTAGGCAGCTGCCTAGTTGGCCTAATGGTAGCACCGGCCCTGCCCACATGAGCTTTTCCAAAACAGAATCTGAATCTTGGGCTGAAAGAGGTTGGACAACCCCACATATAGAATAGCTGTTCCCTGTCCGTTACTAGGAGCTCTGAAATTGCTGCAGTGCTGCCCCCTCTGGTGAGCCACCAGCACTGCAGGCCAAAGGCCGCCCTGTGCTATGATGTTGTATTTTTACACTCCAGGGTGACTCCACCCATACAGGCAAAAGTGGCAAGAACCAGAAATGGTCTGATTCATCTAACCCTAGTTACAGGCATATCTCTTATTTTCATTTGTGAAATGGTGGAAAGGATGTCTAAGAGGCTCTGGTCATTGACTTCAGTGTGTGGTCATAATGACGAGAGACAAATTTGTTCCCTTGCTACTAATAAACACTTAAGCCTAGATCTGTGTGTGTTTTGCCAGAAACTCATTCCTCCTGAAGAGCGAAACACGGCAAAAAAATTCCTAAGAAATAATTGAACCTCATGAATTGTACAGAAACAATTATATAACGTCCCCAGCCTGTGGTTCAAAGCCTGGGTAAGTATGCCCGTTGCAACACTGCAGGATGGGCAGGTGCATTTCTTTTTAAGGTCAACCTGAAAAGTCTGAGCAAGAATTACATCTTCAGATAACAGGGACATGGACGGGGCTATTGGGTTTAGAGGCAAAAAGCTTTCTCCTACTGCAAAACAGCGTGCACAAATTCAAATGTGTGTTCTTCCAATGCCCTACTCTTCCCCAAACATTCTGAATTACATATACAGTCATGCCTTGGATTGAGAGCATAATTCGTTCCGGAAACGTGCTTGTAATCCAAAACACTCTTATATCAAAACGAAATCCCCCCCCCAAAAAAAATTTGTACAGAGATTTTTAATTTAAGCCGTACTACAGTACTTGTATTGCAGGACGACGCTTGTATATCAAGTCAAAAAAAATATTAAATAAATATTTAAAAATTTGCTTGTCTTGCAAAACGCTCTCAAACCAAGTTACTTGCAATCCAAGGTATTACTGTATAGCAAAACTTTGCAGTATGATGATTATCCTTCTGTAAGAAAAGTCTTCGGCCATTAACAATGCAAAAGCCTCCATCAGTTCCATGCCTTAAGCAACCCAAAGAACAACAGACAATGCCGCTGCCCAGACAAAGTTCCACCCCCATCTGGAAACCTTTATTCTGTTCAGATAAGTCTGTTCTGTCCTGTTTCTGCATTAACCTGCATATTAAAAAAATCTCTACAAACATCTGCATATAAATTATATTTTTGAGAGATTTTTTTCTTAGTATGACTTTCTAAACATACTTTCTCTCAAAATACATATTTCTAGCATATTTTGATACATTATTTATTTAGTCGGTTGTCGTATTTGTATACCGCTAAGTATAATAAAAATCCTTAAGTTGTTTTGAGCCAGAAAGTGCAAAATCCAGTGGATAAGAAGTTCTGATCTGCACATCAGTCTGGGGATGTGCAGATCAGGTCAGTCCTCATCAGCACTTGCAAAGAGTGCCTTCCTCAAGAATCCCTACTAGTAGCACCTCTTCTTGTAACATCCCAACTCCCATAGTAAGGACCGCTCTCCAAGCTACTGTTGCGTACAGCTGAAGACTCTACGCTACCTTCTGTGTGCACATTTAGTCCAGGGGTGGGGAACCTTTTTCAGCCCGAGGGCCAAATTACAAAATGGGAAAGGTCTCAGGGGGCCACATTCCATCTGTGGGTGTGGCCAAAAGCAGAGTGGGCAGGGCCAGATGCGATTATTATCATTTTAAGGCTTAAAATTTAAGCCAACACAGAAGTAAGCAGGACAAGGCTTCTGCATGCCTACTTGGAAGTAAACAGGACTGGGTCGCTCAGCAGCACTTTCAAATACCATCCCAAATACCAGGCCTCTGTATGTCTACTCACAAGGAAGCAGTTCTCCTGCCTGCAAAACGCACAGCTCAGAATCATTGCAACAGCTCAATTTTCTGCAGGGTATTTAAAGGTTTATTGCCTTTAAATACCCTGCAAAGACAACAGGAGTTCGGAGATAATGGCAAAAGAAGCTTGCTGGCCAGATGTGGGACTGAAAGTAGACAGATGAAAATTCCAGCAGTAAAAAATCAGGCCTAATAGGCCTGGGTAAATAAAAATGTTTTCACCTGGTGCTGAAAGGAAAACAAGCTCAGAGCTAGGCAGAGAGACCTCTCTGCAGAGTGAGTTCCAGAGTTGGGCTCCAACTCCATGACTGAAAAAGTCCTGTCCCTGGTCACTACCGCTGATGGCTGGAGGTCAGAGAGAAGGGCTTTGAAAGATGAACGTACTCTCCAGCGCAGATTCATGCAGGAAGAAGTGGTCTTTGAGGTACATGGGTCCCAAGTCATTTAGTGCTTTAATGGTTACAAGTAGCACGTAAAGTCATGCTGGGTGGGAAACAGACCAACAGCCGGGACAATAATTTTTATTAAATTGGCATGATTGTTCCGTATGCCCAGTCAGCTGCTACAGTTTGAACCATCTGCAGTTTCCAAACAGTCTTCAAAGGCAGCCCCACGTGGACTATACTGGAGCAGCCTAAATAGAACTTTACCAGAGCACAGATAACCATGATCTGCCCGGAAGGGGCTAAAATTGGTGCACCAGCCTAAAATGGTGCTAGATGCTGCAGATGCCACTGGAGCCTCCGATGACAACACCAGATATAATCACACCCCCGGAATGCAAGCCCATCCCTCCAGTGGGAGTGCAACTCCTTCTAGAGCAGGGCTCTCCAACCTTGGGTCCCCAGATGTTGCTGGCCTACAGCTCCCAGCATACCCAGCCAGCATGGCTAATGGCAAGGGATCCTGGGAGCTGTAGTCCAGCAACATCTGGGGACCCAAGGTTGGAGAGCCCTGTTCTAGAGCGTGTTGGTTCCCACTTCCCAGGTCTGATGAACCTCCCACCAACAGGATCTCCATCTTATCTGGACTGAGCAGTTCCTCACCTCCACAGCTTCACCTGAATTTAGGGGAAAGGAGATCAGAGCTACAGCTCACTCCCAGTCTCCAGTGACCTCCCTGGGTGGTTGCATACACAGTAGGTGTTAGATTTCATGGGGAAAGAACAGAGAGGCCCTCAGGCACACCATAGCGCAATTGCTACAAGGCATAGAGCAGGGGTGGAGAACCTCTTTCAGTCCAAGGGCCAAATTCATAGAATAATAGAATAGTAGAGTTGGAAGGGGCCTACAAGGCCATCGAGTCCAACCCCCTGCTCAGTGCAGGAACCCAAGACAAAGTGTCTCTGGCAGACGGCACTCTGAATTCCATTTTGGAGAAGCTTTCTGGGGCCCAAATTCCAGTGCAGGCAGGCTGAAGGCAAACAGGGTAAGTCCACCAGTACCAAACATGCCAGCATAGTTGAACTTAAAGCTCTTGCTGCCAGGAGCTAAGCCTTGGGAGAGGGAGGCATTTTGAGCTTTCAGAAAAGCCTGAAAACCAGTGGACAGGGGAAAGGGGGTGGGGCCTTCTGGGGAGGGGCGGACGGAGATCGAAGGCCAGCCGGATTTGGCCCACAGGCCTGAAGTCCAACACCCCTAATTGAAGGATTAGAGCAGTGTTCTCCAACCTTGGGTCCCCAGATGTTTTTGGCCTACAACTCCCAGCATGCCCCAGCCAGCATGGCTAATGGCAATGGGATTCTGGGAGCTGTAGTCCAGCAATATCTGAGGACCCAAGGTTGGAGAGCCCTGGATTAGAGGAAGCCAGGCTGGAGAGGACCCAATTCAGAGCTGAGCTGGGGAGGAAGAGGAAGGAAAAACCAAGCACGGTTTAACCCTCTTCCCTCTGTGAGGTCTGAGCAGGAGCTCTGGTCCACGTGTCATGTAGAAGTAAAATTTGTCCAGGCTTTAGTTTAAACAGAAAGGCCTGGAAGTCAGACCTTTCCTTCTACCTTACAGAAACATGTCCTGACATGTCAAGAGTCAGACCCTTTCCTTTACCTTCTGTAGAACAACCCTGGGGGCAAATCACCCATCTATTGATTTGCCTAAGCCTCTTTCCTGCTTATGCTAAAAGTACTGTGAGCCAGTATCACCTTGGGATTATCACTTTGGGAAAGACTACTGATTAGCATGATGGCTGGAAGATGGGCAATACCTGATCTTTTGTTTTTGTTTAAATGTCTCCTTTTGAATTGTCTCCCAGTTTCCTGTACTGACTCAATTGTCACCTGACCTACATGATATTATTCAGTATAAATGGAAGTGTCTCCCTTGTGTTCTTGTTGGCATTCCTGACTGCTCAGATGCCATCCGTGAATTCACTAATAAACTTTCCTCTCTAAGAACCTCTTAAAAACACAACGCAGTAGATCAATTTTTCCACAACAATCTTGGTGCCATGACTCGGATCGCTTCAAGGGACTGGACCTGCCTGAAACAGGGAAACACCACTAAACTCCCAGGCGCCAAAACCCAGGTAAGAGACCTTTTGAAATCTCTTTTGGGTTTTTGGTGTGTGTCCTTCTGTTTCTAGCAGACTATCCTTTCCCCCCAACGCGATCTGAACTTTGAGTCCATGAGGTTTTAGAGACGAAAGAAATTTCCTATAGGATTGTATGCATGTCTGTGAAAGTATGATTGCTAGATTTATGAGCTGTTGACCAGGGCTGGGACTAGGCGAAAGCTGAACCTCGTGCCCCAACAGACAGACCCTTTTCCCTTTTCCCAATTTGCCCAGTACCCATGGTTTTACTGTGTGGAAAAGGCACATCTTCCTAAAAATCTCACGGATGAGTATGTATAAGTTGCTGACCAGGTCTGAGACTTAAGCTGAGTCAAGACGCCCTGAACCTGTTCGTGAGGGGAAACCCAATGATCGGCAGTGTTTCAAAAGCAAGTGGGCTCAGTGGAACCTCGTGACCCAGTGACGTGTGACTGTTCATGAATCTGCTGATCAGGACCAGGACTTAAACCACATACTAAACCAGTATGTAGTGGAACCCTGTGTCCCAGTAGAGCAAGTAAATCCCTTTTCCCATTTCCAAGACTCATGAGTCCCATTTGAAGTCATAAGACTGACTGAGCCGACAAAAAGGGATTGTGCCGCAGTTGAAAGACTGAGTGAGCCGATCAAGGTGTTGAGCCGCTGTCTGAGACTCAAATGAGGAACATCCCTCAATAAGTTTGCCCTGGATGAGTGTCCTGTATGAGTGTGAGGAATAGGGGGTGCAAGATCAAAGGAGATCCCCCCCCAAGGGAATGCTAGCATGTTATAGGTACACACCTTATGGCCATAGGTAGGTGTGTAAATTTCTCGAGAAATGGAATGTCATGACAAAGGATGATCCTAGTAAACAGTTCCCACTGGGAGGAAAGTTTGACTTGGACAGGATAGTGCACTTAAGGGGAGCGCTCGAGTCATGAGGAAGTAAGGTACCTCAGACTCAATGGGAAGTGTATTTTAATTGGTATGAAGAAGCTTCAAAATGCATGCATGAATCCAAGCTTAAAAGCTTGAAAGATTCAAATATATATATTAAAAGATCAACTAAAAATTTAAGCAGGCCTGCAGCCAACCACCACCATTGGCTCCTATATCCATTGCTAGCGAAGAAAAATGATTTTTTTTTGGAAGAAAAAGCAAGATCCTGTAAACGATTATCCTTACCCACCCCTACATTAGAAGACCCCAAAATGAGGATGAAAGTAGAAGGTTTTCGCATGATGATGCTGAAACTACCCCAGTGGCCACTCCTTCACCCTAACCCACCTCTGCCTAGCCAGAAAGAGCAGTTAACAGAAGGAACTAGATGCCCAGAAAAATTAACCCAGAAGCAACCACCTTGCCTGGCTCTGTTCCTTCTCAAAGACTGTTAGTCACCCCAAATTATGGGTCAGTCACCCTGGCTCCACTAAGTAAGAGGTACCTGCAAGAGATAAGACTCTAGTGGCTGTCCATGACCCATAGACACCAAGAGATTTAAGGAATATAGTAAAATAATTTCCTAACTTGTGAGAAGAACCAGTCAAATTCAAGGAAGAATTTGAGACTGTAATTATTTATAACCCTACCTAGATAGACTTAAATCAATTACTTAAGGCTTGTTCTGCCAACAGTAGTCTTAAGAAGAAGAAAAAAAGAAAGAAAAAAAAAAAAGAAATGGCCAGTAACTGATACAAAGTTTAATGATCCTATTAAATTGATAGAGATGCAAATGAAATTACTTGATGCGCTTCTATGAGAAATCAGAGTCAAAGCAAAGAAGTTAAATGTTCTACAAATAGAAGGCTTCAGCAATGAAATATTCTAGAGATGCCCTTACTACAGTAGTGAAACCTAAAACTGACTAGATCAAGATTAATGCCTGTAAATAAAAGAAGTATTTTTGAGAGAGTCTGAGTATTGAGAATGCAGGTTTTCTGAGCATAAACAAAGTGTTAGTGCCTTTTGAGAATTGAACTGTGTTAGCTTTAAAAGGTCAGAAAGAGTCTGCCCCTGATCAAGGCAGGCTTTTTCTCTGAGACTACAGCTGATGCAGGATAAGCTCAAAAAGAAATGGTTAACTATTTTTCACAGAAGATTCAAGAGCTTCACCAATGAGTGGAGCCAAAAGGTTTTTGAAAAAAAAAAAGGGAAATAAAACCCTCTCTGCCCAAGTTATGCAGGCAAAAGAAAGTTGTAAAAGATGTGATAAGAAGTAAAGATTTTGAAAAAAGCTATTTGAAAGAAAGTTGTGTTAAGCAGTGTCAAAAACATAAACAAAAAAGAGAATGCGTATCTTTAAATATATATATATATTAAGAAGTACTCCAAAGAACCCTGTGTTGTGTTAAAGAAAAACAACAACAATAACAAAAACGTTTGTGAGCTTTTTGTGCAAAGAGTTCCTGAGCATAAGCAAAGTTTTGGTGCCTTTTGGGAGTCTCCACCAGTCCTGTGTTTAGTGAAGAGAGAGAGTGTGCTCGCTCCTAACCAAAGCACACACTTCCTCAGATCTGAACTAGAGGCGAGAAGTCCCAAAATGAGAAGAAAAAAATATTTGTTATAGCTGCTAGAAAAAATCAAACAAAATATTTAAAAAATGGCAGCAACACTTATGAGTGTTTGTGGCTGCATTCAAGTTTTGCCTTTAAGTTTTAGTGCCCAGTATTGTTAGAGTGGGCTTCCCTGAATTTTACCCCTCCCCTCTTTAACACAATCCATGCTTAGTTGGTTTTTTTGCCAAAGGCAAACCAACAAGGCATCATTGGTTAATTTGGGCAGTTTAATTTCAGAATTTATGCTTGGCTAGTAGGTTTATGGCAAGCTAGCAGAAAACTTTTGTTAAATACTATTTGGGTGCAACATAGCACAGTAGCACCAAGATACTAAAAGAATTGCAATTCCTGTTTCACTTTATTGTTATTAGGCTGGTTTTCAAGAAAAGTGTTCTCGTTTAAATTACACAAGTGCTCCCTTTGTGGCTCATGCTGGCTCAGCTTGTCTGAGCGTGGGGGGGTTGGACTCGATGGCCTTGTAGGCCCCTTCCAACTCTATATGAATCCCATCACAGTTGCCACTGCATTTTAAAAATTGCATCTTCTAATTGCTAATAGTTTTGGCATCCCAGTATTTTTAAACCTTTGGTTGCATAAGTGCCTTTTGGCTTTGTTGTGTTTTAAAAGGTAGCATTTGGTTAGTTTTCTAAAGCTTGGTTTACCTTGCTAAAGATTTTTATTGTTAACCCCTCCAGATTTCCTGGCAAAAGACAGGCAAGCCTAATTTTAAAAGGTCAATTCTTCCTGCATTTCTCCCCCTTGCCAGACTTTATAGCAATGTCACACCTAAATTGCAAAATCTTGCTGCTATCCAGAATTTGACCCCAGAAAATGGGGGGGGGGGAGAGGGACATGGAAATTTGGCAAATTGCTTTCTCTCTAAAGACTCTATGGCATCATTCGGACGGCCGCCTAGTGATGCCCAGAGTTCTTTTCCCTAAATTACTCACATGCTCCATAGACTTGTCGCATGTGAGCAAAGGGGGGATCATTGAATTGTTAACAAAGATTGGTTTGGATTAAATTTTACATCTGCAGCAACTCAGATGTGCCCAATGTGCGGTATGCCAGGCTCATAACAGTGGTAAGCCTGTAAAAAAATAAATAAAAAAATAAAAAATAAAAAACCAAAATGAGCATGCACCCCACACCCTGGGGGCCTTTTGTAAATATACAAATTGATTTTATTGAAATGCCCAAGTGTTGTTCCTATCAATATGTTCTTGTAGTTATTTGTATGTATTCTAAATGGGTTGAAGCATACCCTTGCGTGAAGGCTGACACCACAACAGTAAGCAAAAAAATTGCTAAAAGAATTGATCCCCAGATTCAGAATACCTTGCTCCATAAACAGTGACAGGAGATCACATTTTACTGGACAGGTGGTAAGAGAAGTGTGCAGGACATTACAAGTCCAGCAACATTTCCATTGCCTGTATCATCCACAATCTGCGGGAGCTATAGAAAGACATAATAGAATACTGAAAAGCAAACTGGCTAGAATATGTGCAGAGACAAGACAAAAATGGCTAGATGCACTGCCCATAGCCCTCATGAGTATGAGATCTACAGCAAATCAAGTAACTGGACTTGACCCCTCATGGGATATTAATGAGACACCAATCTAGACCTAGCCAGACATATACACCTGCTTGATGATACAATTCAAAATTACTGCAAGGCCCTAATGAGATGTGTGAAGACTTTTTATTCACAGATAGAGGTGGCTCAGTACCAGCCCAGCACTGAAGGACACTCTATTGAACCAAGTGACTGGATTCGTATTAAGATACTTCAAAGTTGTGAAGTGCCAAGGACTCCAGACGTGGATCCAAGCCTCCCAACATCTCCACCTGCGATGAGAATGAGGACACAATAACTCCTCCACCAATTCAGGGTGAAATGTGCTAGTAACCTCTTCCCCTGAAACAGAAGAATTTGTGCCAGGACATCAATATCATCTCAGACCTCGGACGGGACGACCATCAAAGACAACACCCAGAGGATCGGACGAGAAGAACTGATGTCATCATTTTAGAAGAACACCACCTCAGCCTGAGCCAGGAGCCTTACTTATCAGCCCTTTAGCACATCAAAGTCAGAACAAGAAGAAACACCTGTAGTTGTGCTCTTGTTAGTGACTGGTGGTTCTTTTGCCTTAATTGATATATATATTAATATTTGAAACAATATGGCCAAATGGAGTATGGTTATATTCTTAGAGCTCATAGTCCTCATCCAATCTGCCTTCCAAGAAAATACTTACATTCAGCTTTCTTTAAAGTTTGCACAAAGATTTAATGCTACCAACTGCTAGGGGTATGTAGCCACATGCCAGTACATTCCCAGGGAGGAGTTCCCATGTGGCCAGTGCCCATTACACTAGTAAACTTGACCTTCACCAACAGACCCTTGTACTCTAAAGGGTCCAGTTGTTGCAAGTTGTTCCTACATTGGGGGAATGGTGTTTTACATGCAACAAAACACAAAATCAGCCCTCCACATTTGTAGGACAAAGTCAATGTAAGCATTATTTTACCCCTCACAGAGATTGGAGAAATAACCATACTGCCAAACCCATATTCTGCACCAATTATGGAAATTAGTTCTCCCAAAGTAATCAAACTATGGGCAATTCTCTTAAATGTAGTACCTGGAAGAGTTTTAATGATAAACTGTGGGACTGTACCCTTACAGGGAAAGGGCAGTGTTTTCGCAATGCCACAATGTAAAATAGTACTGCCAAAGATGACATTAGACATGGTGTTTGCCTCAAAAGGTAGAATATGCGCCTTGATTGGTCAAGAGTGTTGTGTGTTTATTCCTGATAATTACAATCAGAAAAGATACTTAAATTGCTTTTGTTGCCCCTGATAAAAGCGTGAAAATATGGTCTTGGCTAACAAGCTAGATACCAAACCTAGGAAGTTGGGGTAGAGCAATTGTTCATGGATTAATAACCCTATTGCTTGTATTTGTTGGGTTTTATATATTATTGTTGTTAAGCAAGTGTTGTTTTACTACATGCAGCAGAAGCAAAAGCTCTGTATTGACTCAGAAAGAAAAAAAAATAATGATGCTTGAAAGGATTGATCAAGGGAAAGAAAAGGAAAAGGAAGCATTAGATGCTGAATGGAACCGCTTACAGAATATTTGCATAGAATAAGTTACAAGTGTTAGTTGTGCTATAAAAGCACAAAATGGGGGAATGTAGAAGTAAAATTTGTCCAGGCTTTAGTTTAAACAGAAAGGCCTGGAAGTCAGACCTTTCCTTCTACCTTACAGAAACATGTCCTGACATGTCAAGAGTCAGACCCTTTCCTTTACCTTCTGTAGAACAACCCTGGGGGCAAATCACCCATCTATTGATTTGCCTAAGCCTCTTTCCTGCTTATGCTAAAAGTACTGTGAGCCAGTATCACCTTGGGATTATCACTTTGGGAAAGACTACTGATTAGCATGATGGCTGGAAGATGGGCAATACCTGATCTTTTGTTTTTGTTTAAATGTCTCCTTTTGAATTGTCTCTCAGTTTCCTGTACTGACTCAATTGTCACCTGACCTACATGATATTATTCAGTATAAATGGAAGTGTCTCCCTTGTGTTCTTGTTGGCATTCCTGACTGCTCAGATGCCATCCGTGAATTCACTAATAAACTTTCCTCTCTAAGAACCTCTTAAAAACACAACGCAGTAGATCAATTTTTCCACAACAGTCATCTGGTCCCTACTATGTCCTGCTGCAATTCCCTCAAACGGGCAATGCAGAGAATTGCACTAAAGTTCCCCATAACTGTTCCTGATCTCTCGATCTCTCTCTCTCTCTCTGCTGTCTTGGCTATAATGAAGACCCAGAGTCTACAAGGGAGTGGAGCGGGGGGGAGGCAGAGGACTGGATTTTATGTGTCTAAACAGTGTTCTACCTTGTACCAGTTCCCGGGCGATAAGTGGGGCAGTTCAGCCAGAGTTTGCCTCAGCTCACTGGCATGCAGGTAACAGCCTCTCTTGCCTCCCATTCACATTCTTTCCCTGTGCTTCAACTTCTAAAAAATCACAGGCTCGAGAGAAAGAAGCGGGAGGTTTCTCTCCACTTTGTCTTTCTATATTTATTTATTTATTTATTTAATACATTTTTTTTATACCGCCCAATAGCCGAAGCTCCCTGTGCGGTTTACAGCAGTTAAAATAATAAAATACAATATAAAATATAAAATTTAAAGCCACAGATTAAAAACAAAACAGCAGAGCTAGCAGCAGCGGTTACAATAACGGAATTAAAAACAATTACAAGATTAAAATGATTGAGATGATTAAAATGCCTGGGAGAACAGAAAGGTCTTCACCGGGCGCCGGAAAGAATACAAAGTATGGGGAGTGTGTGTGTGTGTGTACCAAAGACAAACTTTTACATTGTTAAGCAGTCCCTTGAAAAAGGATGATAAATTTGACCAGGGTTATTAAAGATACTTAACCATTATTATGATGCTTGCTTGCCTGCTTGCTTGCTTGCTTGCTTTCAAGGATCTATAGGTAGTATCCAACAGGGCTGTTGTGCAAGCAGCCCTTTCTACTAATTCCATTACACAAGCACCCTCACTTATACAATGGAGATTTAACGCTTCCTATAGGAAGCCCCCCAAAAAAGAGTGGAAACGTTCATTTCTGGATCGGGACAGGTTGGCGGAGCTCCCTTATGCAAGCTCCACTGACCTGCCCTGTTCCAGAAACGAGTGTTTCCGCTCGTTTCCAGTCGCTCCAGGAAGTCCTAACTCTCCGTCAGTCTCGCTTGTGGAACAAAATCAGCGGGAAGCACAACAGAATCAGCGGCAGCACCGTGACCCAGTTGGATACTTCCCCATGAGCTGCTTTTTGACTCAAAATCTCCAAATTGACATACAAACATAAAAACAACCAAATTTCAAACCAATAACAATTCAAACATTACAATAATAAAAATACACACACACACACACACCAAAACCCCCCCACCAATTTTCAGTAATGGCACATCTCCAAGCAGCGACAATGACTAACGAAGCAGGAATCAATAAAACCAGTAAAACCAATAATACAGCAGAATGAAATCAGTTTAAATTCTTGATAAACAAGAATGTCTTAACCTAGAACTGAAAGGACCATTAGGTAGGAGTCTCACATCTATCTCGGTGTGTGCAAAAGAAAGGGTGCCACCACTGAGAAGGCCCATTTCCTGGTTGCCACCCATCTCACCTCTGAAGGCAGGGGCAAATGGAGGAGAATCCATGAAGCTGATCTTAAAGATGGGGCAGGTTTATATGAGAGAAGGGCTCTGACCATTTTTCAGCAAATGCCTTCTCCTTTAAAATATGGGATTTCCCCTCAGATCCACCTGAACTGGATTCTGCCCCAGGTTTTGCAGTTCCCTGCTTCCTCAATGGTAACCAGAAACTGGCATAGCAGAACGCAGTTGGATTTCAAAGGAGTTTTGGAATTTACAGCCTGAGAGTGATTATTAAGGTTATTAATCACTTTCCTATTTATCAAAAGAGTTAAAGTGATGTGCAAGCAAAATTTTAAAAGTATATTCATTGTGAGGTGTTAGGGAAGATTATTTCTCTCTCTCTCTCTCTCTCTCAATTTATTTATTTATTGCATTTTAGATCCTGCCTTTTCCCTCCAAGGAGCCCAAGGTAGCGTGCAGTCTCCTCTTCGTCCTCCTCCCCATTTAATCCTCATTTCCAGTGATCAAGAGGCAAGCTCCCAACTGCCGGTTCCTTTCCAGCAACCAGGAACTAGTGCTTGGGTTTTGACTACAAGCCCTCTACCCCCAAACACACAATACAATCACAAAGTACTGCCTAGGCTTTGGCCCTCGCCCTCCATCCAGAACAGCCACAATCCCTCGCTCGCATCCTAGGACAAAACATAAACTAAGCACTGCACCCTGAGCCGGACCTCGCTCACATCTCGGAACAAAACACAAACTTTTGGATCTCTTGGCCCCTCACTCTCAAGTTGCCCCACTGCTTAGAAACAGAAAAGGAAAGCTCCTGACACACTCCTCGCCCCAACTGCTACATGCTCCCCAGTGAGGATCTTCCGGATCTGCCACTTTGCTGCCTGATCTTAAAGATCCCCCCTCCCCCCCGCTTTGCTGCCCGTGCTTCTCCACCAATCCGTTATGACAGATAATCTGGGCATTGGATTCCCTTCAAGGTGAGAAGATAACCCCACCCTATTGCAAAAGGTCTGGGATCTTTGGTTGGAGTAAAAACACGCACAGTTGGGTGAAGTATGCGCCTTGCCCTTTAACACTAAACATAGTCTTGACAAACTAACACTGAACTTGAGACACAACACATTTAGAAGGAAAGAAGAGCTGTCTATTTAAGAACTATGGAGCAGGTAGGGTGTCTTCGTTCTTGGTCTTACAATGTTTTATAAAATCATTCAGGCAGCAAAATATAGTACCAACTGCATCTCTAATCATATGCTATAATCTAGATAGAAAAAGGCCTGTGGCTCACGCTGGCTCAGCTTGTCTGAGTGTGGAAAGCTAAGCAGGGTCGGGCCTGGTTATTACTTGGATGGGAGACCCCTCCTCTAGTTTCTTGCATTGAGCAGCGGGTTGGACTCCATGGCCTTGTAGACTCCTTCCAACTCTATGATCCTATGAATCCTTTGTAAAAATGTCCCTGTAAACATGCTTTCTCTCACTGAACCTGGACCTTCTGCGTGCAAAGGCCTGTGGCTCACGCTGGCTCGGCTTGTCTGAGCGTGGAAAGCCAAGCAGGGTCAGGCCTGGTTATTACTTGGATGGGAGACCCCTCCTCTAGTTTCCTGCGTTGAGCAGGGGGTTGGACTCGATGGCCTTGTGGGCCCCTTCCAACTCTGTTATCCTAAAGCGTGTGCTCTACCACTGGGCTACAGCGTCTCTGCCTTTAAATCTGATTTTATTATTGTGAGCCACTCAGAGGACCGTTATGGCTGAAAATCAGTACACAAATATTGTAAAAGAAGGGCACAGTCCTATGGGTTGTGCCCTCAATGCTTGTAAGCCCCTGCCTGTGGCTTACGTTGGCTCAGCTTGTCTGAGTGTGGAAAGCTAAGGAGGGTCAGGCCTGGTTATTACTTGGATGGGAGACCCCCTCCTCTAGTTTCCTGCATTGAGCAGGGGGTTGGACTCGATGGCCTTGTAGGCCCCTTCCAACTCTATGATCTATGAAATCTATGAACTCAGAGGCTTATGAGCATCCTGTGAGAGCAGGAGGAGCAGCGGAGGTGATCTCTGCCTTCCCACTCTTCCTCCTCTGCATTTTAGCTAGACAGCCCTTTTCGGCCATCTGGCTGGGAAGCCTCGTAGGGAGCGGGGGAGCAGGCTGCAGAAGACACAGCCTCCCTTCCCCGCCCAAAGGAGCGCCCCCTTTACCCCCTCTCCGAGATCGATTTCCCAGCCTCGGAGAGGCAGCCGGTGTGGTTTTTTCCATGCCGGCTGCGAGGGGGCGGGGGAATCGGAGCACAGATTCCCAACTCCAAGGTCGGAGCTCTTGTTTCTGACCTCTGGTCTGGGAATCCAAGGTATCTTATGACACACACACACACAATGTCTAGGGGCCATGGGATTCATCTCTAAAGGAATTTTAAAAGCCCATCAGAAACTGGGGGGGGGGGCGGGGTTTACAAACATAAATTTGTCCAAATCTGTTCTCTGATTCTCATGCTATAGAACAACCTAAAGCTAGAACACTTACTTCAGAAATGGCGTGTTGGGCTAAAGGCAAAATGAAAAGCTGAACATTTCAAGATTTTGTGTTTTACACCCACTTTCCGCCACCCCCACCCCCACCCATCCTGAAAAATCTCTAAATCCAACAGCATCCAGTTCTAAGAAAATGTATACATTAGGAAACAGAAATTGGAATTATTATTCATTTATGGGGGGGGGGGAATTCATAGGATCATCGAGTTGGAAGGGGTCTACAGGGCCATCGAGTCCAACCCCCCTGTTCAATGCAGGAAACTAGATAATCTCTAATGACAACAGGAGCCTTTCATTAGTTTGTTTGCAGAATGAATGCATGGGAAAACAAAGTAGTTCACCTCTGATGCCAGCCAAACACACATTTCCTTATGCAGCGCATCAGCATCTACAGCGTTTAGTCATTCTCCGGGGCCAACTTGGTTCTCTAGTCAATAATCCATGCCTGCACAATCCTACCCCTTCAAGGGTGCCCAGATGCTAGCATAACATTGTCATGACCTCCAGTAAGGTATTCACTGGTGCAGAGCAGATAAGCGCATTGATTGAGGAGCTAAGAAATAAATGTGCTTCCTGTAATGTCCCCCATTGAAGAGTTCCATTGCTTCTTTTCCTTAGAACTATAAATGTGAGATCAAATTTGGTACAGAACGCGGCGGCTCACCTGATTAAGGGCAGCCGCCGGCGTGATCACATCACGCCAGTGCTTAATGAGTTGCACTGGCTACCAGTTGCTTGCCGAGCCGAATTCAAGGTGTTGGTTTTTACCTTTAAAACCCTACACGGCTCCGGCCCAGTTTATCTCAAGGAGCGCCTCCAGCAACATCAAAAGTAGGCTGCTCAACAAGATCTGCCACGGACGGCCTTCTCCTTATCCCATCAGCCAGAGCGGCCAGGCTGGTGGGGACTAGGAAGAGGGCCTTCTCTGTGGCGGCCCCCACATTATGGAACTCCCTCCCTAGTGACCTTCGCCATGCCCCCTCCGTGATGAGCTTCCGCCGTGCATTAAAAACATGGCTGTTCAGGTGGGAATATGGGGTGGGTTAGGTTTTTAAAAGAATTTTTTATATTGTTTTAATTATTATATTTTATTGTATTGTTTTATTGTATTTTAATTGTACATCACCCAGGGTGGCCGGGTGGCCGGCCAGATAGGCGATTAATAAATATAAGAAATAAATAAATAAATAAATTGGATAGGACCACTGAGGGGCAGAAAAACTTGCCAGATTGGGCCTGTAGGCCCCCAACTGGCCATCTCTGTTCTGGCCTTCTGTTTGGGCTGGAGCAACTGAGACAGCCCCATTGGACTGAACCGCTCACTTATCTTTCATCCCTTGGGGTAAAACTTGTACAGCAACTGTGTTGTACAGTAACTTGTACGGCTCCCGTAACGCCCTCTTCTTCTGCACCCCACAGCAGGCCTCTTCAGGTATTTGGCTTCGGAGAGGAATACTCTGAATCTGATGATACCCCTGCTAAAAGGCCTGCTCCCTAAAGGAATCTTCTCTCATTCTGGACTGTGTCTTTCTCAGCAATCCTTTCTCAACTATTCTCAACTAGGCTGGTAATAGATTTCATAGATAGATTTCATAGATCATAGATTTGGAAGGAGCCTACAAGGCTATCGAGTCCAACCCCCTGCTCAATGCAGGAAACTAGAGGAGGGGTCTCCCATCCAAGGAATAACCAGGCCTGGCCCTGCTTAGCTTTCCACGCTCAGACAAGCTGAGCCAGCGTGAGCCACACGTTCTACCATGGCAAAGCAAATTTGCACAACAGTTCTTTCCAGCTGAATTCATCTCAGATCCAGACCATGCTGCTACTACAGAACTTGTGAGCCAATGGATCCAGTCTGCGGCAATTACTCCGTGAACACAGAGGCTGGGAATTACTACTGAGCTGACTGTGTTTGTGATTGCTCAGTGCACACATCTCTATATCTCGATACGGAGATCAAGCAAAAGTAGAAACATTTTCCAGTTCACTTTTAAGCTTAATTCATTTTTGCGTTGTTCCGTCTTGAAAGGAAGGTCGCATCAGGAAATACCCTTCTTGGTAGCTGCTAAGTGCTCTTAGATCCTAAACTAGGAGTTTTCATATTGTGTTCTGGAGGGAACCTGCTGTTCCTCAAAAGCTTCTAAAATATTGAGTTTGAAAGCCACTGCCCCAACCGAAGACTGAATCATAGTCGGGGTTCCATTCAAACCAAAATGGGAACAGTGTGGATTCCCCATCTACCAGTGAATCCAGGGAGTTGCCCAGCAGGACAAGGAGCAAGCTGCAGGCCAAGGTTGTTGAGACAGCAAGCAGTTAGAGCTGGAGCTTAACAGAGTGAGACAAAGAGCTGGTTAGAAAAGCTGTTCCACCAGCAACTCTCAGGCCGCAAATGAAAGGTTGTATAGCTGCCCTTTCTGCCTCACCCCTTCCAAGCATATCAACAGGGCCCGGATCTGGATGCTACTTGGGTTCACAATTCCTCCTCCCGATGGATGGTCTCTTGCTGCCAGGTATGTGCTGAACCTTCTGGTCTGGACTTTGGCTCAAACACATCACTGTCTCTGCTTGTGAGATTCTGGAAGTGATTAGGGGGTGTCTGATACTTGTAGGCATGGCCAGTTGGGGTGCATTGGTTCCCCTAGTTCTGCAGACTCCCTGGGTGGAGCGTCTTCTAGGACTGGTATCCCCAACAGAGTGCGTTGGCTCCTCCTGACCTCTGTAACTACTGTGGCCTGTGGTGGAGTTCTCCTCCACATCTAAGACTGTGGCAACCACACTGCTGTGCAAAGAGACCCTGCTGATTCAGCCTTCTTCTCCAAGGATTGCCCTTTTTGGTCAGACTCTGATCGGTGGAACACGACAGTATATACATATTGTGCGTCAGTAGGGATGGGCGAACGAGTGATGTTCTAGGATTCTCTGAACATCGTCATGCCACTTGTCCATGCCCAGTTCCCGCTCGCGATCGGTGGTCGCTCGGCTCTGCACAAATGGGAAAGTTGCACAAATCAAGCAGCAATCGAATGGGAGATTTGCGCATGTCTCCCCGGATCTGCACAGATCTATTCCATACGCTACAGCGGGCCTGATTCAGACTACTGAGGAAATTTGCGCAAATTAGGAAATTTGTGCAAATTGAACTGGGAACCGGGAACGAGATGAACGTGAGCACAATGTTCGACAATTTGCAAACATTTTCGGCAGACACATGCTCTCGTTTGGAGCTTTGAATGGGGTATCCTCACACGTTTTGTGGGCAAAAACGAAATTCTCATATATCTAGCGTGAATGGCCTGGCATTACTCGTCTCTAGTTTTGGCCAACCAGTATTCCTTTCAATGGGCAGGAACTTCACTGCTGTCTGCCCTCTGAGAATTCCTGGCAGCCCCATCCATCCAATGCTTCCTTTGTATCAGAGCCACTGTATTTAATTAGCTGCCTGCGAGCTTTGGCTCAGAGTGGAGTCTGTGGTGCCAAGATGGGATGGAAGCTGAGCAGGTCAATAAACACGATTACCAGCTCCATCCTCCAGGGCTCTGCCTCTTTCCCTCTCCAGTGAAATATCCTCAACGTCTAATGGACATATTCAGTAGCCCAGCCTTTAATTCAGCCAAAAAGTAGGAAGGATGTGTGGGAGGTTGGCCCAGCAGCTGTTGCATAGCTAAGGCTGGGTGGTGATAGTTACTTTGCCCTGGACACAGTACAAAATTGGTATTAACAGCCATGTCTCATATTCAGAGCTATTAACTAAACATAACAAGCCATAAACACAAGTGTTGGCTGTACAAGGAAGGTCAAGTTGGCCCCAGTCAAGGTCCAGAGGACCAAGGCCTGCTGGATAGTCTGTCATACCACCACTGTTATGACCCCAAAGTCCAGCAGTGACCTGGACACAGACTTGGAGGCTGAGGAACTAATGGTGCCAACAGAGGAGGCACTGGACCTGAGCACCACTGTGGAACCAGAGACTCCTGAATTGCTGTAGATCCCTGAGCCCGAGAGCCTCAAGCCTGGAGTCCCCTGGACCAACATCTGTGCCCCCTTGAGCCTAGCTCCAGCACTGGAACAGCAACCCCATCTCCAAGAGCATCCCAGTCCACGGAGCCAATGCGCCAATACCAGCAGCGCGCCTGGCATGAGCTCTTGGAGGGACATGGGAGTGCTAGGCTACAGGCCAGAGGCCTGTCCCTTTAAGCCTTAAAGTTTAAGGTGTTCCACTTTGTAGGAAGGGGTGGAGTCTGAGGAGGGGTTTGTGGACTACAGCATAAAAAGCGTCAGCCTGCTCTCAGAACTTGTTGGAGCAAGTCGCTCACTGGGAGCTCTCCTAGGTGCTGCAGCAACTGGCCTGCCTTGCGCCTTGCTGCCCTGCGGGCTCCTTCTTCAGACCAGAACACAACAAACACCTAGCAAGAACCTAACATAAGGCTAACCAAGAGAGAAAGGACAAGCGAGTGTGACTACATGGCCACAGTGATGGGGGCACTTCCTTTCCTACCATGAAGCCTTGATGCATCAGGGCGTATGGGCAGTGGGTATTTATTTATTTATTTTATTTATCTTTTATATTTATATCCTGCCTTCTTTCCTGCAAGGAACCCTAGGCAGCTTACATAATCCTCCTCCTGCTCTTCCTGCTCTTCCTCCTCCTCTCCATTTTATTCTCACAACAACCCTGTGATGTAAGTTAAGTTGAGAGTCAGTGACTGGCCCAAAGTCACCCAGTGAGCTTCATGGCCGAGAGAGGACTAGAACCTGGATCTCCCGAGTCCCAGTCCAACACTCTCGCCACTACGCTGCACTGGCTCTCGGTGTGTTCTCTCAGTGGGTAGGGTTCCAGCCAAGGCTGTAGCCACTATTTATACGCCAGTCAACCACCAGCCAAGGAGACCATTCCAGAACTTTCCAGCAGCCCAGAAAGCATGGAGGACGACTCCAGAAGGCTGGAATTGGCAGTGAGCCACAGATGTCAGGCTAGCTATTCCCAACTCGCCGTGGAAGGCCCCAAGCAGGCCATAGTTAATAGGTTGTGAGTCACATGACATGCAGGCCTACACTGGATAAGAGTCAGGCCTTGGCCAAGCTCTGGGACAGGCCACAACCAAGGGCCCAGATTGCTGATTGATTTGATTGATAATAGCACTCAAAGTGGCTAACAGTTACAAAACCGAGATTAAAATAAACATAGTTGAAACAATCATAAAAAGCAAAAAGATTAAAAGCGCCATTAAAGACCACAACGATAAAAGAAATAAAAACAGCACCCAACCCAACAGAACCCACTTCAGCAACACACCCGCTTACATACCAAAAGCCAGCTTGATTGGAAATGCCTTTGCTTGCTGGCGGAAAGACAACAGAGAGGGAGCCAAGCTAGCCTCCCTCATCGGGGAGTTCCAGAGCCTGGGAGCAGCCACCAAGAAGGCTCTCTCTCAGGTCCCCACCAAACATGCCTCCAATGGCAGTGGGACCAAGAGAAGGGTCTTCCTGGAAGTTCTTAAAACCTGGGCTGGCTCATACAGGACAAGGCATGCTAGCCTGGTCTAAATTTAGATTGAGCTCTAAAGGGCCAGAGGCAGATGATGTGGTCAAAGATGGTCAGGTTCTGGAGCGGAGTCAAAGGGCCAAGGGCAGAGGACATGATCCATTATGGCCTGGCTGTCAGGTTCCAGAACAAGAAGACAAGGGAGTAAGAGGCAAGGCTCTGGAATCTGTGCAGCTACTTAGTAGGACAAGTTGCTCATACTGAGGAGTTGATTGGATCCAAGAGCCTTCTAGGGCCTGGTAAGTTCTAATTGGCTTATGGGGTCAGCTGACAATAGCCAGGCTGGTCCCGATGCCTAGAGGGTGCCCTTGATCCACAAAGCCTGATCTGCCTGGTTCGCTCAGGGAATAAAGTGCTGGGGACTGGCTGATTGACACAACTCTAGACTGCCTTAAAGTGAATCACTTCTAGGAGCGAACACAGCAGCAGGTGCGGTGGATACCTTGAAAACTGGCTGCCAGCCATGCCTTGTCTGGTCTGGTTTGAAAAAGCCATCCGAGCCAAAGGTTCTGTTACAAATTGAAGTATTTTATCATCAGCACAGCACAAGAAACGTCTTGAAGCATTTCCAGTTGCTCCATTTAAATCTGGCCAAGATGATCTCCGGTTCGACGGACCAGCTCAGCAATCTCTTGAGTCTTTTCCTCGAGCTGATGCACTTCGACGTACTAAGTGAGGGCCATAATTTCAGGAAAAAGGAGGGAGAAAAAGAAGCAAATTGATAGTAGCATGAGTCACACAAACCAAAGCAAAAGCACAGATGCTCCATTTTTTTTGAGCCATCTGAGTTCCCCGCCCCCCGTTCTGCTTCTCATCCTGCTGGGGTTGTTATTTTTCTTGCTAGGCTACAGGTTCCAGCTAAAACAAGAAGAGACCTGCTGGATCACCCCAAAGGCCCATCTAATTCCAGCATCCTGTTTCCCACAGTGGCCAACCAGACGCATATAAGGGAAGCCCGCGAGCAGGTCATGAGCACAACAGCACCGCCCTGCTCATGTTACCAAGCAACTGGTGTGCAGAATTGTGTTCCCCCTGATCCTGGTGGTCACATATAGCCATCATGGTGAATATCCATGGATAGACCTCTGCTCCTCCATGGATTTGTCTAATCCCCTTTTAAAGCCATCTATGCTGATGGCCATCAACGCACTTTACCTATTTATCTATTTAATACATTTTTATACCGCCCAATAGCCGAAGCTCTCTTGGCGGTTTACAACAATTAAAACCATACAATACAATACAATACAATACAATTTCTACCTATGCACTGCATGGAGGAGTAATGTGTTTTCTTGTCTGTCTTGTATCTCCCACCATTCAGCATCAGTGGATGACCCAAAGTTCTAGAATTAGGACGGAGAGAGAAAAACTTCTCTCCCTATCCACTTTCTCTGCATCACACTTGATTTTAAAGACCTCTCTCATGTCGTCCCCTTACTCGTCTGATTTCCAAACTAAATAGCCCCAAACATTATAACTTTTCCTTGAGGCTATGCTGAACTTTTCTCAGGCCTTAGCAAGGGGCAGGCTCCAGGAAGTTGAAGTTCTGGGACCCCAGATGAGACACCTGGATGTCAGTCCAAGTGGGCCAGAAGCAAATGCATGGTCCAAAACAGGCAGGGGTCAAGTTCCAAGGAACTAGGAAGCAACCAGAGGGAAGACTAGAGCAGAAGCTTAGGTAGTGTCTTCTCACCAGAGTTGATTGGTTGTAGTCTGATCAGTGAGCTCAGGTGCTAAGGCTTTTATAGGAGTAGGTGGGCAGGGATTGGTCCTTCGGGGCAGCTGATTGAGTATTCAGGCCCTGAAGCCTAAATGGCACCCACAAACCACAGAGCTCAGTCTACCAGGTGAACAGAGCATTAGAGGCTCAGGATGGAAAGTGCCGCAGCCCGACCACACTGATTCAAGAGAGTGAGAGTGGCTGCCATGGGTGACGTGACAAAGGACAAGTAAAAGAGGGCTGCCACCATGGGCGGCGTGGCAAAGGACAAGTAAAAGAGGGCTGCCATGGGCAGAGTGGCAAAGGACAAGTAACCTGCCTGAAAGACTGAGTTCAGGGCAGAGGTGGGGTCTGAGCCCCAACACATTAAACAACTCCTTTGAACCCACTGTTTTCAGCACCAACAGAAACCAATTTCACACCAATCCCAGCTGCCAGTATGTTAATTTAAAAAAAAAAAAGTAGAAGGGGAAAGGCACCATGGCAGGCACCAAGAAAGGTGTCTGCATTGGTGCCCTTGGGCACCACATTGCCTACCCCTGCATTAGCTTGAGGTTCCTGTCCTTAATGGTTATTAACGACTGCTAATGGATCAACCAGTGGTGGTGAATCCACAGCTCTGGATTCACCAATTCAGTATTTACCTGGAATAGCTTGATTTGATAGCAGCTCAGCAGTCGGAGAGGAACTTGCAGGTTCCAGAGTCCTCATGCCTAGCAGACCAATGTGGTGGCTCCCGATGATTTAGTTAGGTTAGAAGACAGCAAGTGCAGCTGAGAACTCTGATCCTAAATCCACACTTAGCCATCCTACTGGGGCGAAATGGAAATTCTAGAGTCAAAGTGTGTGTGGCATGCCCACAAAATAACAGTGTAACTTTGCAGTTCCGTAACAGCTCTGATCCACCGACATGAATGTTCCGATGAAAGGGATAATCTGAACCACGGTTGGCCAACCGCACCCTTGACCAGTAGCTGACTATTTAAGTATTTGATTTATACCCCCCCACACCTTTTGACCCCCCCAAAAAAAAAATGGTGCTCCAGGTGGCTAAGAATAATGAGACCAAGATTAAAATAAGAACTAAGTTTAAAAAAACAATCGTAAAAACAAATAGATTAAAAACGCAAACACAACAATAAAAGAAATAAAAATGGCACCCAACCAAATAGAACCCAGTTCAGTGACAGACCAGTTTGCATGCCAAAGGCCTGTGTGAATAAAAAAGAAAAAATAACTTTGCGCACTGGTGGAAGGACAACAGAGTGGGAGCAAACCAGTGGTGGCTGGTGGATCCACCAATGTCAGTGGGGCAGTGTTTCTACTCCAGGTTTTACCCTGAACTTTTAAGGAACTATCCATGGTGCTGAACCTATTTAGGGGATGGGTTGGGGTTCGGCACCATGGATAGCTCCTTTAAAGTTCAAACTGAAGCCCAGAGTGGATATACCGCCCCACTGACATTGGAGCCCCCAGCCTCCACTGAACAAACCTAGCCTCCCTCAGCAGGGAGTCCAGATCCTGGGAGCAGCCACCAAGAAGGCCCTAGCAAATTTTAAATGAGGCATCACCGTATGTGTATATATAGTTTGTCCCCAAAGACTTCGGGGCAGCTAACAACTGTCAGTTATCTACCTGGTAAGAAAATGCTTGCGTTCCTGCTAGCAATATCCACCTTCACACCCATTGATGATATTTCTCCACAGAGGTGCACCAGCCAGGAAGAGGTTTTTTAAAAAAAACAACAACAACACCGGATTGGTAAAGTTAAGCCCAATTAAGTCAAACACAACACATGCAGTCCCCTGCCTCTCCTGTTTTGTTCCTTTCTGCAAGATATTAACATTTCTAAGGATGAAGACAGATGTAATGGTTTCTAAGGATGAAGACAGATGTACTATTTCTAAGGATGAAGACAGGCAGACCTTGTAAAGTGTGGTAGCTGTGGTTTCAACACACATTTGCTACATTCTGAGGCCTTTATTTTGGGGCAGTGAACATGTGTTCAAGCCACTTTGGCTACATTTAGAATGTATGTCGGTCTTCGACCAAAGTGCAGTGGAAGTGGTTAGAACTCACTGCCCTAAAAAAAACACATACCAGAAAGTGTGCTCTGGCTGAATCCCACCACACTTAAAATGATGTGTGTCTTCACTCTGAGATGACCGTAAACATGTTTGTGATTCAAATCCAGATTCTTTTTCCCAGTGCAGTGACAAGCCGAGCCAACAAACACAGCACCTAAAATAACTTTTGAGTTTCATTATCAACGGCAGAAGAGGAAACACCTTGTGGGAGGATTCAGGGTAGGGGGTGATGTGCTCTGGGAGAAAACCAACTCTGGGGTGGAGTGGAGGGGAGTGGTTGCAACTGCATGGCAGAACAGATGGGAAAGAGAGGCCGTTTTCCATGAGAAGGACCATCCCAGTATCGGTCATTTAGGAATGGGGGAACAAGGGATTTTCGCGATTGCCTAAGATTTTCCGAAGCTCTGGAGCTCATTTTGCCGCATTTCTCATAGAGTCTCATAGATCATAGAGTTGGAAGGAGCCTGCAAGGCTATCGAGTCCAACCCCCTGCTCAATGCAGGAAACTAGAGGAGGGGTCTCCCATCCAAGTAATAACCAAGCCTGACCCTGCTCAGCTTTCCACACTCAGACAAGCTGAGCCAGTGTCTGGCTCACGTTCATTTCTATGGGGTTTTTCCCCCCCATTTCAGTCGAATGGGGAAAGTGAGCATTTTGAATGGGGTGTGTGTGTGTGCATTTTTTTCAAAAGCATTCATATTTCCACCATAGAGAAAAGTGTGAAAATGCACTTCCCCCCGCCCCGCCCCCCCGATCACGAATGCATGTTTGGGGATTTGTGGGCATTTTTGGAGAACAAGCCCTCCTGCTTGCATTTGTGTTGGAGGGGTGTGCAAAAGGGGTGTTTTCACATTTTATTTTATTTTTTGCAAACATAAATGACATCCTTGTACATCCCCCTGCGGGCATCACGCAGCATGGGTGAAAGCCCACGCGCACAACAGAAATGGTATGGCATTGCCAGCTGACCAGGGAGAGAGAGGGAAAAAAAACAGCTAGCCTCTTGCTTTGGGCCTACTTGCCAGGAAAGCCAAGTGGATGTCTAGGGTTTTCCCCCTTCTGATTTTTAGTTTGCTGTACAATTTATGTCATGGGCATAATAATCTGACCTGCAAGAGTCTCCAGTCCAGCCTGCGGAGCCTCCTTAGGTTCCTCAAACGGGGGGATTCTTGACCTCCCAAGTGCCACCTTCTGGAGGATTTCCCCCTGGAGGAATCATAGAATCATAGAAAAGTAGAGTTGGAAGGGGCCTACAAGGCCATCGAGTCCAACCCCCTGCTCAATGCAGGAATCTAGGTCTTCCTGCATTGGAATCTAGGAATCTAGGAATCCCTGCTTTTGTCTCTGATGGGAGATAACCATGGTGGTGGAGAGCAGGAGACTCAAGGGGCACTGACTCGGAAGAGCAGCCACTCTCACCAGCACCGGCCGAGTCTTCCTTTCTGCGCTTCTCATCACCCCCGCATGGAGACGGTGAGAGGCAGGCAGAGGAGGTGCCCCATTTGACCGCTGCTTGGAGGAGCTGATCTGCCCAGCACTGTCCCGAGTCCATTCGTGTTTATGGGAATGGGCAGCTTTAGCACTGAGAGTCCATCCGGATCAACCAAAAACCACTGGACTCGAGCCTCCCGGCTCCACTCCAAGACAGAAGGCTCCATTTCCACGCCCCAGCCAGGGAACCAATGTATTGGGCCGGTATCCAACTGTGTGTCATTCTGGTAGCGCAAATGAGACTGCGCTAGTGGAAACTAGGTTCCAAACTATGCGTAAGGGGGAGACATCCAACGGATGTCATAGTTGCGCAAGCACGGCTGTGCAACCGACCGGCGGCGTGTAAGCATCATGTGCAAGCACTTGCTCGACGGCAAGATTCGGCGGAGCTCCACTAGCACTACTTGAGTTTGCAGGATAACGTCATTGGATCCTGCCCTCTGTTTCAAGAACTGGCGACCCGAAGTGGGAGGCATGGAGAGTTTCAGTCCTTTCCCCAACTCCATTCTCCCCTTCATTCCCCAGCCTCCTTTTCCCATCCCTTTTCTAACCCTACAATCTCCTTTCTCGGACGAGGCCATCAGAGAAGTGAACCACGGTAGGCCGGCTGCACCACAAATTCCTTTAAAGGGATTCTGTTTGGATTTCTGAAGCTGTGCTCGGTTCCTTGTGCACGCCTGCATTTCTCCCTTGCAGGGGGGGATGCTCTGATGCTCTCGTGAAACAAAGGGCAGAGTTTAGAATGACACTGTCCAGATCTTTGTGTTTTCCCTCACCGCCGGCCCCTTCCTTTCCCCTCTGTAGCAACCATAAGTCTTCCACTTCTCTTGCCCATCTAAAAGCTTTCCCTGATCAAAGAAGCCTCTGTTGCGGCAGACTGTTGGGAGGTGAGTGCTACAAGTTGTCCTTTCATTTCGAGCCGCTTGAGAGCAGTTGCCTCCCGCTTGATGCAACGCTGTGATTATGTGACGCCTTCTTCCGTGAAAAGCGGCCACTCCAAGACCACTCCGATCCCGGGGCCCTCTCTGGCTCACACACAGCCCTTTCCACCCCTGCTGTGGCTGTTTTGCAGGACTTCGCAGGGAAATATTCGACAGGGGAAAGGACAGAGCCACAGATAAGCCCGCAGAGAGATGGGACGCAACAGCTTCACCCGCTCGTAATTATGATGTTGTTGTCGTAACTTTGGCGTTTTAATCAGTGGGATACGGCAGGTTAGGGAGATCAAGAGCGGCACAGATCAGATGCCAATTAAGAGAGAGGCTGTGCCTGCCTGCAGCCCTTGAGGAACAGGAAGTCATCCAGGAATGCAATAAGTGGAGATAACTGGGCTTTCAATTAAAAGAAGCCCACCAAAAACAGCTAGTCGGCTCCTAACACAGAACCAAGTAGCAGCTTGGAGGCCTCGGAGCTTTGGAAATATTTTTTTTAAAATGCAGGTTTGTTGTCCTTGCGTCTGCGGAGATGAAACCCAAAGGGGTGTCGGCACAGCAGCGCACCTGGTCTGCTAAATTTTCAGGCAGCTTTAGAATGGCAGGAGGGGCTCTGTGACGCTTTAGAGGCAGGGTGGGGAACCTAGCATAGGGTGGCCACTTGGGAATTGCCAAGAAAAGAGGACACACATCACCTAACAAGAGGAGTCTGCTGGCCAGGTGCTGTTGATGGGGAACTCCGAGGCCCTTGGCTCTTCCTTCTGATGGTTCCTTATCTTTAAACCAAACTTGGACTGGACTAGAGATATGCAAGGAATCCGTTAGGGGGGTGAAAGCCCAATGAACTTTCTTGGCTTGAACAGGCCTGTGGCTTATGCTGGCTCAGCTTGTCTGAGCGTGGAAAGCTAAGCAGGGTCAGGCCTGGTTATGACTTGGATGGGAGACCCCTCCTCTAGATGAATATCTTGCGACTTCTCCGTGACAACATGACGGCAACGGTTTTGGACAACAACGGCTCTCATGGTGCTCCATTTAAAGTGGGATCAGGTGTTAAACAGGGATGTGTTATCGCCCCAACATTATTTGCCATTTTCATCGCCATGGTTTTACATCTTGTCAAGGGGAAACTTCCCACCGGTGTGGGAATTATATATCGAACAGATGGAAAGCTTTTTAATCTCAGCAGGCTGAAAGCAAAAAGTAAGGTAATTACAACCTCCGAACTTCAGTATGCTGATGATAATGTGGTCTCCGCACATTCAGAGGATGATCTCCAAACTATCCTAAATGCTTTTGCAGAAGCATACGAAAAACTTGGTCTCTCACTTAACATCAAAAAAACCAAAGTGCTTCATCAGCAAGTGCAAGCCAATCCTTTGGTGATGCCATCTATCCAGCTTGGCAGGACAATACTGGAAAATGTCGATCATTTTCTCTATCTTGGCAGCTATCTTTCTGTTACAGCTAACATCGACAGTGAAATCCAGCATCATCTGAGCTCCGCAAGTGCCGCATTTTCTCGAATGAAACATAGAGTGTTCGAGGATCGGGATATTTGTAAGAAGACCAAAACACTGGTTTATGAAGCCATTGTACTACCAACTTTATTGTATGCCTGCGAACATGGACTATCTATAAACGTCACTTCCACCTCCTTGAAAGGTTTCATCAACGTTGCCTCCGGAAAATCCTGCAAATTACTTGGGAAGATAGGCGAACAAATGTCAGTGTACTGGAAGAAGCAAAGACTACTAGCATTGAAAAAATGATCCTTCAACGCCAACTTCAGTGGACCGGTCATGTTGTTCGAATGCCTGACTGCCGTCTCCCAAAGCAGTTACTTTACTCCCAACTCAAGGATGGAAAGCGGAATATCGGTGGTCAATATAAGAGGTTTAAAGATGTTCATAAGGCTAATCTAAAAAAATGCAATATAAACATCGAAAACTGGGAAGCTCTGGCCCATGAACGATCTAAATGGAGGTTGGCCTTTCACAAAGGTTCCATGGACTTTGAAGAAGCCCGAGTGCAAGGTGAAAGGGAGAAACGTGCTAAGCGAAAAGCACGTCAAATGAATCCTTTACAGGACCATCTTCTATCTGGTAACCTGTGTCCTCACTGTGGGAAGCTGTGTGGATCTAGAATTGGCCTCCACAGTCACTTACGGACCCATCGCTAGAGTCTACACAATCTTCTTTAGAATTTCCTCCTTTTATCCTGGAAGACAATCTTACTCGGTCACGAGTGATCGCCTGATGATGATGATGGACTCGATGGCCTTGTAGGCTCCTTCCAACTCTATTATGAAATCTATGACCACCTGGATTCCATCTCCTCATCCCTCTGATGGCTCCCACTCACCCTGGTGGGAACCAAGCCAGCAGGCAGCTTCCTCCTGCATTTTGTTTAAAGGCAAAGGACCTGAGCCCAGGCTGGAGCTCCTTTCTCAGTCAATTTGAGAACCTTGCAAACAACAGGTACCTCTTCACTGCCTTTGTTCTTTTAATTCAAGTCATCCTTGTGCCACTGATTGGATACTCCTATGTTTTAATGGCCGCATAACAAAAGGGCATTCTTTAGCTGGCTGGCCAGGTTGCTGTCACAATTCAGCTCCGTAGGCAGAGAGTGCCTCTTTTTTTTCCTGCCCCACAAGTATATAAAAGCCAAACTGTCACAGTCTATTTGAAAGGGAACTGTAGTGGATTAAGAAAGGTACACACACACACACACACACACACACACACACACACTGAACTATATATGGCAGGAAAGATGCAACATATAAAAATGTTGTGATGTAACTGGTCTGAAAAAAACCAGGATATTGTTGCAGAAATAGCACGAGGAGGTCGGACTTTGGGGTGTTGGTAAAAATCTGGAGGGTAGATCTCCCCCAGCTTGGCAAGTTAAATTAGCATAACATTAAGAGTTGAACTGCAGCAGAGGTTCCTTAATGGCTCATCAGAAAGCCTTTACAGATGCAAAAGAGTTCTCATCTCCCAATGTGGGCACCTGTCCCGAATTCTGATAATCATCGGGTGGGAGAGGCAGTGAGTGAGCTTGGGATGAGTTTTTCCAGGGTCACACAAATTTTAGAGTTGGAAGAGGCCTACAAGGCCATCGAGTCCCAACCCCCTGCTCAATGCAGGAAACTAGAGGAGGGGTCTCCCATCCGAGTAATGACCAGGCCTGATCCTGCTTAGCTTTCCACGCTCAGACAAGCTGGGCCAGCATGAGCCACAGGCCTGTATGACTGGTATGAGGTCATCTTCAAAACAGAGGACAGTCCTCTGGCAGCCCTTCAAATATAGGACTGTAAAAGAGGACATATGGCCATCCTAACGGGTGCCTTCCAGATGTTTGGGCCTACAACTCCCATAATCCCTAACCATTGGCTGTGACTGTTGGGGATGATGGGAATTGTAGGCCAACACCACTGGAGGGCACCAGGTGGCCTACCCCAAATCGGAGCATCATAAGTCTATAAGAAGAGCCCTTCCGGTCCCAGCAGCCCCATCCCGAGTCCTGCCTTGACTCCTGCGTCTCGCCCTTTGCCTTCTGACTCTCTCAAGAGCAAAGGTGGCGGCAGAGCAGCTAGGAAGCCCAGAGTTGCCATAGGAGTGCCCGATTGGCTGCCAGGGGTTTGCTCGGAAGGAGGGAGAAGATTCAAGTAATGATCCAGCAGACAACTAGGAAGAGCAGCGGCCTGCGGTGTTTTGAGACCCAAAGCAGAAGAGAAGAATAACTTGTATTATGCCCAACGCGGTTCAGAAAGATTAGAACTTTCCTTCCTCGGGCTGTAACTGAAATATCCTTACAAGACATTATGAACGGTTTAAAGCACTCCTTCAATTTGTAAACATGTCTTAAAAGTTACAACAACTAATGTTCTAAACTGTATCCACAATTTACAACACTTATAAAACATAACCATTACCCCCAAAAAATCTTACTTTGGGTTATACTAGATAAAAGTTCTAATTTATTGCCTTTTCCTTCTGACAGGTTTAACGGCACCTACATGTTGAAATAAAAAAAAAGCTTCCCCTTCACAAAACTGCTTGCAGACACATCTAAGGTGAATCTAATCCAGTAGACGCCCTTGTTCCATTCGCACTGAACCTTTATGGCTTTATTAGCACATTCCTCTACAGAACCATTTTCTCCATGTATTCCTATCTTCTTTCAGGACTCCACGGATTTCCTGTCAAAGGTCAGTACACTTAAAATACTGGAACAGTATTTTTAAAAGTTTTTTCAGGCACCTGAGAATATTTTCTCTTCTGTTTGGGGACATGTAAGTGCCTTCCCCTCTTGCTGGTTCCAGTGAGTATTGAGAGCCAGTGTGGCCTAGTGGTTAGATTGTTGGACTAGGGAGACCCGGGCTCTACTCCCCGCTCGGCCATGAAGCTCACTGGGTGACTTTGGGCCAGTCACTGACTCTCAGCCTAACCTACCTCAAGGGGTTGTCGTTAGGATAAAAATGGAGAGGAGGAGGGTCACGTATGCCACCTTGGGCTCCTTGGAGAAAAAAAGGTGGGATCTAAATGTAATAAATGAATATACAAGGTTCTTCGTCTCCTCTGGGCCTTTGCTGGGTTAACAGCTGCTTTTGAGCTCATTATGTCCTGCTTCTTTGCTCCAGCCTTGGATCTCCCTGGCTGAGCTCCAAAACTTCCCGCTCAGCTCCTGCTCCAGCTCTGCCTCGGGCTCCAACATCATCACGTGGTGCGAGTCTTGGACAGCTGCTCTTAGAAATATTTTATTTGGAATGGGGGTGGGATATAAATGAATAAAATAAATGGGTATACCTCAATGCCATGCTTAATGACCTGGTTGGCACCTCGCACTGTGTGTTCTTCACTGCAAAGTGGTTTTTTTTTTTCTGTTTTGCTTGGCCTACTCTCCCTTATATTAGAGAACAGGGGCTGAATACACACACACACACACACACACACACACACACACAATTTCTACCACATGTTTGGCCAAAATCCTCAACATGATTAAGCAATAGAAAAAACATTCACATAAATGGGATACAATAAAACACAAGAAGCAACAATATAAAAAGCGCGGGGGGGGGAAGCTATTTTATTTATATGCTCCTTTCACTGGCAGAGCGATCCTATGGCACCTAGGTAGCGGCTAGAGGGGCCATGGGGATTTTGGGGATTTTCAGATCTGAGGTCGGAAAAGAGCTCCGACCTCGGATCATCTGGGGGGGGGGCTGCGCTCGGATTCCCCTCCGCCCTTGAAGCCGGTGTGGAAAGAACTGCACCAGCTGCTTCTCCGAGGTCGTAAGAGCAACCTCGGAGAAGGGGCTTAGTGGGCCTTCCGGGGAGGGGCAGGGAGAAGAGGAGACCAGCGTCGCCAAGATGCAAAGTATCCTGGTGGCGCCTCGGAGGGCTATGGGCATCCCCATTGGATTTCGCCCATAAAAAGTTAATCTTTCCCTCTATTTCCAGTGTTTATTTATTTATTCTATTTATACCCCGCCTTTTTTCCTTCAAGGAACCCAAGGCAGCTTACATAATCCTCCTACTACTCCTCACCATTTTATCCTCACAACAACCCTGTGAGGTAGGTTAGGCTGAGAGTCAGTGACTGGCCCAAAGTCACCCAGTGAGTTTCATGGCCGAGCGGGGACTAGAACCCGGATCTCCCGAGTCCCAGTCCAACACTCTCATCACTACACCACACTGGCTTCTGTTCCATCTGTGAATGCCGTTGCTTCTGTAACCAAAACATGCGCAAGAGGGAGGCGTCTGCAGGCTTGGAGGAACCCCAAAAGTTTGCAGGAATAGAAAGAAAAATATTTGGGGGGACCCCCCCCTAAGGGAGGGAACCCCAAATCAGCCCAACGAGGACTGAGTAGGCTCAGTGACCACAGAATGTTGACTGGCAGCTACGGGGCGGGGAATGAAAATTCAGATGGAGGGGGGATGGCTGGAATCCGGTGAACCCTATGTGTAAAAACCTAACAACGGCAGTTTACAACTAAAAACAACGCCCGGCGTTACAAAAAAGTGATAAGGCGTTTAAAAACGGCAGTAACAGGGACAGACCGCATCACGGATCACCTGGTAGGTAAAATAGACATAATTTTTTTAAAAAATGGTGGTCGCCAACAGGCAGAATTCCAGGGAGTGTCGCCAGAAGTATAAAATAGGTGCCAGCAGGACACGGACACACACCCCGTTTTCAAGTGGAAAAGTTTCTCCAAAGAACTTCTGGCTCAGCCCTGCCGACAAATATATCTCTTGGCTCTCTTGAAAGGTGAAAACACAGCACTCCAAAGGCCAGCCCCCATGCCCACGGCCACTCACGGCGGCGGCTTTCTCCTCTGCCGCGATCCTTTTTGTCAAATGCCGGCTAACTGCAGCCTTAGAGAAGTGAGTGGATGCAGAGATTGGCACAGAGTTGCAGAGGGAGCTCTCTTGGAGCAGGCCCTTGGAAATTCTTAGGATTTTTCTGCCTTTGTTTCCGCGCATTGAACCGAAAAAAGAAAATGACAGGCACCCGCTGGCGACATTTCACATGACAGAAGTCCCTCCCCACCCACCCCTCCATTCAAGACCCACCACCATCGCTTTCTATAAACATTTTGGGCTTTTCGAAGAGTTAGGGGAAACTGCCATTCCTTTCAACACTCTGTTTTCACTTTGGCTTAATCGTATAGTTTCCCAGATACCCACGTTCCCAGATTCCCAGTTTCATACCAACATCTGTACCGTGCACATAGCTTTCAGGAGGATCCTAAACTGGTGATTAATTAAGACACAAACCCATCAAACCCTCTGGAGCAAAAGTGTTTGCGACACAAACATGGTAGGGGTTGCGTAGGGTTGTGACCTCTCCAGCTCAAGCGGTGTCTTTAACTGCGGTGTCGTGCGCAGACATTAGCAGGTGGTAATATATTTATCTCCGTGCTCTGAAGGAGCTTAACTGGTTGGCTTCTGCAGATCAAACTGCTCTCAAAAGCACAAGGGCAGGCAGGACTGGTTTTTATTCAGGTCAGTTGGCAACCCTGTCATTGGAAACGGGTCCTCTTTTCCTACCATCATTCGAACTGTTCCCTGTGCTTTAAAGTCATCTGTGGAAGAACTTCTTTGAGTGCCCCCTCAATTCAAGGTTCAGAGGGTGGCTATGAGAGATGGGGCTTTCTCAGTGGTGGCCCCCTGGCTTTGGAGAGCACCCAAATTGTTGTCTTTTCATCCCTGCACCAGGACCTTTTTTAAAGACTTGTTTTAAACATTTTAAGTATTTTGGATCTATTACTTTAGTCCCCAGGGCCTGGTTTTGGCTCCTGATAGTTTGTTTGACCTTTGTATTTTGTATGGCATTTTATTGTGCTGTCTGTTGGTGTGTGCTTATAGGGCCTTTATGCTGTGTTTTATGCTTCTTTGTTTGAAGCCGCCTGCCAGGAGCAAAAGGTGCCGGACAATTTGCGAATGTCCACCTTGTGGACACAGGTCAGCGGGGAGCTGGCCGACCTCTTGGGCATTCACACTCAAACTGCCCCCTTGGACTATGCTGCATTCAAAGAGGCTGTGAGGGAGCGTTTTGCCCTCACGGCCGAACACTGTCGCCGTAAATTTCGTTACGGGCAGCCTCCCCCGGGGGACACGTATGCCTCCTGGATGGCGCATCTGGGGCAGGTTTGGGATGCGTGGATCGGGGCTACAGGAAGGACCACGTTGGCTGAGGTGCGGGAGCTCCTGATTCAAGAACAGTTCTGTGCCACTATCCCAGAGAATTTGGCTACTGCCGTGAGAGACCGGGACCCCCCCAAACTGTCGGGAAATGGGTAAGCTGGCGGATCAAATGGGGCTGTATCGGCAGCCCAAGGGAGGAAAGGGGGGGCAACCCCAGTCGTGGCGGGGCCAGAGGGAGCGAGGAAAAGGGCAACCCCAAGCCTCGGGAGGGAGCCCCAAGCAAGCCCAAAGAGAGCACCAGCACCAGTGGCTGTTTTTATTGTAAAGAACCGGGTCATCTCAAGAGAAGTTGCCCCAAACTCCTTGCCAAGAACCGCAACCCCAAAACAGCCCCGGGCAAAGTGGGAAGGATGCTCGCTCCCGAGCATCGTCAGCCGGAGGAGCAGGAGGAGGACCAGCAGTCAGTCTCATCCCTGGAAGAAGAAGCGGGGGATGCGGCGCACCCCCTGTTGAGCCGAGGACAGCATTCCCTTGGGGCCATCTCTCAAGCATCCCTGATGCGAATTGCGTCTCCGGAGCAACTGCGTTGGAGCCAGAGCAAATTCTGTGAGTCCATCTCTGTGAACAATGTTTCCCATGTGGGGTATAGGGACACCGGGGCGGACATAACTGCTTTACCTCAGAGTAAGGTAAAGAAGAACCAGCTGTTAAAAGGGCGTACCTGTGCCATAAAACCCTATAACTCCCCCAACATAGCTGTACCCCTTGCCCGGGTTTGGGTCAAGTACAGGGGATGGGAAGGGAAGGTGGATGTTATAGTGCATGGACAGCAAGAGTGGGGGATCATCATTGGGAACGACATCGCGTTCCGGGCTGCCCAGGTCAAGGTGGGGGTGGTGACACATCATCAGGCCAAACAAGCCCCTGCCCCACAACCTCCCAGTCCCCCGACTCCCAAACCTGATCACGTTAAAGCTACACCGGCAGCCAAATGCTCGCCGCCGCCCCCCTCAGCTCCGGTTAGGGAGGATGGCCAGGGGGGGTTCGCCCCAATGGCCCAAGATTTTGGGACTCAGAAGGCTTTCCAAGAAGAGCAGCAGCACGACCCGTCCCTCCGAGAATGCCGGGATCGGGCCAGTCAAGCGTTGGGGGCAGTAGACCAGTCAGAAAGGTTTTTGTGGGAAGCAGGAGCCCTTTACAGGGAGTTCAGTCCAAAAACCGAACTTGGTCTCCAGCCAAGGTAAAGACAATTAGTTGTGCCTGCAAGGTACTGCCAGGCTGTACTGCAGTTGGCCCACGACGTAGCATGGGGGGCCACTTGGAACAGAAACGGACATTAGCCAGAGTGGCTGAAGGGTTTTACTGGCCCATGGTGGCGAATGAAGTCCAGGAATACTGTCGGTCCTGCGATGTCTGCCAGCGGGTGGGACACAACCGGGACCACCCGAAAGCCCCCCTTCAACCCCTACCCATAGTGGGCACCCCTTTTGAGAGGATAGGGTTGGACATTGTGGGACCCTTGAACCCTCCCACCAAGACGGGGAAGAAGTTTATACTGACTGTCGTTGACTTTGCCACTCGTTATGCCGAGGCTTTTGCCCTAGCCTCCATCTCCGCTACCAGCCTGGCTAAGACTCTCCTCGCTCTTTTTGCTCGCCTAGGAATGCCCCACACGGTGGTTTCGGACTGTGGCACGGGATTCGTGTCCAAATTGTTTTTAAAAATGTGGGAATTGGGGGGTGTGGAGCATCTGACTTCGGTGCCATATCATCACGAGACTAATGGGCTGGTGGAGCGGTTCAATCAGACTTTGGAGAAAATGATCCAAGCCTATGCGGCTAAGCATCCCGGGACTTGGGATCAAGCTCTCCCCTACCTGTTGTTCGCGTACCGGGACTCCCCCCAGGAGAGCCTGGGATTCTCCCCCAACGAATTGATGTTTGGGAGGGAGCTAAGGGGACCTTTGGCTCTTTTGCGGGCGGAATGGGAGGGGGTTGCAGCAGAACCTTCCATGCCGGTTCATGCCTTCATGCAACACCTCCAAACTGTCCTTTGGGAGGTGCGGGAGACGGCGCAGCAGCATCTCGGAGCAGCACAACAACGGCATAGCGCGTGGTACAACCGGACGGCCATACCGCGGACTTTTGAAGTGGGGGATCAGGTGCTAGTACTGCGACCCCAGAAAATGGACAAATTGTGTTTGAAGTGGGAGGGCCCGGGGACCATGATCGGAAGGTCAGGGGATGTGAACTATCAAGTGGCTTTTCCAGGGCAGCCGGAGAAACAAAAGGTATTACATGTAAATATGTTGAAATTGTATGTGGAACGGGCGACGAGGGTAGGGGGCGTACAGGAATGTATGGACCAAGAACCCTCTGAAGGGAACCTGTTGGCGGAATGGCGGGGAGGGGGAGGGCTGGATGAAATCCAATTGTCTCCCTCCCTGTCCAAACAGCAGTGGAGACAAATGATCCAGGTCCTAGAAGACTTCCAACCTATGTTTTCCGACCGCCCGGGGTGCACTACTCTCGTGCAACATACCATTGAGATGGGGGATAGCCCCCCTATACAGTCCCTACCCTACCGGGCGGTGGGACCCCATGCCCAGGTCATCGCGGATGAAGTCCAAGCCATGTTAGACCTTGGAGTCATTGTGCCCAGCTCTAGCCCCTGGTGGTCCTCTCCTATAGTGCTGGTAGCTAAGAAGGATGGGGGGGTTCGGTTCTGTGTAGATTATCGCAAGATTAACAAAGTGACTGTCCCTGATCCTTACCCCATCCCAAACATGGATGTGTTGCTGGAACGGTTAGGGGGGGGCAAATACATCACTACCCTGGATCTGACCAAAGGTTATTGGCAAGTTCCACTCGATTCCGATGCTGCGTTGAAATCCGCATTTGTGACCCATCTGGGTTTATTTCAGTTCACCACCCTGCCATTCGGAGTCCAGAATGGTCCGGCTACCTTCCAAAGGCTGGTGAACGGAATGCTAAATGGGTTGGGGGAGTTCACCTGTGCGTATTTAGATGATATCGCCATTTTCAGCTCCACCTGGGAACAACATTTGCATCATGTCCGCCAAGTATTTCAGAGGATTCAGGAAGCGGGGCTGACTGTGAAGGCTAAGAAGTGTCAGGTTGGGCGGGGGGAGGTAGGGTATCTAGGGCATAGGGTGGGGGGAGGTAGTGTTAAGCCCCTAGAGGCGAAAATCAAGTCGGTCCGCACCTGGCCCCAGCCCCAGACGAAGAAACAGGTGCAAGCTTTTCTAGGGCTGGCTGGCTACTATCGTAAATTTGTGCCCCACTTTAGCCAGCTAGCCGCCCCTCTGACAGATTTGTGTAAAAAGCGGCAGCCTGTCAAGGTCCAGTGGTCGGCCGCTTGCCAGGCAGCGTTCGAAGGATTAAAAGCCTGCTTGATGGCAGCCCCTGTGCTGCAAGCACCTGACTTTGAAGCCCCCTTTGTCCTACAGACGGATGCCTCAGAAGCAGGAATGGGGGCCGTCTTGCTGCAGGAATGGCCAGGGCAAGGGCTGTGCCCTGTCGCCTACTTGAGTAAAAAACTTTTGCCCCGGGAGCGGAACTTGGCCACTGTTGAGAAGGAATGCTTGGCGATAGTATGGGCAGTGACCAAGCTTCGCCCCTATCTTTGGGGACGCCGGTTCTTGTTGCAGACCGACCATTCCCCCTTGTGTTGGTTGGATAGGGTGAAAGGATCCAACCAGAAGTTGCTGCGGTGGAGCTTAGCCCTGCAGGATTTTGATTTTTCAGTGGAGCACATCAAGGGCAAGGATAACATCGTGGCAGATGGGTTGTCCCGGGCTTTCTCAGTGGGAGACAGTTAGATAGGGATTGGGGTGGTGAACCCCAATGCCATCTTTCTCCAAAGGGAAGGGTGTGGAGAAAGCCTGACACGAGTATACATGCACACGCACACACCAGTCTCCTTCCAAGGGGGAGGGGGGCGAGGAAGGAAGATTGGGTTACAGGGAAGCAGACAGACAGACTGGCATCCCAACAATGGAGAGTCTCGGTTGGAATCCACAAAACCCAGGAAAGGACCATCAAGACCATCAAACTAACAGGGCAGTCTCAAAGAGCTGTAAAGTACCCAACACGTCACCTTCTTCCCGGGCAGGAATAAGCCCACCTGACACGAAGGGGCAGGCATAAGCCCCACCTGACCGTGAGGGTGGGGAGAGCGGGAAACCCAGGGGTAGAAAACCCCTCTCCCCTCCTTTTGTTGGTTGTTGGGAACACGGGTTGCTGTCATCAAGATTCGTCCTCCAGCGGTGGTTGGAATAAGCTGTTCCCTTCCCCGGATCGGGCAGACCCGGAGCCAGGCTGAAATTGACCAGCGTAAAGTCTTTAGTCTAAGGTAACTGACTAATCCCAATGCGCTAGCCTGGGAACCCGTTCATTGATAAACTCAGAGATCACGTCAGGTCATGTTGACGTTATAGTATTCCTAGAAAGCTGTTAGTTCCGCTCCGTATATTGTACAATAAATAAAAGCCTTATTTGGTCATACAAAGGGCTGAAGTTTCCTCTTGTGTGCGCAAACCTCCTAGTCGGTTTCAATCGCTTGTACGGGGTGTAACTCAGTGCCGGTTAACCCGTTAAGCGCCGAACTCACGCATAGGACCCGGGTGCTGGTCCTTCACAGTTATGGGTTTAATTGTTGCACAACACCTAGAAAAATAGTTTTATGTTAATCAATAACTGTTGCGAGCTGCCCAGAGAGCTTCAGCTATTGGGCGGTATAGAAATGTAATAAATAAATGAATAAGTAGAACTACTGTTAATGTACTGTTTATTTGATCACTGGAAAAATCTAGAAAGATTACATATTTCTCAAAATAGATTATATTGCCATCCTTCATTTCCTCCTTCTATCCTAATATTTGACGAATTTTGACCCTTCAGCCATGCTGCTCTTTTTGTCTGGAATGGATTTTTTTTCTTCTTTTAATCCTCAAGCCATTTCCACCCTTTCCTTCAAAGCCCACCTCAAGATTTTTATTTTATTTATTATTTGTTCCTCCTGCAAGGAACCCAAGGCGTCTTACGTGGTCCTCCTCCTCTCCATTTTATCCTCTCGACAACCCTGCAAGGTAGGTTAGGCTGAGAGTCAGTGACTGGCTGAAAGTCACCCAGTGAGCTTCATGGCCGAGTGGGGAATAGAACTCGGGTCTCCCCAATCCCAGCCAAATACTCTAACCCAGTGTTCCCCAACCTTGGGTCCCCAGATGTTTTTGGCCTACAACTCCCAGTATGCCCCAGCCATCTGGGGACCCAAGGTTGGAGAACACTGCTCTAACCACTACACCACACTGGCTTTCCAGAAAAAAATATTCACTTTTTTTAAAGCAGGAACTGAGTATCCATTTGATGCATTGCAGCAACTTGTCCACATGGGGCATTGTTCTCCCTGACAAAATGCATAGCTATCGGGCCAGGCACCGGCACCCGGCATAATGGGGCATTTGCTGGGGTCCGCATGTCCTAGTGGAGCCCACCACGGTTATCATCATCATCAGGCGATCACCCGTGAGCGAGTAAGATTGTCTTCCGGGATAAAAGGAGGAAATTCTAAAGAAGATTGTGTAGACTCTAGCGATGGGTCCGTAAGTGACTGCGGAGGCCAATTCTAGATCCACACAGCTTCCCACAGTGAGGACACAGGTTACCAGATGGAAGATGGTCCTGTAAAGGATTCATTTGACGTGCTTTTCGCTTAGCACGTTTCTCCCTTTCACCTTGCACTCGGGCTTCTTCAAAGTCCATGGAACCTTTGTGAAAGGCCAACCTCCATTTAGATCGTTCATGGGCCAGAGCTTCCCAGTTTTCGATGTTTATATTGCATTTTTTTAGATTAGCCTTATGAACATCTTTAAACCTCTTATATTGACCACCAATATTCCGCTTTCCATCCTTGAGTTGGGAGTAAAGTAACTGCTTTGGGAGACGGCAGTCAGGCATTCGAACAACATGACCGGTCCACTGAAGTTGGCGTTGAAGGATCATTTTTTCAATGCTAGTAGTCTTTGCTTCTTCCAGTACACTGACATTTGTTCGCCAGAAGCTGACCCATCCCCTTCCATTCAAGCTCTCTTTGTTGTGAGCAGGCTTACCTAGAGGCTCTAGCAAGGGTGGAAAACCTCAGGCCCTCCTGGGGTCCCAATCCAGCCCTTTGGGGTTGTCCAGATGATCACACACCCTTCCCAAGGCCACACCCCCTTTCTCCCAACCATCGATCATTTTGTGGTTCCCTGGCTTTCGTGCAGAATTTTCCTCGTTCTAAAAGATGGAAATGTCTCTCCTAAGGCTCAGTTACCGGCCGGAAGAGCTGTAAACTAAAATATAGAATCATAGAAAAGTAGAGTTGGAAGGGGCCTACAAGGCCATCGAGTCCAACCCCCTGCTCAATGCAGGAATCCAGGTCAAAGCATCTCTGACAGATGTCTGTCCAGCCGCACCTTGAATGCCTCCAGACTGGGAGAGCCCACCACCTCCCTAGGTAGTTGATTCCATTGTCTTATTGCTCTGACAGTCAGGAAATTTTTCCTGATGTTTAGGTGGAATCTAGGTTCCTGTAACTTAAGCCCATTATTCCGTGTCCTGCAAACTGGGATGAACGAGAAGAGATCTTTGCCCTCCTCTGTGTGACATCCCTTCAAATACTGGAAGAGTGCGATCATATCTCCCCTCAGTCTCCTCTTCTGAAGGCTAAACATGCCCAGTTCTTTCAGTCTCTCCTCATAGGGCCTTGTTTCCAGTCCCTTTATCATCCTTGTTGCCCTCCTCTGAACCCTCTCCAGTTTGTCTATGTCCTTCTTAAAGTGAGGTGCCCAGAACTGGACGCAGTACTCAAGATGAGGCCTAACCAGTGCCGAGTAAAGGGGAATTATCACTTCCCGCGATTTGGAAGCTATACTTCTATTAATACAGCCCAAAATTGCATTTGCCTTCTTTGCAGCCACGTCGCATTGCTGGCTCATATTCAGTTTGTGATCTACCACAATTCCAAGATCCTTCTCACTTGTAGTATTGTTGAGCCAAGTGTCCCCCATTCTGTAACACTGCATTTGGTTTCCTCTCCCTAGGTGCAGCACTTGGCATTTATCCCTATTAAATTTCATTCTGTTGTTTTCGGCCCAGCGCTCCAGCCTATCGAGGTCACTTTGAATTTTGTTTCTTTCTTCCAGAGTATTAGCTGTTCCACCCAACTTTGTGTCATCTGCAAATTTGATAAGCATTCCCTGTACCTCCTGATCCAAGTCATTAATAAAAATGTTGAAGAGCACCGGGCCCAGGACCGAGCCCTGTGGTACCCCCGCTCGTTACCTCTCCCCAGTTTGAGAAGGAACCATTGATAAGCACTCTTTGAGTCCGATTCTGTAGCCAATTGTGGATCCACCTGATAGTTGTTCCATCTAGCCCACTCTTAGCTATCTTACTAATCAGGATATCATGAGGCACTTTGTCGAAAGCTTTGCTGAAGTCCAGATATATAATGTCCACAGCATTCCCACAGTCCACAAGGGAGGTTACCCGATCAAAAAATGAGATCAGATTAGTCTGACAGGATTTGTTCTTGACAAATCCATGCTGGCTTCTAGTAATCACTGCATTGTTTTCAAGGTGCTTGCAGACTGACTTCTTTATAATCTGCTCAAAAATCTTCCCGGGGATTGATGTCAGACTGACTGGCCTATAGTTCCCAGGTTCCTCCTTCTTGCCCTTTTTGAAGATGGGAACAACATTTGCCCTCCTCCAGTCGTCTGGCACTTCACCTGTCCTCCATGATTTCTCAAAGATAATAGACAGTGGTTCTGAGAGTTCTTCTGCCAGTTCCTTTATTACTCTAGGATGCAGCTCATCAGGCCCTGGAGATTTAAACTCGTTCAGAGTAATCAGGTGCTCCTTGACCATTTGCCTATCAATCTCAAGCTGCAATTCTGCCCCTTCAGTCTGCACTTCAGGTTTGCCAGGGGGGTCATAGACCTTCTTTTGGGAGAAGACCGAGCCGAAGTAGGAATTGAACACTTCTGCCTTTTCTTTGTCTTCTGTTATCAATTTGCCATCCTCATTGCGTAGTTGAACCACCAGTTCTTTCTTCTGTCTTTTACTGTGCATGTATCTGAAGAAAGCTTTTTTGTTGCTTTTAGCATTCCTCGCTAACCGTAGCTCATTCTCAGCTTTAGCCTTCCTGACACTATTCCTGCAGTTCTGTGCTACCTGCCTGTACTCTTCCCCTGTAGCCTGTCCTTCCTTCCACTTCCTATACGTGTCCTTTTTTGTTTTCAGGTCATCTTTGAGTTTATTGTGAAGCCACATTGGCTTCTTCTGTTGCCCTCTGCCTTTTTTCCTTGTGGGAATTGTTTGCAATTGTGCCTTTAAAATTTCCTTTTTTAAAAACTCCCACCCCTCCTGGGCTCCCTTTCTCGTGAGAGTCACTTGCCATGGGATCTTACTAATCATTGTTCTGAGTTTGTTAAAATTGGCTTTCCTAAAATCCAGGGTACGTGTTTGGCTACACTCAGCTTTTGCTTCTGTTAGAATCAAGAACTCAAGTATAACATGGTCACTTTCCCCCAGAGTTCCCGAAACTGCCACTTTATCCACTAACTCGTCTCTGTTGGTTAGAATCAGGTCAAGGATAGCCGATCCTCTAGTTCCTTCCTCCACTTTCTGTAGGAGGAAGTTATCAGCAGCACAGCTGGTGGGGTGGTTGTTGTTGTTGTTGTTGTTTGTATTTTAGCTCCACCCCTTTTGACTTTGGCACCGCCCACCACCGAAATGTGGCCTCTGAGAGCTTCTCCAAAATAGAATCCAGCCCTTGGGCTGAAAGAAGATCAAAACCCCTGGACTATAGCCAGCTCCAGCATCACCCCAGAGTATGCCCATTATGTTCCAGCTCTTTACTGGCTATTCTGAATAATCAGCCAGCAATCTCCCTAATAAAGGAAGGTACAAGGAGGCCTGGCTGGCAGGTTTGACTGTTAGGGAGCTTTAAGTAGTCTTTCTCTGTCCCCCATAACCTGTTTCTGTCCAAACCCCAGACTCCTCTGCAGCAATCAGCAAGCTTTTATAACAGTCCTTTGCACGGGTGAATTGCAAGCTATTAATGCAGTGCTCCGATTCCCTTTAATTTTGCAAGACTTTATTATCTTGAGAACGGCACATAAATAAAAACCACTCTGTTTCACCTCTTCATGTTTGCCAATGCTCTACCCCCCCCCGCCCGCCCCAACACCCTCCACGCCGCACTGCACCCCTGGCCTGGCCTTGCCTTCTTTAATTGTGTCCCACATTCAGAAAACTAGTTTCACATTTAGAGCCAGTGTGGCGTAGTGGTGAGCATGTTGGACTGGAACTGGGGAGGTCCGGGTTCTAGTCCCCGCTCGGCCATGAAACTCACTGGGTGACTTTGGGCCAGTCACAGACTCTCAGCCTAACCCACCTCACAGGGTTGTTGTGAGGATAAAATGGAGATGGGGAGGACCATTTAAGTTGCCTTGGGTTCCTTGCAGGAAAAAAGGTGGGGTATAAATATAATAAATAAATAAATAAATAGTTTCTGAACACCTGCCAGTAGGGAGGGAATTGCTAATAGATAGCCTGTAACGCAAAGTAATTTTTAATAGCTGCCGATTCATTCAGAGAGCGCCTGCGTGTCACTCTCATCAGTATTAATGGGTAAGGTACAGGCATCAGTGGCAAAACCGGGGCCCCACTTAATCTCACAAGCCTGACGAGATAAGCACAAAACATGGCATGCGTTCGTTCGTTATGCCATGACATTTTAAATTGCAAGTTTTATGTTACAAGCTTTACTAATGCACAAACTTGCTAAGTTCTTAATATGAATCATTAAAAAAAAAACCAAAAAAACCCACCCACCCAACTGAGTGGAAGAAGAGACTCAGTTTTTTTTCCCCGGCGGGAGAAATCATTAGTGTAATGCTGTAAGATGTAGTTTTTCTGTTGATTGTTTGAAATGTGTGGTGCATCCAATTCTGGAGTGTTCACCCAAAGCGCAGCCATCTAATTCCCATGCCTAAGGGCTAAACAAAACATTCACACTGAAGCTCAGATATAATGCTAGCCCAATGGTCCCTTCTGCACTGCAGAATATAACCCTAGCCCAGTGGTGCTGTCAGGTCCGGACTTCAGGGTAGACGTCCAGGACCCCACTCAGCAGAATGAGCAGGAGGGCCCCCGACTGCTGCCGGGCTGGCTTACCACATTTCAAAGGATCTGGGGCCTTCCTCCGACTGCCACCTCCACATGAGGCTTGGAGGGCAGCAGCAAGGGCCGCCTTTTCTGTGGTGGCCCCCCAACTGTGGAACAGGCTCCCTCCTGAGGCCCGCCTGGCACCTATTATCTTTTCGGCGCCAGGTTAAGACTGCCCTCCATGTTGAGGCTTTTAATAATTAAATGGTATACAGCGGGGTGGTAAATTGCTTTTAGCGGCCGTGCTTTATTAATTTGTTTTACTGATATTTTTAAAATTGGTTTTAAATTTTTATGATGTCTTTATCGTTTATATTTTTAGCTGTATTTTATTGTATTTTTTTAAATTGATTGTTGTACACCACCACCCAGAGAGCTTCAGTTATTGGGCGGTGTAGAAAATGAATGAATGAATGGATGGATGAATAAATAATACACTTGACCGTCTAAAGGCAGGCCACAAGGCCATTAAGAGAGCAATGCTCTGGCCCCTAGACATCATCTGGGGGGCCATAGGATACTTCGGACTCACAGATCTGAGGTCGGAAACAGAGCACGTACCTCAGAGCTCAGAATCTGTTCTCCGACCCTCCAACCCGCCCCCCGCAGCCAGCACAGGAAGACCTCTCCGAGGTCAGGAAGCAATTCCTCCTCTATAAAACTGGGGTTTCCAGCACAGCACTAAATATATATATATATATATATATATATAGCTGCTCTACTCCACAAACTACTGTCAAGAAGGGGTGCTTAGCCTTCCCCTATCAGCTACTTTTTTTTTAATTGAAGCTGTTTTTATTTCTGCCAAGATCCCAGACCTGTGTTTATCACTCCTATATGGATCTGAAACCTTGCAGGAGAGAAGGAGGGGGAGGCCCAGAGTGGTGGTGGTGGTGGTGGTGGAGAGTTTTAGGAGGAAAGTTGTTACAAGGAAAGGGTTAAACATCTGTTACCCTATCCTCAACCCACCCCTTCTCTGCCACAAAGCTCTCCCTCCAAAGGGCGCAGGCCAGAGGTGGTGTTCGGGGGCAACCCACTAGGGCTGGAGGCCCTGAATCTTTCATTTGGAGCCCCGAATCTCTGGGAGGTCCTCTGCCCCACCACCCTGCTGTCCAGGGGCACTGGCTGAAAGAAAGGTCCAGGGGCCCTGAGGATCTCTGCTGCTTCGGATCCCCCTGAATGAGCTGACTCTTTGCCCACCTGTGCTTCACCTCCTGCTGCCCCCCCGCCCCCAAATCTTTCTGCCTGAGGTATTTTCACATGCCCTCCTCTCGCCTGGCCATACATCCCTTTTTACAAATAGGGGTGGTCCTTAGGAGACAAGGTCCTTTAAAGGCACACACCGAGATAGAGAAACTTGACGACATATGCAAATTAGCATATGCAGATCTGTGCAAATTTTTATTTTTATTTTATTTTTTTGCCCTGTGGGCCTGAGCCCCGGATCTTTTTGGAACCTACCTAACACCGACCCTGGAGTGGACCAACACTGCACAAAATGCAGGTTTCTCACGCTTTTCCCCAGCCAGCCTCAGGAGGTGGTCATGGGGGCAGCTAGCCATTTTGCCCCAAGTGGCCAAAAGGCTTTAGCCTCCCACCTCTCTCGGCTGCCTTTCCATCCCCATCAGCCTCTGAATACCAGTTGCTGGGGCGCGCCAGTAAGAAAAAGCTCTTGCCTTTATTGCCCTGCCGTAGGTGGGTTTTCCGGAAGCATCCAATTGACCACTGATGGAAACAGGAAGCTGGACTAGATGGAACCACTTCGGTCTGATCCAGCAGGACTTTTCATATGTTCCTATGACTGCTTGAGACATTCGGTCAAGCCCCAAGTATATCCGGTGCCTAAAACAGCTTCTGTGAGGTACTGACTCACAAGCTATTTATGATGAAAGCCAGGTTTTGTATATATGGGAGACAGCAACACACACCAGATGTGTCAGACTCAACAGCTATTTATGATAACTTACAGAAATACAGATCAACCTTGCAACTGGTACAGTCATCTCAGTCCAAGATTGTCCTGGCCTCTCTGGAGGTAATGCGGGCTGAACATCTCCTTGTGAACTTCTGCCCCAAAGTGAAAGCATCCCTCTCACATGGCCCGCCAATACTGAGGACTTCTGGGCTTGCCTCTTGAAGAGGCTGTACACAACTTGTGGGCCTCCAGATGTTTTGGCCTACAACTCCCATCAGCCCCCACCATTGGCTATGCAGGCTAGGGCTGATGGAAGTCTTAGGCCAAAATGTCTGGAGGACCACAAGTGGCCCTCACCTGAGGTAAACAGTGGTGAGTTTTCATCTGCCTAAGCAGTTTGAAAATGTGAAAATACCATGAAATAATGTGGAACAATGTGAAAATACTGGTGCCAGGCAAAAGCATTAGTATTTTCACACGGCGTAGGAGAATTGCTTGACAGCTGAAAGCAATTTTCATCCCTTGGAGGGGGGGGGGGTAAAAACAGGCCTCCCAAGATTTTTACTAACTCCAGGGGTTGGGAGAAATTATTTTTGGAGGGGCCAATGAGAACGAACCAATGGCGGCAGCCATCTTGTTTCTGAACGAACAATGATGGCCCATAGGAACAATGCGACATCCTGACATGGCATCGATCCCACTGGACTGTTCTGACGGCTGTCAGGCTGTGCTTGTTGCAGCTCCTCCACCATTCAAAGCGGCGACAAAGGTGGCGGTTTTTTGAGAGGGGGTTGTAGAAAAAGGAAGACTGTGCAACATTCTGACACCCCATCTAGCATGGTAGGCCTCCCACCCCCTGAAAAAAACATACAAATTTCTCCCAACCCCCAACCCCCCAAAAGTCTCCAAAATACCCCCGTCTTGTGGAATGGGCTCTCACAAATAAGGGGACATTTTTGACCGAGCTTGAGGAAATGCCACTGGGGGCACTTCCTGTCTCTGGTTTTTTAAAATTTATTTCTTTATTTGTTTTATTTTATTTTTAAATCGCCCACCTAGCCGGTACCCGGCCACTCTGGGCGATGTACAACATACAATAAAACAAAACATATTAAAATACACTTAAAACAGTATAATCCTAACCCACCCCATATTCCCGCCTGAAAAGCCATGTTTTTAATGAACGGCGGAAGCTCATCAAAGAGGGGGCATGGCGGAGGTTACTGGGGAGAGAGTTCCACAGTTTGGGGGGCCGCCACAGAAAAGGCCCTCTTCCTAGTCCCCTCCAGCCTGACTGCTCTGGCTGATGGGACAAGGAGAAGGCCGTCCGTGGCGGATCTTGTTGAGCGGGCTACTTGGTGTTGCTGGAGACGCTCCTTGAGATAAACTGGACTGGAGATTATATATATATATATATATATATATATGGTTCAGATGTTTCTAGTAATGATAACACAATTAGCATTTAGAGCAGGAATAGGGAATCTCATTCAGCCCGTGGGGTGAATTCAGTTTCAGTTTTAGAGCTTCAAGCTCTAATTGCCAATGACTAAGCCTTCGGAGAAGCAGTTCAACCTTTAAAAAAGGGGGGGGGGGTGCACAAAAGCCAGGAAACTGCCAAAGGATTGGTGGTTGGGGGAAAGAGGGTGGAGCCATTTGGGGAACCCCAAAGGGCAGGATTTGACCCCAGAAGGGCAGGATTTGGCCCCTGGACCTGAGATCCCCCACCCTGATTTCGAGGGTACAAAGTGTGTCACATACATTATCTTCTTGGCAATCTTTACATCAGCCCCTGTGAGGCAGGTCAGAATTATTCCCCCCCCCCCCCGTTGTAGATGGGGTGGGAGTGGATGGCAGCTTCCTACCTAGTGAGCTTGTGACTGTTGCAAGATCTGAAACATGGGTCGGATTCATACATAACACCAATTTGTGGATTATTTGACCCACGGATCGGTGGGGGTGACTGGGAGCGAGCAATCACACTGCCTCTGGTGCGCTCCTCACCTGCTTTCGGTAAACAGCCTACGATCGCCCAATAATTGTGTCCAAATTTGCATCTGTACATATACATTAACACAGTGTTCCCCAAGCTTGGGTCCCCAGATGTTTTTGGCCTACAACTCCCAGCATGCCCCAGCCAGCATAGCTGGCTGGGGCATGCTGGGAGTTGTAGGCCAAAAACATCTGGGGACCCAAGCTTGGGGAACACTGCATTAACACATACAGATTCTATGCAAATCTGTGTCTTCTTTTGCCCTCTTTTTGGACAATGCAGTTCCTCTTCCTTGGCCACCCTGGCTTCCTGCTGGCTGCCATTTTAAGTTCCTACAGTGCCCCAGATACAGCGTCACTTTCAGAGTCGCATGACGCTCGGAAACACTGGGGAAAGCTTTAAATACCAACGGAGCGGACACCCACGCTGGGTCCTGCCAGGCTGCTGAGGCCCTTGCAGCTGCCTGAGGATGTGGTAAGGCCAGGACCGGTGCAAGGCAGTTTGGTGCCCTAGGCAAGATCAGATATTTAACGCCCCGCCCCCTTCCCACTTGAGAGTGCTGTATTTTTTTTCAAGGCATTTCTGGTGCCCTCTTTGGCCCTGCGCCCTAGGCAGCTGCCTAGTTGGCCCTAATGGTAGCACCGGCCCTGGGTAGGGCCTGGCCAAAGGACTGCCGCAAATGCACAAACAACGGTGGCCACGTGTGCGGCCGCCACGTGTCCTCACAAGCAGCGATCCTGCACGAAGGCTGCCCGGCTGCAAGCTCAGTGATGGCCCTTGTGCCCTCCGGAGGTACTCAGATGTGGGCCACTGGGAATATGGACAGCACGGAAGGTTCCACAACCTGCTTCAATTGTTTTGCTGACTCACCTCTGTTCGGAGGGCTGCCCGGTCCAATTCTGGTTTAAAGATAAAGACCCAGAAGTGTCTCCCCTCAACACTGAGCACCTGGACAGCAGACTGAACAGGCCGGCACTCAGGTCACCTGGCTGCGGTCTTCCACACTGGTGAGTCGTACTAACTGTATTCCTATTTAAATTATGATAATTGATCCTAAATTTGCATAAATACATCTAAATTAGCATATGCAAATGTTATGCAAATCACCATCCTCTTTCCTCCTTTCTCTCTCTCTCTCTCTCTCTCTCTTGGCAGTTCTTAAGTGGCCACCCTAAGAGTCAGGTGCAAGGGGTCATCCCACAAAGCTGATTGGTGGGAGATTCAGGACAGATAACGGGAAGGACCTCTTCACACAGCGCATAGTTAAACTATGGAATTCACTTCCGCAGGATGTGGTGATGGCCACCAGTTTGGAGGGCTTTAAAAGGGGATTGGACAAATTCATGGAGGAGAAGGCCATTGGTGGCTACTAGTCCCGAGTGGCCATGTGCTTCCTCCAGTATCAGAGGCAGTCTGCCTACGTACACCAGTCGCTGGGGAACATGGGCGGGAGGGTGCTGTTGCACTCGTGTCCTGCTTGTGGGTTTCCCGTGGGCAGCTGGTTGGCCACTGTGAATGGAATGCTGGACTACACCGACCCTTGGTCTGATCCAGCAGGGCCCTTCTTATGTTCTTATGTAAGGAGGCCTTTGCGCAAAGATGCAGAACCATTTCGGCTGGTAGCATAAGAACCAGAGCCTCTGGGATCGGGCCCACACACCTGTCGAAGAGGCTCAAGAGGCCCTGTGGGGCAAGGGGCAAGGACAGAAAAGGGTCCAGCAGCGGGGGGGAAACTCTAGGCAACGTCCAGCTGGAGGGACTGAACGTGCTCTCTCTGCGTGTGCGCAGGGAGGAGTATTCTCTCGATGTTACTTTTTAAAGGTAACAAACAATCAAGGGAAATGGCAGGAAACCAGGGATGACATTGGCCCGGATCCAGCGTTTGTGTCCACTGGGCACAGAGGTGGGGAACGCACCTCCTTACAATGTGCTTTGCTCAAGCTTCTGTTGCTAGAAGGAAACTCTCATTATGTGGCTGTATCCTGTATATCAACAACTTAAGGGTTGCTTCCAATGGGACAGCTAGCAAAGGACTCCGTAAACATAGTACCTTAATCTCCAACCCCTCCTCCTGTAAAGTAACACTAACCACTTGTAACTGACTGGATGCATATTCTTCCTCTGTTTTTCCTTTTCCCTCCTCACCTGGCTCTGTGTCCACCCCTTTGTCAAATCTTAGATTGTAAACTCTTTGGAGCATCGTCATAATTGGAACAAGGCATCGTCATAATCAAATAATAGTAGTAGTAGTAGTAGTAGTAGTAGTAGTAGCAGCAGCAGGAAGAAGAAGAAGAAGAAGAAGAAGAAGAAGAAGAAGAAGAAGAAGAAGAAGAAGAAGAAGAAGAAGAAGAAGAAGTTTTTATTACATTTATATCCCACCTTTTTTCCTCTTGCAAGGAACCCAAGGCAGCTTACATGATCCTCCTCCTCTCCATCTCATCTTCACAACAGCCCTGTGAGGTAGGCCAGGCTGAGAGTCCGTGACTGGCCGAAAGTTACCCAGTGAGCTTCATGGCCAAGTGAGGACTAGAACCCAGACCTCCCGAGTCGAGTCCCAGTCCAACTACTCTAACCACTCTGCCACACTGGCTCGAAGGAGAAGGAGAAGTGAGACCTGCAACAAAATGTTGCAGTGTGGCATGCTTCTCCTGTCCAGTGTGCCAGCCAGCCCCTCCTTCATGTTATTCCATTCCATCCACTCTCCTGACTGCTGGTCAGCACCCTGCGGTCACTAGCATGCTCATTCCTCTTTGTGCTGTTTGGGGGGGTCGTCATCCCCCCATTAGAGGTCGTCCCCCCCAAGATATTTTGTACTTCTGCGAAAGGGTTCCTCCAAGCCTGCTGACGCCTCCCTTTTGTGCGTGGAGGTGGGGGTGCTGTTTAGGCTACATAAGAGACAGCAATCACAGCCTGAAGATCGAAAATGGAAGGAAGGGTGTGTTGTGGTATGTATCACTGTACCAGCTGCAGCACATTGTTTACACATGGAAAGAACAGAATGGCTGTAAACAAGTTTGTTATGTCTTTCTGGGTTCTCGTGTTTTTCGTATGGGAAGCCTAGACCGTGGGAGCATTATGAGCTAGTCACATGGTTTGTATGTTCCGATGACGTGCTAACTTGTTTTCTGTCTGAAGCCATCTTCGAGAGAGGCAGGACTGCTTTCTCTCTTCTTCTTTGTTCTTCTTGCTTGACTTTGTCACTGCAACAATGTAACGCCTTTGCTGAGGTGGAGTGAAGCTCAACTTACTCCACCGGATGTAATGCTTGCTATGCATTTATACTCTGCACATGGACTGTAACTAGGAAATGTATACTCTGTAGAACTTTACTTGCTAAGTGAATAAACAGGTAGAATTAGACCTGTGGTGTTACAGAGTGTTTCCTGACTCCATGGATTAATCTGCAAACGGGGAAGCTAGAAGCAAGTTGGATTACAGGCAGGCTGGGCTGGCATCTTCACAACATGCTGCACGCTGCGAAAAGGGGGAGCTGAGATCTGCAAGATCTGTGTGTGGAATAACAGGCCTCTGCTAGCACACAGACAGGATTTTAAATCTCCCATGCGCACACGCACTCTGCTGCTCACGCACATGCGCACCAACAGGGTGTAGCAATTTGCAGCTTCTCTGCCACATTTGCCTCACATTAATAAATCATGTTTTTACCAGTTTCAGTGATTTTCGGCTATTAAGTACGTTGTTACCCAGCGAGAGCCTTTGAATAATTGAGTTTTACTGTTGGAAAAGGCTAGGTAGCGGAAAGAGACAATACATTGTAAGAGAGCTGAAGGTGGCATCAGAGCAAGCCCCCTTATACCAAGTCTGGCTATTTCGCCATGTAGCACAGTATTTTCTCCTCTGACTGGCGGCGGAGGCCGGTCGGTGGCGCCAATGTTATTGGGGCTGTGTATCCACTCCAGGTTTCAGTCTGAACTTCTAAGGAGTTATCCATGGTGCTGAACCTAATTTTTGCGGGGGTGTTAGGGCTCAGCACCACGGATAGCTCCTTAAAAGTTCAGAATAAACACTGCCCCACTGACATTGGAGTCTTCAGCCTCCAATGCTGACTGGCAGCAGTTCTCTGGCAGGAATCTTTCATATGTCACCTGCTATCTTGTTCTTTATGGCCAGGGATTGACCCTGGGATCTTTGGCATCCTGTGCTCTGCCACTGAGCTACACTAATTTCTTTTCTACTGCTGTTGCCTCTGCCAAAGGCCACAAACAATCGTTTTTCAGAGTACGTTGAAGCGAGAGGCATGGCTTCCCAGGATTTACGTACATATTTCTTGTCTCCTGCAGTTACCTCTGGTCAAAGAGGTCATGCAGGGTTTTGAAGTCATACAAAAACCTGCAGAATATGTTTGATCAGAGAGAGAAGTAGAGTGAGTGTGCACCCTGTTTGGCAAGAGAGACAAAAGAGCCTCTGTCTTGTGCAGGTTTTTGCATAGGCTTTTGCAATCTTTAGCTTGCAAAACCATTTGACCAGAGACAATGACCTGGTTCGGACAACGCGATAACCCACACTCAAGGCTCGAGTATGGGTTGGGTGTGGGTTGTTGTTGAACCATGGGTTGTTGTTGAAACCTGGGTTATTGTGTTGTCTGACCCCAGCCGAGATAACAGACCATGGTGAACAACCCACAGTTCACCACCCAACAACAAATCATGGGTCTCCTCATGGGTTGTTCATGGTTAACAAGCCATGGTTTGTTAGCGCAGCTGGGCTCAGGCAACACGATAACCCATGAGCTCCCTGCATAGCCAAGATCCATCCAGTCCAAAGCCTCATGGGTTTTAAGAAGCAGCGCAAAACTTTTAAACCATCTTTCAAGGATGTTTAGTACAGTGCAGCAGTTACGGATGGGTTTATGATTAAGAACAGCCTGCATAGTTTGCATAGTGGAATAACGCATGTTTTATGGAGTTGTTCATAAGCCACTCTGGGCTTTTAAAAGGATGGGTGAAATAGACATTTTGTTTAAAAATTAATTCCGGCACAGGCAGACTCTAGATAGCATCAGAAGATAAGGTCATAAGTTATGTTTGGGGAGTGTGCAACCTTCCACTAGTGAAAGACACACACACACACTGAAAATGTTCCTTCCCCCTATATGGAAAATGCACAGTTAAGGGACATTGTGAAACCAACAGCTACTAGACCAACCCACCCCTTTATCAGTTCCCGTTATTTGCATGTCTGGAAAATTCTGAGCTCACAAAAGCAAGCTGGACCATCCTGAAAAAATTCAAATATTCCCATCCTCTGGTGGGCACCTCCCGAGTTAAAGGAAAGAAAGAAATGCATTCCTTCGGAACTCTTGATATGGCAGTGACGCAGGCCCTGAGCACAGGCAAAACCCACCCCACCCATCACGGGAAATTCAGCCTCGCCCACTACTGGAATGCCCCCAGCCCCCCCGCAGAGAACTTCTCCATCATGGACTTCAGCCCTCTGGCTGAAAGAGGTGCAACACCTCTTCACTACAGGGTCCGTTCCCTGATTAATGGAGTCTGCTGGAGCCGGGATCTGCAGCTTGTGGCCCTACAGATGTTTTGACCTACAACTCCCAATATCCCTCACTATTGCCTATGCTGGCTAGGGCTGATGGGAGTTGTAGGCCAAAACAGCTGGAGGGCCACAAGTTGCCCAACTCTGTAGAGTTTTTGTAATATCTGCTTATTTACGTGTGTGTGCGTGCGTGCGTGCATGCGTGCTGAGCAGGGCAGCGCAGACTGTAAAACAGTGTCAGTTCCCCCAAAAGCAACAGTATGCCCTTGGAGTCAGGCCCCTCCTGCCCGCCATTGACAAATCTCAATACTACCTGCCTGTGGCGTAACCCCACAATTCAGTTCCCTGGGGTATGTCTGCTTTGGTATGTTTAGTGGGTCTAGAATGTTGAACCGAGTGGGTGTGGTTTGTGATGTCTTGGAAAGGGTGGGGGGAGGAGTATATAAGGAGCGTTTGAGTGATGTCAGAGTTAGTTAAGAAGTCGAGTGTTGGTTGTAGTGTGCTATGGGAGAGTGTTCGGAGTGTGGGGGGAGTTGGGAGTTGGGGAGTTAGGTTAGTTGGATTATTCGTGTCTTGTCTGAGGAGTGAAAGTGTTTAGAATTATAGGGACTTAGGTTAATTATAAAGTGTTTGGTGTAGGCAGGTTTATTTTCCGGAACGAAGATTTTGAGAATTAAAATAAACTTATTTTTATTTTGTTTGCTACCCAAATCCTACGTGTCAGCTTGGCGTTATTAACCTGCTTTACTTTTAAATCTACACACATACCTTTGTACCCACAGCATCATCAATTTAAAAATAGATCCTTAATATCCAGTATTAATCTTTTCCTTCATTAGTAGGGGGAAAGTTTCATTTGACCCTCCCCTCAGGTTTTCAAGTGTTGATGCTTGGCCTGAGAAGGGTTTATGCGCCTGGTCCTAAAGTGAAAAGGGCCATGTTGTCACACACACACACCCAACCCTAGTTCTGGCTACCTTTCAAAACTGACAAACTGTTTTCCTCCACTAAGCAGGCATGCCGTATTCTATACCTAGTAGCCACCAGCCATTGAAGGCCACCCAACAAGCATTGTGAAAAGCTGACAAACTAGACTAAAGCTTTGAGAGAGATGCCCATTTTACATATATCTAAGCAGTTGCCAAGGCTTATTTATGGAGGCCTTGCTGGATTAAATCGCCTCTAAATTCCACCTGATCTTGGGCAGCAGCAGTGGCCAGTACCGATCGGAGACCAAGGCAAGGGCTGCTGATGGGGCTTCAGTATGGGAAACTGTGGCAAGATGGTAACCATCGTAATCGGCCGTAGGCACTGCGATGTGGAAGGCGACGGAAACTACCACATTATATTTCCAAGTCTACTCATCATGGCTAAACAGAATATTATAAGACCGTCTAGCCATGATGATGTCCAACCTCCAGTAGGAGAGGGAGAAGAAGAAGGAAGAAGAAGAAGGAAGAAGAAAAGAAAAGAAAGAAGAAGAAGAAGAGAAGAAGAAAAGAAGAAGAAACAGTTGCATGAATAGGAAGACATTATTCTGTCAAAACACCATTCACTACCTGAGGCTATCTAATATTGACTGTCCATTTTACCCGAGCTGCAAGCATTAAATTGGTAGATCAATCAAGTATCAGCAGATTATCCCACTAAATACTTTGTTGTTTAATGTACCCCATCCTGACCACCGCAAATGGGTCCTTCGCTCCTGAACTAGATGCCTGCGTTCCCGCTGGCTGCTCATTTGGAATCACTTTTAAACCAGTTTGCTTCCAACCCGGCTCCCTCTCGGGCTTAAAAGTTCTCCCTGCTACATCTCAGCTACCCTGTATACTTTCATTGTGACAGAAGGATGTAGCTAATGCCATGGAGAGCGAAATTGGAGAAGAATGTAGGGAAGCTTGCCTGCTTTTATCTTTAAAACAAATAGCTGAATTCCTCTGGTCCTCTGTCAGGATTAAAAGAATGATCTAACCAGGCCAAGGGTTTGAGGTGTCGCCCTGGCAACTCCTGGCATTTTGCAGGCAACCACAGGAAAGGAGGAAACTATTGAATTAATTGTGCCGAGAGGGAGGGGGCTTTCTTCCGTTGGGCAGTGGGCTTGGGAGATGCCCAGTAGGTTGGAGAAATACCTCCCCCACCCAATTCGCATCATAAGTATTCACTGACAGGTCAGCGGAGTGTTAAAAAAACACACCGCAAAATTTGAAAAGAAAAACACTTTAGTTTTCATTTCCCAAAGTCCTTGGCAGCTTTTGGGTCTCTGCAACGTTTGGTGTCAGTGGTGAAACGGGGCCTTTGTAATAGGGAATAATAATTTTTTTCAGGTGCAGATAGGAAATTTTCTGTCAGGACTGACCTTGAGCAAGAGCTGCCTGCATTGCTGAAAGGGAACCTGTACAATGGCCCAGCTCTTCAATGATGGATTATTTTTAAACCATGACAACAAAGGCCAATGCTCTTTACCTGTGCTTCTGAACTGGGAGCTGTTGATTTTGCTGTTCTGGCTATATGAGTAATTCATTTGCATTGCAGACCACACCGGAAAAAATTTTTTTTAATGTTAATCTTGTGGAAATTGTCTTAACTGCTGCTTTTCTTTTGCCGTTTATTCCTTGCTGTGTTGATTTTTTTTTTTAAACAAATCTGTGGATCTGACTGCTATGCTTGGCATGATTTTTGTAAACTGCCCTGTAAATGTGTTGTTGTTTTTAAAATACTGAAGAGCAGGCGATAAATTCATAAAATAAAATTAACAAACTACTATCTCATATGTAGATTTGTATAGCTGGATTTGTATTAACTTTCACAGGTAATCAACTATTACAAAAAAATTAAAATAACAGATCAAAATAAGCCCAAAGTAGCCTGTGGCAATATGTTAAATTAATCTGACAGATGCTTAATCGAATCCTTGTATCACCATATCTATAGTCAACAAATGCTGAAAATAAAGATGGGATAAGCATCTTTATTTTAGATTTAAAATGTGAGGTCAATGGGTAAATACAAAGGTACTGTCAGTAGCGTAAGTTCCTCACCTTCCTCTTGCCCTTGAGGAGTCAGTCAGGCGATCACTCGTGACCGAGTAAGATTGTCTTCCAGGATAAAAAAAAAGAAGAAAATTTACAAAAGGAGATTTTAAAAGGAGGAAAATTCTAAAGAAAATTGTGTAGACTCTAGCGATGGGTCCGTAAGTGACTGTGGAGGCCAATTCTAGATCCACACAGCTTCCCACAGTGAGGACACAGGTTACCAGATAGAAGATGGTCCTGTAAAGGATTCGTTTGACGTGCTTTTCGCCTAGCACGTTTCTCCCTTTCACCTTGAGCTTCTTCAAAGTCCATAGAACCTTTGTGAAAGGCCAACCTCCAGTTAGATCGTTCATGGGCCAGCTTCCCAGTTTTCGATGTTTATATTGCATTTTTTTAGATTAGCCTTATGAACATCTTTAAACCTCTTATATTGACCACCGATATTCCCTTTCCATCTTTGAGTTGGGAATAAAGTAACTGCTTTGGGAGACGGCAGTCAGGCATTCGAACACACATGACCGGTCCACTGAAGTTGGCGTTGAAGGATCATTTTTTCAATGCTAGTAGTCTTTGCTTTTTCCAGTACACTGACATTTGTTCGCCTATCTTCCCAAGTAATTCGCAGGATTTTCTGGAGGCAACGTTGATGAAATCTTTCAAGTAGTTGGAGGTGACGTTTATAGATAGTCCATGTTTCGCAGGCATCAATAAAGTTGGTAATACAATGGCTTCATAAACCAGTGTTTTGGTCTTCTTACAATATCCCGATCCTCGAACACTCTATGTTTCATTCAAGAAAACGCGGCACTTGCGGAACTCAGACGATGCTGGATTTCACTGTCGATGTTAGCTGTAACAGAAAGAGAGCTGCCAAGATAGAGAAATGATTGACATTTTCCAGTATTGTCCCGCCAAGCTGGATAGATGGCATCACCAAAGGATTAGCTTGCACTTGCTGATGAAGCACTTTGGTTTTTTTGTTAAGTGAGAGACCAAGTTTTCCGTATGCTTCTGCATACCCCCTTGAGGAGACCCCCTTATTTATTTATTTATTTATTTATTTTATACCCCACCTTTTTTCCTGCAAGGAACCCAAGGCGGCTTACATAATCATCATCCTCCTCCTCTCCATTTTATCCTCACAACAACCCTGTGAGGTAGGTTAGGCTGAGTCAGTGACTGGCCCAAAGTCCCCAGTGAGTTTCATGGCTGAGCGGGGAATAGAACCTGGGTCTCCTGAGTCCCAGCCCAGCACTCTCACCACTATGCCACACTACGCCCTTAGCCTGGTGTCAGGATCTAGGGACCCCACTCAACTGGCAGTGAGCTGAAACACTCTTAGGGCACAATCCTATGGCCTTCCGGCTGCCCACCTGGACCATTCTTTCGGACATCCCTCACTGGCCTGGAGTTGTAGGCCAAAAACATCTGGGGACCCAAGGTTGGAGAACACTGATCTAGGTCAATGTTGTCTACTCTGACTGGCAGCCCCTCTCCAGGGACTCAGGCAAGGAATGCTGGTGCCTCCTATTTTGGTGGGCTCCTTTTCCATTGCAGGTTTTATTTGGAGCTTCATAAGAGCTCTCCATGGTGGTGAACCTATTTTGGGGATGGGAACTAACTGTACCCCAACTGTGGAACAGGCTCCGCACTGACGCTGTTGATAGTTGTACATCTGACATTCTTGCAATACACTGGTTATGATAACATATAGTAGAATAATAGTATTAGTTCAGTGTTCTCCAACCTTGGGTCCCCAGGTGTTTTTGGCCTACAACTCCCCATGCCCCAGCCAGTTTTGAATCAGCTGTGGCTGCTGGCTGCAATCAGTGGACTGGCATCCACTCTGGGTTCAGACTGAACATTAAAAACTTCCCATGGTGCTGAACCTATTTTTGGGGAACACTGAACT